>VZTH01018991.1:333797-444867 GCA_013397815.1 Aleadryas rufinucha
ATTTTTAAAATATTTTATATTAAATAATTATTACAGATTATTTACTCTACATGATTTACTCTACATGATTTACTCTTTATTTTTATTCATGGGTTTAAAAGTGAAAAAGAGTGATAGGGCCCTGCATAAAGGCCATGCAGTGTCATCTGGTTGTTCTTCTGTCAATGCCATTAACTGTTTGGATTAGCACATGGTTTAAGAAATCAGGATATCTTCATTGGAAGACATCAAGAAGTAGCAAATCCACTGTTTTCCTTGGTAATTTTCTTGCATGATTAACTGTGGTGCAATCAAAATTTGGTTCCTGGTTCTTAACGTGGATTTCTCTGGCCAACCACTGGTCTTTGTTTTGCCTCTTTTTTCTTTTCTGGTTGCCTGAAGGGCCCATTTAGTTGTTGCTCCACACCTTTGCTCTGTGAAACATGTTGTAATAAAGAACCCTTGCATAACTTGTGTTTCTGAAGGTTTTCTTTCTTGCTAGTTTTGGCTGTGTTTGATGGGAGTAACATCCCCACCTAACACTGCCCTGTGCATTGCATGTCTCATTTCTGAACTGGAAATGGTTCAATAACCGTTTGAGGAAAAATCAAATCAAATCTGTTTATTCAGGAGGCAGTTCTGTGTTTTGTGCCATGCAGTTGCCTTCATTTGTTATTTCTTGCCTCCAAAGTGCTGAGCTGAACTCCTTAAAATGACCCCTTGACAAGCCAGATGAAAATAAGTTAAGAAGCCTAAGGGTAAAGTGCAAGTTAAATAGTGAATGTCCTCGCCCCTCCCTCGGGATTATGAAGGTTTTATAACACATTTAAACTACTTTAAAAGAAGGCAAAAGTGAGGAGGCACCACTCACCTTAAACTTCTTGTTCCAGTCACACCCCTGACTTTTCTTTAATAGAGGAAAGAAAGTTTCCAACTCAGCTTTCCAGGATCTGCATGTTGAGAAACAAAGTCAGAAGTGATGAATTTGCTAAATGGGGCCTGATTTCTTCAGCCATTGGAACATTTTTTTTAAGGTGTCCTTGAAATCTGAATGGTTTACAATTGGAAAAGAACAAGATTAAAAAGGGGATGAATGCAAGTGATAAAGTGAAATGTGTGCCTGAAAGGCTGTTAATTACAAGGAGGGTGAGAAGAGGAATGAGAATTTTAGGAGGAGCTGTGAAAGCAATTCTATATTAAAATTAATAAAATCAACAGTTTGACGTAAAGTTACATGTTTTTGCACATAGTATGCAAGTCAAAAATTTCAAAACTGTGTGATTAAAAAATACTGTGGCTTACACTGCCGTGAGATTAGTTTGTTTTGAGGTAATCTAATTCTAGTATGTCTTTAAGAATTTAAAATTGGCTAGGCAGCTGTTTATTTTAAAATCTGCTTTGCCAGGTAGTCTGGCCTGGCCAGGAAGGAAAGCAGGGCTGGCTCACAGCAGGTGAGGCTCTCAATTCAGTATTCACCTGCAGTAAACCTCAGTGAGGTGATGGATCAGGACATTTTATGACTTGAAATTCTTTTCTTAGGTTTGCACTTAAATGCCTGTATGTAAATGAACACCAGCTTATATATATGTGTTTGAATTTTAAACCTGTGCTTTCCTTTTGGTGCCTCAGGTGACTGAACAGAGATTTGGTATCAACATTCCTCATAAATTCAGCGTCCACAACTACAAAGTCCCGACGTTCTGTGACCACTGCGGGTCCTTGCTCTGGGGGATCATGCGACAGGGTCTACAGTGTAAAAGTGAGCAGCTTCTCACTGTTGCCTTTTCACAAAATACATTTATTCTTAGTCTCTTGATGCACTGTGTGGGCATGATTTGTGCAACCTTCAGGAGAAAGCTGAGCAATGAATATTCATCTTTGTAAGAGTTAAAAAAAATGCTGATCTCCTTTTTAATCTCTGGCTGCCAGAAGGACTCTACTTTGCACTCTCAGCACAGCTTTGTTTAACTTGCATTATTAGAAGTATTCTGCTTCCTGCATTCTTATTTTCCCTTTACCTGAAGGTTTTTCCTCAGCTAACGAGATAAGGCAGTGAAAGGGCATCCGAGGGGAAAAAAAGGTCATTGCTTTAGGCTGACTACCCTGCCTGTTAATTGATGACTAAGCATGTCCTGGTGTTATGTTTTTGTTTCAGTGATCCAGACTGTAAAATCCTTGCCTTCACCTCCCACAAGAGGGTGTGTGTGTGCCCATGAGTTAGAGCAAGAATGATTTTTGTTTCCCGCTGAACACTGTCTTTAAAATTAGATACATGAAAATGCAGGGGATGTTTATTGTGAATTGTGTGGCATTATAAATACTAATTGTACTTAGAGGCATAGCTGCAGTGGTAGTTATGCACCTCAAAAATATGTGCTTATGACAAACTTTAGGCAGTGTGGCATCCTGCTTGGAGAGTTTGGGATCTATTCCTGGTTTTCAGGAGTTTATTCTCTTGTAAGAGTCCTAATTTTGCTTCTACTTAGATCAGTGGCAAAGATCCCTCAAGGTTAAAGATACACCCACTTGGATCTACTCTGTATTTCCTGAAGTGGGATTACTAAATTGTTTCTCAGCAGCAAACCCCTCCAAGTTATATTTTAATTGTTCCTTTGCTTTTACTTTCCATTGCCCCTGTCAGTTTGTAAAATGAACGTCCACATCCGATGCCAAGCAAATGTTGCTCCAAACTGTGGGGTGAACTCAGCAGAGCTTGCAAAAACCTTGGCCTGCATGGGTCTGCAACCAGGAAGCATTTCCCCAAATTCGGTGAGTTGTTTTTTTTTTCCTCTCTATTTAAAACATTTACAAAAGAGTCTTTATATGGGTGCAGGAGAGGGCAGAGGCTTGCCATAGGACAGATGGTGTTGGCTGGTGGACTGCAGGAATAGGTCAGTGGCTTGAGGCAAAGGCCTCACCTGGAAAATGAATGTCTGACATCCAGGCTTTCATCTCTAGGTGTTGCTTTGCTCTGTGCTTGTGTTTCACAGTTCTGTGACTCTTAAAACTCTTCCATCTGCTTATCACAAATGAGAGCAGAATAAGACCTCCTGGCTAATTAGAGATCAATAATTCATGACATGCATTTTTTATTTTTACTGCAAGCACAAATGCTGTCTGCATATGTGGTGTGTGATAGAGCAGAAGAGGTCAAGAAGAAGCCTAGTTCCCTTCCCAGCTTTGTCACTTGTTCTGTGTGATTTCGGGGAAACCATTTCACTCTTCACTACATCCCTGGCCAAAAATCTGTGGTCCTTGTCAACACAACAAAAAGAAAATATTAAAACCCAAACCATAACTTCCAGGCATGGTAAATATTCTCATACAATTAGCCAGCTGCATTGATCAACCACATCATGCTGTATCAGCCTAGCAGGCTCATTAGGCTGTGCTGCCCCTTTTCATTTCAGTTGGTTCATAGCAAACTCTTATCTTTGCTCTTCCCCCTGTAGCAGTTCAGGGGGACAGTTATCCTGGGAGTTACAGGGAAATCCCATACTCCCTTCCCCGTTCTGCAACAATCAGCACTTGTTAACATTTTTTGTTTGCATCATCTGCACATCAAAAGGAGATGAAAATAGAAAAAAAAAAAAAATTGTGCTTGGAGTTTAACAATCTCTTCTTGTTATTTGTGAGCTAAAGGGTCTAAGAAATGTTCAGACTGTGGTGTAAGGACAGCCCTGAATGGCTTTAAGCTGACTGAACATGGATTTAGATCATATATTAGGAAGAAATCCTTTACTGTGGGGCTGGTGAGGCCCTGCCACAGGTTGCTTAGAGAAGCAGTGGCTGCCTCATCCCTGGAAGTGTTCAAGGTCAGGTTGGATGGGGTTTTGAGCAAGCTGGTCTAGTGGAAGGTGTCCCTGCACATGGCAGGGGTTTGGAACTAAATGATCTTGACGGTTCATTCCAACACAAACCATTCTGTGCCTCTGTGGCTGCTCTTGGTTTTTTGCCCATGGTGACGAGTCTTCTGTGCAGGAGGAACTTTGCTGTACACCAAAGTAGTCACAAGATGGAGCTCACGAAGTCCGTGTGACTTTGTTCAGACCAATAAACTGAATAGAAGTGCTCGTTTGCATGCACATGCATACGTGGGGAGCTGTGAGCAGAGGGGACTGGAGGATGGCTTGATCTTTGTGTACCTCAAAATTACGAGCTCTGGAAATGTGTGCTAATACTGGTACAACTCTTGAATATGCAGCACCCCACTGCTGGCGTGGGAATGAACAGCTTTCCATCGAATTTGGAGCAGTGGAGCAAGCCAGCAGCCCAGATGTGGGAAAGAAACGTGTTTTGAAGTTGGGGTCCCATTGAACTGGGCTTTGAGTAAGAGTCTTAAAATCAGGTAGAAATGTAAGAAATTCATATGAGATCTGCTAGGGTTCTAAATCTCACCAGCACTTTGCCTATTGCAGAAATTAAGCAGTCCTCCTTACTCTGCTGGTAGATAGAAGACGTGGATTTCCCCACTCATTCTCTTTTTTTTTCATAGGGAGTGAGGATAGAGAGAGTCAACCTTGACTCTTGGGGATGGTCCTGTGCAGGGCCTGGAGCTGGACTTTATGATCCTTGTGGCTCCCTTCCAACTCCTACTTCCAATCCATATTCTGTGATTCTCTCATCTGCTGGGCAGTGGATTTACAACCCAAAATGCCCGGGTCAGGTGCTGGTCTTGACATGTCAGCACAGCCCTGAGCAATGCTGAGTTTGGCTGGTCACACGTGGCAGCTGTGTGATGCTACCAACACACTTTCTGTCCCAGTAGCCATAAAGTGCCCCTGGACAGGCCCCAAATGCCCTGGTTGGTGGTTTGACCACCTGTGAGCACTTCTGAGGCAGAAGTACAATTCCTACGCAGACTGACACTTCTTTGCTTTCTTCCACAGAAACTGGTTTCAAGATCTTCATTGAAACATCAGGGAAAAGGCAGCCTGAAGGATGGCAACAATATTAGTGAAAGTTCAGCAAGCAAACTTGGGATCAAAGACTTAACCTTCCTTCGTGTATTGGGAAAGGGAAGCTTTGGAAAGGTGAGAGTTATTTGTGGCTGTTTTGTGAGAAACCACATTCCGTATTTAAGAAGCCCCAAGGTAGGTGAGGTTATTTCATAACATGGCACACAGGCTGTCCAGTGGTACTCCAGAGCAAGTACTAAGTGGTACTTGCTTTGTGCAGCAAAGTTGGTTACAGAGAGCAGAGAGAAAAGGGAAGAGAAAAAAAGCTGACAGCAAAGTGGAGAATTGGATATCACAAAAAAGAAGTTAGCACCTGAAGGAACAGCTACATGCCAGGGCCCATACCAGGAGCTGCAAGTGTGTGTGTTAACACTCCTTTGGGCAGCATTTCTTGGAGCACGTAAAGATTTTTCCTTTGAAGGCAACAAGGCAGTGGTTTCAAATCTGGTGAGATGGTGGTTTGCCATGAAGCTTTGCCACGAAGCTGATGTGAAAGAGTGTGTTTGAGTTTTATATCTGAGGAGGGAGGTGGGATGAACAACCCTGCTCAGGCAGTTTGTGCTGGCACAGTGGGTGACCTTCGACCAGCCAGCCCTATGCTAGACAGGAGCAGTGTGTGTGGGTATTTCTGTCCCTGCTGCAGGCTGCAGTGTGTGTCATTGATTGTACACTGATGCCCATGCTCACAGGCTGACTCACTTTGGTCCACAAGCCTGGTCATGAGATAAGTGACCTTTCCAGTCTGGGAAGGTGTGAGAGGCTCTGTGCTGCTCAGAGGGCTCAGCCCTTGCCATTCACACTCGCTTTTGGTTTAGGTGATGCTTGCCAAGATGAAAGAGAGTGGGCAGCTCTATGCAGTGAAGGTGCTGAAGAAGGACGTCATTCTGCAGGATGACGATGTTGAATGCACCATGACCGAGAAACGCATCCTCTCCTTAGCAAGGAACCACCCCTTCCTCACCAAGCTCTACTGTTGCTTCCAGACTCCTGTAAGTATAGCCCAGGCAGAGGCCAGCCATTCTCCTGACATTGGCTGGCACGAGGAACCCTGCTGTGTATTTGGCCCCTGGCCTGTTATAAATGTCCACCTCAGATCCAGGAGAAACCTCTCTACTCGAGGATGAACAGAGCACTCTGCTATATTCCACCTCTAACATCTGCTGGGCATTTGGCAAACAAAATCCTGCCTTTTTCTAAGCTACTTAACAAATTGGTAAGGCACAAAGCCTTTCTTTGTGTCTTCCCTAGAAACATCTCTGTGCCATTGAATGTTTCCAAGTGCAAATGTCTACACACCTGCAGTGTCCTCTGGTTGCTGTGGCATCTCAGGCTCTGCTCTGTTGCTGCCTGAATTTTTGACAGGACTGTATTTGCATTGAATTTTCTGCAAACTTAAAGATTTGTACTTGGAACCAGAGGTAGCCTCCTTTCTCTGCCAGCCTTTGTAGACTGCTCAGAAATGAATGAAGGATCCTTCTGGGGTTCCTGGAAAGGGTCTGCCTGAGTTGGGTGGACACTGAGTCAGATCCATGTATGGTTGGTATTTCTTCTTATCTAGGGAAGACAGTGGCAGCATTGCTGTCCCTTGTGCTCTGTGTACCTCAGTGGAGGACAGCACATGGGCTGAGTGCCTGGCTGGGAGCCTCATTTGATACGAGCTGGTGGCTGGAAGCCTCTTGGTGGTGTGGGTGGTGGAGGGAAGAGTGGCTGATATGGAGGCAGTGGTAACAAGGTGAATTTGGGAGTCCCTCAGCTAAGCTGTTATTAGAACCAAAGCATTTTCTGCAGTGTAGCTCTTCAAAACTGCCTGGGCTCCTTTGCCATTGCATTTTGTTCTTTGCTAAAGGGCAGTAGAGCTTGTTTTCCTCTTAGAAGAGGCAGGAGAAACTTGCCCTTTTAATTGCAGCTTTGCTCCTCCTACATAAACCCAAAATACTTTAAAAAAAAACAAAAAACAAAAAAAGAGCAGACAAATGTATTCAGCCACCCACCCATTTCTCTTTTCACTGGGGTGATGCAACAGCTCTGGCAGTGAAGAACTGTGCTCATTTAGGGTGGAGCCCTTAGGTAGACTCACCTAATTGAAATTAAATGGTTTGTGTTGGGTTTTATTTAATACACAGCTCGCATGGTTCACAGAGCAGCTGTGCTGTATAGCAGAAATGAAACTTGAAGCTCACTGTTGTCATTAGTAACCAAGGAAACTTATTTCATGATATTTCAACTTGTGATGGCTTTCCTGAAATATTGGAAATATTGATGTGTTCTGCTTGAGGTCAAATGTGGGTTTTGCCAGTCGTTGCTATGGCCTTTGCTATGGCTTTGCTGACTGAATTTGCAGTGTAGATGTGAAAACAGCAAGTGTGCTCCTGAGCTGTGCAGAGCGTTTCCCATGCACTTAGGGAAGATTCAAGGTCACTGTGTGAGCACCATTTGTCACGTTCAAACAAATTGAACTCAGTCTGCTGTGGGTGCAGGCAAAGTCTTCTGGGCTGGTGAAGTAATTGCAGAGGCTTTTGCAAAGAGGAAGAAAAGGGGAGAACTCAGCCTGTTTAGACTAGCAAATTGAAGGCAAAAAGAGGATCTGATTGATGTCTGCAGATGTCAAACACTGAGGAGGGAAACAAAGCTGTCAAGATGCTGGCTAAGATTAAATGAGTCTAGACTGGCCATAGGTACAGTTAGACTGGAAGTTAAAAGGAGGTTGCTAAACAGTGGAGCAGCCTGGAACAGGAATTTCTGGACCAGCTTGTCATCAGAGGAGCAGAAGGAAGAACCCCTCAGCTCTTGGTGCCCTGAACAGAGAGCTGGTCAGTCCTTGAAATGGTGCCAAGGGAGTGGTGCTTGTATAGCAGGACCCTGCTATTTCTAGTCTTTCCTGGGTTCCTCTTTTACTTGAATCCCACTTTGCTTCATTGTCTGGATTGTCTGTAACAGAAAACCACTTCCCCTCTGATGATAAACAACACCAAAAAGGGAAGTGTTTGCAAAAAAAATGTGGCTGGTTCATGACGTCTTTTGCCCATGGTCTGCACTCAGTGACACCCACTTCAATCCAGAATAACCACATTTAAATTGCTTATAAAAGCACAATTAAACCCCTTTGTTGTAGTAGAGAAATGATTGCAACACCAGGGTGTTCACTGGACAGAATCCTTCCACGAAGTCTTAACCAGGCTGATAAAAACTTGGGGTTTCTGTTTATTCTTCATATGGCATGGGGATATCCCCTCCATTAACAAGACCTTGGCAGAAAAAGATATATGTATATAAAAAAACTATTATATATATATAAGAAGAGTAACCACTTATTCAAAATGTCATCCTGCAGCCATATTTAAAAATCTATGGATTGGGGGCATGGTAGCACAAATACCCAGTTTGCAATTACGTGGAAACCACATCACATGTATCACAGTTACAGCCCAGACTCTTAAAATGTGGTATTAATGGTTCATGTTATAAAAAACAAAGCACAGCTCCAGTCTGCCATGGAGATCCTGGATACATAATGACCTACCGGGCCTGCCTTTAGTAGTTTTTCAAAAACTAGCTATTTTGGGGCTTCTCACCATTTGTCAAGGCCAAGTCAGAGCCTGATCCCATAGATCAGGACGAGCTGGGACTGACTGGCAGAGCAGTAGCCCAGCTGGAAGGCAGACAGAGCTTATGGTAGGTGCCAGGTTCAGTATGAGCCAGCAGTGAAGCCCCATGGAATGTGAGCTAAATTATGGACTGGGCTGCTTCAGGAGCTCGGGAGAGTCATTATCCCTTCTGCCTGGCACTGATGAGGCTGCACCTAGAACAGGGGTGTCCAGTTATGGCCTCCCCTCTCCCAGTTCAAGAGGAAATCGTGGAAACTCAAAAGGAAGGCTCTTGGAAATGCCTGAGATGCTGCTGCAGTTTGAGGACAGAGCACTCATAGGGTCTGAGGATATGGCTGGATCCAGAGCCATTTGAATTCTGGTTCTTTGACAATATCCCACCCAAAACAGCAAACTCCTCCCCTGGCTTAAGCAGCCTGGGGGTGACTTTTACAGCCTGGGACATGCCTGTGCTGCACGGTGTGATGTCATGTGGTGCCAGGAATGCAGCATTATTCCAGGGATGCCCCATCCTTGGAAGTGTTCAAGGCCAGGCTGGATGAAGCTCTGAGCAACCTGGTCTAGTGTAAGGTGTCCCTGTACAGGAGAGGAGGGTTGTAGCTAGATGATCTTAAGTGTCCCTTCCAACCCAAACCATTCTGTGATTCTATGATTAGCTGAGCAGGCACAAGTACCCGAAACAGCAAAGCATTACCCAAGTTCATCTATACTGCTGCTACTTCTGCTTGCCTATTTTAGAGCTGGCTGAGGTTTTTCTGAGCTTACATTAGCCCCTGATGGTTTTCAGAAAGGTTTTCTGTTCTCTTGTGNACAGGAGAGGAGGGTTGTAGCTAGATGATCTTAAGTGTCCCTTCCAACCCAAACCATTCTACGTGTAAGGTGTCCCTGTACAGGAGAGGAGGGTTGTAGCTAGATGATCTTAAGTGTCCCTTCCAACCCAAACCATTCTACGTGTAAGGTGTCCCTGTACAGGAGAGGAGGGTTGTAGCTAGATGATCTTAAGTGTCCCTTCCAACCCAAACCATTCTACGTGTAAGGTGTCCCTGTACAGGAGAGGAGGGTTGTAGCTAGATGATCTTAAGTGTCCCTTCCAACCCAAACCATTCTACGTGTAAGGTGTCCCTGTACAGGAGAGGAGGGTTGTAGCTAGATGATCTTAAGTGTCCCTTCCAACCCAAACCATTCTACGTGTAAGGTGTCCCTGTACAGGAGAGGAGGGTTGTAGCTAGATGATCTTAAGTGTCCCTTCCAACCCAAACCATTCTACGTGTAAGGTGTCCCTGTACAGGAGAGGAGGGTTGTAGCTAGATGATCTTAAGTGTCCCTTCCAACCCAAACCATTCTACGTGTAAGGTGTCCCTGTACAGGAGAGGAGGGTTGTAGCTAGATGATCTTAAGTGTCCCTTCCAACCCAAACCATTCTACGTGTAAGGTGTCCCTGTACAGGAGAGGAGGGTTGTAGCTAGATGATCTTAAGTGTCCCTTCCAACCCAAACCATTCTACGTGTAAGGTGTCCCTGTACAGGAGAGGAGGGTTGTAGCTAGATGATCTTAAGTGTCCCTTCCAACCCAAACCATTCTACGTGTAAGGTGTCCCTGTACAGGAGAGGAGGGTTGTAGCTAGATGATCTTAAGTGTCCCTTCCAACCCAAACCATTCTACGTGTAAGGTGTCCCTGTACAGGAGAGGAGGGTTGTAGCTAGATGATCTTAAGTGTCCCTTCCAACCCAAACCATTCTACGTGTAAGGTGTCCCTGTACAGGAGAGGAGGGTTGTAGCTAGATGATCTTAAGTGTCCCTTCCAACCCAAACCATTCTACGTGTAAGGTGTCCCTGTACAGGAGAGGAGGGTTGTAGCTAGATGATCTTAAGTGTCCCTTCCAACCCAAACCATTCTACGTGTAAGGTGTCCCTGTACAGGAGAGGAGGGTTGTAGCTAGATGATCTTAAGTGTCCCTTCCAACCCAAACCATTCTACGTGTAAGGTGTCCCTGTACAGGAGAGGAGGGTTGTAGCTAGATGATCTTAAGTGTCCCTTCCAACCCAAACCATTCTACGTGTAAGGTGTCCCTGTACAGGAGAGGAGGGTTGTAGCTAGATGATCTTAAGTGTCCCTTCCAACCCAAACCATTCTACGTGTAAGGTGTCCCTGTACAGGAGAGGAGGGTTGTAGCTAGATGATCTTAAGTGTCCCTTCCAACCCAAACCATTCTACGTGTAAGGTGTCCCTGTACAGGAGAGGAGGGTTGTAGCTAGATGATCTTAAGTGTCCCTTCCAACCCAAACCATTCTACGTGTAAGGTGTCCCTGTACAGGAGAGGAGGGTTGTAGCTAGATGATCTTAAGTGTCCCTTCCAACCCAAACCATTCTACGTGTAAGGTGTCCCTGTACAGGAGAGGAGGGTTGTAGCTAGATGATCTTAAGTGTCCCTTCCAACCCAAACCATTCTACGTGTAAGGTGTCCCTGTACAGGAGAGGAGGGTTGTAGCTAGATGATCTTAAGTGTCCCTTCCAACCCAAACCATTCTACGTGTAAGGTGTCCCTGTACAGGAGAGGAGGGTTGTAGCTAGATGATCTTAAGTGTCCCTTCCAACCCAAACCATTCTACGTGTAAGGTGTCCCTGTACAGGAGAGGAGGGTTGTAGCTAGATGATCTTAAGTGTCCCTTCCTACCCAAACCATTCTGTGATTCTATGATTAGCTGAGCAGGCACAAGTACCCGAAACAGCAAAGCATTACCCAAGTTCATCTATACTGCTGCTACTTCTGCTTGCCTATTTTAGAGCTGGCTGAGGTTTTTCTGAGCTTACATTAGCCCCTGATGGTTTTCAGAAAGGTTTTCTGTTCTCTTGTGCTGCCTCTGTGCTCGGTGTGAGCCTGCTTTAGCCTCAGCTGCAGCATAAGTGATGCCTGCCAGGAAGGGTGGCTTTGTTTGCCCAGGGTGGGCTGAGGCTGCCTGACCTCCAGGCAGCCTCCTCGCTCCACCAGGGCTGAATCCTGCAGCCACTAGGTGGTAGGAGCTGCAAGGGCTGGCTCTGCCTGGTGTGGGTCACAGTTTTCAGAGCCTAAAGATGAAATAGCAGCAGCTCAGCAGGCTGGCAGAGGCTGGATGTAGCCATCTGTGTGCCCAGCACTGGGCTGGGCGGTTTTGGACTTGCACCTCCGGATTCCTTTCCTGTGAAAGGCAAGGAAAGAGTCTAACTGCTTCATTGCAGGGGGGCAATTAAAGTCCTGCTCCAGCTGCATCTGTGGGAGGTCTTCCTTGCTCACCAGTCTCTGTTTTTTAAAATATTTTATTTTTTTTTAATTGAAGGCCTTGCCTTGGGAGCTTTCCACCTTGCCTAAGCCATTTATCTCTGCTTTTTCTAGGGCCTTAGAATAATTCTTTAGTGTCAGAGAGGATTATGCTTCCTCTCCAGTAACCTGTGAGTTGCTGACAGGTGCTGGGACCTGTGGATAATCGTGGATCCTGCATTAGGGGTCACAAGCACGAAAATGTGTTTGTTTTCATTTACCTGACACTGGTGTCATCCAACACCTCAACAGTACTGTACTAGAAGGGGTGAAAGAGGCTGTATGTATAAATAGCTAAGTCAGTAATGTAATCCTGGGGAATGTGAATCCTGGAATGTTTTAATTAAAATCAGTTTGCAGTAAGTAGGTCCTGTCTTCTTTGAGGTTTAGGGGCCATCCTTCCTGCACAGGTGGTTTGCTTTTAAATCCTTTTGTCTCTGCTCATATGCATGAGAATGAAGAGGGCTGGGGGAGATCAGCTTCCCATGCAAATAGTGTCGAATAGCTCCTGGGTTTTAAGTTTATTGCCCTTATCCCTTTTCTCATGACCAAAGGGTCCTTCCAGGGGACTGTCCCCCAGGCAATGCTGTTCCCAGCACTGTCCCCGTCAGCGTCAGCCAGCCTGATCGTTATATGGATTTGCTTTCCCTCTGGCTCTGCTGACAGTTGCTGAGGCTCAGAGCCTGCCCCTGTTGTTCCAAAAATAGTAGGACACAAGAACTTGGCAGAGGGATGTGATTTTCTATAACGAGCATCCTTCAAGATAATAATGAGCAGGGTGCTATTTAAGCCAGGCAGGACTGGCCTGGGACTCCAGGACAGTACAATCGTGGAACTGGTCCCATTTTACGAGGGCAGCCTGCTGTTTGGCGTGCAGTTTTTTGTCCCCTTTACTGGCTGCGGGCTGATCAACATGAAAGGGGAAGGTTTCTCTGCATCTCCACGGGCTCTTGGGGCACTCAGGCAGTTCTGCCAGGGTCACTGTGGGCATCTTGTCATGGGTCACCCAGTTGTTTAGAGAGATGAGCCTGTATTTCACCTCCTAGAAGTGTTAGAGCTGACCTGGAGCCTTCAACAGGGGCATCATTTTCAGGTGAGGGCCCATGAACCAAAGTGGTGTGACTGAGAGGTGGCAGCTCACCCACCCCTTGCTCCTAGGTGCCACAAGGGAGGTCTAAGTGCCCTTGTTTGTCCAGGGGAGTCCTCAGTCATGATCCCTCCAGGTGGTTTTCCACCAGCTACTCCAGTGTCACCAAGTGGGTAGAGCACAGGCCAGAGCGCGGTGTGGTGGAGGTGAGGGAGGCTGGAGAGGCAGTGACAGCTTTCCTGGGGCTCTGGGAGATGAACAAGTGCCCTGACACAGACTTTGGAGTGTGCTGGTGGGCGTTCAGGAAGCAGTGAGGCCTCTTTGATATTCTCTTTGAAAGGCACTGAGAGGGAGCAGAGAGGATGGCTTTGATCCGCTCCCAGGCTCTGAACCCCCAGCACTCCCTCTGTGGCATGTCGTGGAGGCACAGCTCCATGTGTGCATTCACGTGACAGCCAAATGCACGTCTTGGATGCTTTTCTGCAAGCACTGTTATTCTTGAGAGTTGAGACCTATGTTAGCCGCAAACCACTCTGCTGGAAGGCTCTGCAAGTCAAGCTTGAAGGAGCTTGAGTTATGCTTTACCTGGGGTGCTGGGTTGGTTTTTGGGGGTTTTCGGACAGGGAGGTACAGGGGAATTTCCTCTCCCACGTTCACTCTCCGGTGCAGCTCCTGCAGGTGTGTGCAGCGTGGTGCCCCCGTGCTGGCTTTGTGACCACAGCAGGGACAGCCAGTTTCTGCTTTCCTCTGGCTCTTGTCCCATCTAGCACAGAATAAAAGCAGGCTGGCCAAAAGCGCATCTTTCTGTGGTTTGACAGTGTTCACACCCACCAAAAACCCCTGATGTGTTTTCTGGCACGCTGGTTCCAGTTGTGAGTGAACCTGACGTGCGAGGCCTCCGCGGCCTGCTCGGAAAGGCTCTGCTTTTTCTGACACCTGCAGTGACACCTTGCAGTGGTCACTTTGTTGCAGGAACATTTGAGGCTGGCGTTTTTTTTGCAGGCAGGAGGTGAAACAAGATCAGACTGACATTTCTAACTCCAATCTGTGAACTTTGCCGGACGTCCACACTTGGGCTGCGAGCTCAGGGGAAAACATGAGCTGGAGGGTTGGAAGGGTCAGCTGCCATCGCCGTGTCGTAGCTCCCCAGTGTAACTTTCTGACCCCAGACAGTTGAGGGACTTTGGATATTTGCATTTTCATGAAGCTGAAATAAATGCCTGTCTCCATCTGCAGTGGCTTAGGGGAGAGACTGTAGCTTGGACAAATCATCAGGCTCAGTGCAGGGGTAGCCAAGTGTGTTGCCTGTGGTTAGCCACAGTATGTGAGACTTAATATTTTTTGGCCTTAAAATCAAGAAAGTTGCCGCATAAAAAGGGATCAAAATGGACACAGCTCTCAAGCAGCCTGAGCAAGCAGGTGCCAGTCTGTATTGAGGAAGAAGCAGAAGAAAAAACAAAGGCAATATAAGCTCATAGAAGCGGTAACTGAGGTGTGAGCCATGGTGCTTTAGGTTTCAGTCTCTTTGAAACCATATTGCTTTCCAGGTGATATTTTAGGTGAGAAGGTGATCCACACACCCTCACAGCAAGCTGTTTCCAAGTGGCTTTTGCGTGTTTTGGCACTCTTAATTTTCGTGAAGACCTTTGGCTGAGCTCGTAGAGGTCTTTAGCTTTCCCTAGCCCTGCCTGAGCCAGCAGATATTGCAGAGCTCAGTATTTTGTAAAATAGGAAGAGCTGTTGCAGGTTGGTCACTCTAAACTGAAAACACCAATTTCAGTAGCCTTTTTGAACTGAGGGCTGTAAAAAAAGCATGATATTTACAAGGCTATTCTCTTCTGAGACAACAAGATGCCAGCAGCCAGCTGAGGGATGCAGATGTCCTATAAATCTTTGATTAACAGGTAATGTCTACAGTGTCCTACACTCTAGTTCCTTATTTCTCAATTTATTCCCCTCTAAGTTCAGTCAGTCCTTTGAATTTTTTTAATCTTTCAGGTGGGAAGGAGTGTTTATGTAGTTTCCTGTACCAGTTTAAATGGTTTGGAGGGGAAGATTTTGTTTTGCTTCTTCTTTCAATTTGTTTTCTATCCTTTTAATATTATATTTTAATATAAATATTGTGTCCTCTTTTTTCAGTTGGGATTAAAAAACCAGACATTTTTTGTGCATAATTAAATTGCTTGGCTTATCAGAGTTTTGGGGTTTTTTTCTAGTTTGGGTGAGGTTTTGTTTCAAATCAAACAGATACAGGTGAACAAGAAAATAATCATTCTTTTGCACATATGCTGTGTGAAAGTTTCTAGTGAAAAGATGAGCTAATAGTGTAATGCTGCTGTGAATTAGGCTGTCCTGCAGGTAGGGGATGAGGAGGAAGGATGTGTGTATGGTTCACTTGGATACCCCAGAAGATGCATTGTTCCAGACAAATGACTGAATTTGCTTGTTACAAAAACTCTCCAGTGTATGAGCTTGAAATTTCAGCCAAGTCGTGGTTAAGAAAATAGGGGCAGGAGTTTGGAGGATGCAGTTAGATTTGGGGGTTTTTTTTGGTTTCTTTTTCCCTGGGGCAAGTGGGAGCCCTCAACTCCCCTCAGCTTGCCCTGGTTTGTGGTTGTCATTGTTGAGCTCCTCTGGAATGAGCTCAGCATTGATGCTGCACTGTGCACCCGAGAGCCAGGGCTGCCTTCACCCCGAGGGACCCTGCAGAGTTTATTTATGCAAATGGCAAGAGCCAATTTATGATTCTCTGGGCAATGTGTATGTGCCTCGTTGCAGTGGCCTCACTGGGAGCCTCGTGGTGCCCCCTGTCAGCAGCGTCAGAGAGCAGAGCGTGGTGGGGTGATAACCAATGATAACTGCCCCATTTATGTGGTTGTGACAGTGGTTGGTGACTCTTTATTAGAGGAGCTAAAAACGAGCCTGGTGTGGGGAAGTAACCTGAGATTCTCAGAAATGTGTTCACCAGCTGTCCAGCCCAGAGCAGACACCACATGCACCTTATGTCCATTCTGAGTTGGCTTAATTTTCACTGCACCTCCGTCTAGCTTAAAGAACCACCCAAAAGCAGCAGAAGAAAGAAACCTTCCCCTTCTCAGCCCTTCAGCTGCATCACAGAGTGATCCCTCATCTGGGTAGCCCCAGGGCTGGCTGTGCCGTCTGTGACTTGGTTCCCTGAGGCAAAAGTGGTTCCTGGGGCTGGCGGGCACTTCTGCAGCCACTGAAGCAGGGAGGAAGAACAGCTCACAGAGCAGCACTGCTCGGCAAGCAGATGGCTGTAAAACCTGCTGCCTCTCTGCCTGGGAGTCCTGGGCCAAGCCATGGCCATCACCTGTAACGTGCATGGGGTTCCAGCTGAGCCAGCGTGGGGCAGAGGTGTTCCTTGATGCAGTTGCTGTGATTTGAAATCAAAGGACCAAATCTTCACCTGGCATCAGTCACTGCCTTGCTCTGTTGCAGTCAGGCGAGAGTGGCTTTGTCCGGAAATTTGGGACTGAGCTCATTAGATGTGCTCTCGTGCTCACACACGTGTTTGTGCGAGGGTTGTTGTGGTGACTGCTCCACGGTGAGCCTGTTCACAGGACACTTGTGATCCTCCCTGGGTTTGAAACCATGTGTAACCCCCCTGGACAGCCTGCCCTCCTTAACCCTCGGAGCTGGGAGCAGCAGGCAGCTCTTGAGGGTGCAGCGCTGCTGCCTCGATTCAGGGGCAGGATATAGAGGGGAGGCATTCCCAACAGGAATTAATAGAATCTGTGGATTCTGTGAAAGGGCTGGGTATGGAATCATAGAGTCATAGAATATGCCGAGTTGGAAGGGACCCATCAGGATCATTGAGTCCAACTCCTGGCCCTGCACAGAACACCCCAAGAATCACACTCTGTGCCTGAGAGCATTATCCACACCCTCCTTGAGCTTTGCCAGGCTTGGTGCCCTGGGGAGCCTGTTCCAGTGCCCAAACACCCTCTGGGTGAAGAACCTTTCCCTAATAGCCAACCTAAACCTCCCCTGACACAACTTCAGGCCATTCCCTTGGGTCCTGTCACTAGGCACCAGAGAGAAGACATCAGTGCCTGCCCCTCTGCTTCCCTTCATGAAGATGTTGAAGACCACAGTGAGGGAGGGGAAACATTTCCAACAGGAATTCATAGATTCTGTGGAGGGCTGGGTATGGAGGACAGGCATTTCCTCACAGAGCAGCATCTAAGAGTGGGGCATGGCTGTGTTGGTCCTACAAAGATAAATATTCAGTTCAAACCTGTTTCTTATTCCTCCTCTGGATCCTGTGCTTTGCAGTGCCTTGACCCAGATACAGATGGCCACTTGCACTGCTGGGGAGTTGGACATGTGGCTTTGTGGAGCCCAGTACTCAGAAATCACGGTTTATTTGCTTGCTCCCAGCAAGACCTAGGGCAGATTTGCTTTGTGTGGGGGTTGTGGACCACGAAGGCAGAACATTGGGAATGCTGAGAGAGCCTGCCAGCTATTGTAATTATCTTGTAATGATTTGCTTGCAAGCTCCCTAAGCCCTGCTACTCTTTTTGGAAACAGTAAAGTTTCTCTGGGAAGCAGCGACACAGCTGTCTCTGTTTGGGGATGATTTGGAAAGCCTGCCTTCCGCTCTGCAAAGCATAAACTGCCAAAACAGGGAAAAATGACTGTTTTCTTGGGGAAAACCCTTTGGCTTCAGTGAACTCAGATTGAGCCTAAAGCTGGTTTTCTAAGGAGTTGTGTGCATGAATTATTTCCAAAAAGATGAAATGCAAACTGAGTGGAATTCCTGAGCCAGGCTGATTTTTGAGGGGGGTGAATTGGACCCTTGTGATTGGAGATAAGGTCCCAAGTGTCTTCAGAGATCATTGGTCTTGTGTGGGTTGTACATGGACATAAACTATGTTTAGAAGAGGGTAGAAGTTGGCCATCACACTGGAGGGAAAGGATGCTCTTTTAATAAAATCTGGATTTTTTTTCTTCCCCTGTGATGACAAAGAGGAAAGGTATGAGGATCCAAAACAGCTTGTAGAGCTGGTGATGACAAAGGGCTAAAGTGATGCATGAGATGGATTTCAGTGTTTGCAAGGGGCAGTAACCAGTGTGTGCATTGTCCTCCTGGGTGGCTTTTTCAGTCAGGGACTTCCTTCAAACCCCACAAAACCCCCTAAGACAATGAAAGGATATAATGGGTACGTATAACTACTGTCAACCAGTGCTGTGCTTCCAACAGCCCTTGCCCTGCTAACAGGGGAACAAATACGGATGGAAAACTGAAATTAAAATAAATAATTTTTTTTTAAAAGCCAAGAAAAATAAAAGAGCTCTCTCGCACGAAAATTGACAGGATTAATCTCGAGGTGTAGGCCAGCCTTGAAATGAACCCGCCTGATCCCATGGATTTTGTTTCCTCCAAGTGTTTCTTTAATTTACAGTAACAATTGCTCTGAGACTTTATTCATCTTGATCCCAGTCCAGGAATGGTGCAATGTGATTTCCTCCTGTGGCTGCCACTTGCTGCAAAGCCTTTCGTGTCACTGTTTCCTGTTGACTCAAATGCTCCTTTCTTACCACGTCAAACAGAGATACCAGATCAGGGAGACTTCTGGGCAAAGCACAATAGAAAAATAGCTGTGTGAGGAGTTCAGCATTGGGCCCTGTCAAAAAACAATCCAGCTTTCAACTCCTCCTAATTCCCACTGGTAGTCCCCAAGAAAGGAGACTCATAACTGACTCTTAGGTCAAATCTGCAAGTGTCTGAACTATCTGCTGGTTTAAGATTTACTTTTCCTGGCCCCTTTTTAAGTTATTTACTTAGTCTTACTCTTCCAGCTGCAAATTGCCTTCTTTCTTTTTTTCTTCTTTCCTCTTTTTTTCTCTTCCTCTTTTTCCTTCTCCCTTCTCCCCTCTTTCCTCTGCCCTTCCCTCCCTCCTTCTCTTCCTCTCTTTTCTTTTTGTTTCCCCCCTCTTCTCTTTTCCTTCCCCTCCTCTTTCCTTTCCCCCCTCTTTTTTTTTTTTAATAGGATATCACTGTTTATTTTATTTCTTAATGATTCCTCGGAGAGTGGTTGGTCTTTGCAGCTTGGCAAGCTGATGGTCTTCCTTAAGAGTAAAAATGGGAGGCTTTGCTTGGCTTTTAGATACTTTTCCCCAAAGGATGGTCATTAGTGCTCATTTTCCTAATGCTTGTTTCCAGGCATGTAGCAGACCAGTGCACAAATGCTGCATTATAAACCAGTTGTAGTGCCCATCCTGCTATCTTCTTCAGCAGCCCCATGGGATTTCTAAGTGTTAGGAAATTGGGCAGACAATAAGCTGGACTTCTTTAAAATTAAATTGAAAAAAAAAATTTAAAAAAGTTGAGTAACCCAAAGTTCTGTATTTATGCTTGACCAGTGAAATGAGCCCATGGGTGGGTGTGACTGTATAACACATGCAGTTATACTTGCTCAGGTTTGCAGTTGAAGCAAGAGCAGTTTTTAGCAAAAGCTGCTAATTCCATGGCAGCAGCGATGTGAATTTTAAAATCAGCTGTTTTGATGCTCACCTGAACATTTGAGAAAGCAGTACTGTCTTCCTGTAAACATCACAGTGGAGACGAGTACAACCAGAAGTCTGAGGTGGGCTGTGGAGTTTTGCCTGCTCTGGAGAAGCTGGACATAGATGTTTTAAGATAGGAAGAGTTAGCTTTGTTTCCCTGAAGGTCACCTTTAAGGAAAGAGTAGAAAATCCATATGTGTTCACTTAAGTGCATGCATGTTTATACAGGCATATGTATCACTTACATAAATACACTCACACACCATCCCTCACCAGGCTGCTGGTAAATTAAATTGCTTCCTGTTGGGGATCTGGCAAGAGGGATTTCTTTTTTAAGTATGGGCTTGAGGAGATGCCTGGACAAGCTGGGCTAGATAAGTGTGTGTCATGTGGAGAGATCAGCAAGGAAGGAGGTGGGAAAGAATAACAAGGAGATGTAAAAGCCAGCCCGACTGGCGAGGCAGAGGTGATACCTGTGCTGCAGCTGGAGGAACAGGCAGGCACAGCACAGCCACACTGAGCTTAACCAGCTGCAGTGTTGATGTGGCCTTACAGGGCTGATGTGGGCTGAAGAGCCAAGGCTGCTGGTGGGTTTGCTGCTCTGGCTCAGACTGCTGCCGTAGACAAGCCAGCTCGGGTGTCTTTCAGTGCCCTCTAATAAAGACAGAGTGAGACAATGAGGTGGTGGTGTTTATATGGACTGGAGATAGCATTCAGCACATGGCCTTTGTGCTGCAGTAGTGTTGTGAGAGTGCTGGGAGCAATGGTGAGGCTGCACCTCAAATTCTGGGTTCAGTTTTGGGACCCTCACTGCAGGAAGGACATTAAAGTGCTGGAGTGTGTCCAGGGAAGGACAGTGGAGCTGGACAGGGGTCTGGAGCACAAGTCTGATGAGGAGCAACTGTGGGGGGCTCAGCCTGGAGGAAAGGAGGTTCAGAGGGAACCTTCTTGCTCTCTATGACTCCCTTAGAGGAGGGTGGAGCCAGGTGGGGGTTGGGCTCTGCACCCAGGGAACAAGGGACAGGACAAGAGGAAATGGTCTGAAGTTGCACTGGGGGAAGTTTAGATTGGATATTAGGAACAATTTCTTCACTGAAAGGGTGGTGAAGTTGCCTGGAACAGTCTGCCCAGGGCAGTGGTGGAGTCACCATCCCTGGAGGTATTTAAAAGACATGTAGATGTGTGGCACTTGGGGACATGGTTTAGTGGTGGGCTTGGCCAGAGTTGGGTTAGGGTTTGATGGTCTCTAAAGGTCCTTTCCAACCCAAATGATTCTATGATTTAATGATCTGTACCTTCTGGAAGGAGGCAGAAGGAGCTGTAGGTTGGCCATGCGAAGCAAGCTGTCCTCATGTGTCACAAGCCATTTGCTTTCCTGCTCATGTCCATTGAGAAATGAGGGAATTTCTGGTTGTTCTTCTTCTGCCGTGTGCATCTCAAGATGTTAATACCAGCAGTCATTTCAAGCTGGCTGGCTGCCAGAAAGTGGAGCACATCAATGCTTATCCTCTTAAACTTAGAGAGGGTTTAAAAGTAGCTTGTAGATAATTAACATCAGACCTGGGAAGAGGTTTGTGGGAAAAAAGGGGCAAATATTAACATTAAAAGCCTGGCTGGTCTCAGTTGAATTCTATGCCTGTTTTCCAATCTGCTTGTTCCTGATATTCAGAGAAAAACTGAAACAACAAATACTGAAAGTCCTGAAACATTGCTAAGAGAAATTTTTGAACTAGACTGCAACAATTCCAGGGTTTATTTTCATGCCAAATCTCTCCGTGTCCTTCCTCTCACAATCAAGTGAACACATGCGAAACCCCTACTCACTGTTGAGCACATGGCTTAAGCAAGTGCTTCCCTATCTGCAGACTTTTGCAAAAGCCAGAACAAAACCAAAAAAGAAACCTCAGAGACCAACAGCTGTGGTTAATGAACTGAACTTTATCAAACAGGTTGCTTTTTTGCTCAGCAGAAACTTTTCTTTATACTTAATCCTTGTCAGTTCCTCTATTGCCCAGAGGTCTCTGCAGGTTAACCAGAGGAAAGCTGGAACCTGAGGGCCCAAAAAGCAGCTGCCATGCCAAGTGTATGGCAGGAAATCCCATCCTGGAAAACAGCCCACATTCTCCAGAAATAATGTTGGGATATCCTCGAGACAATGTCGTGCTGTTGTGGTGAAGCTGCAGTCTGATTACGTACATTGTGTTATGGAGCAGCTTTCCCCAGAGATCTGAGCTGTTTACTGGAGAGTCAGTGATTTTTTTGCAGATTTCTCTTGTGCCACTCAGCTCAGAGAGTACTGATGAAGGGGTATCATTCTCTGCTGATTCAGGCTAAGGATAATTCAGGGAAACCCAATAGGAGCTGATTAGTGATGAGCACATACTTACTAACATACCAATCCACATGTGAACAGGAATTCATTTCACAACTGGGGTCAAAACTTTTGGGAGGAGTGCAGGGCAAGGAGGTACTAACAGATCCTGCTGGTACTGACTTGATTTTCCCTGAAAAAAATCAGCCTTTCCCCCTACGCACTGTCTCATGCTTACTTAATCTGTTTTTGTTTGGGAGATAATAGTTTTACTGAGACTTTTCTAAGCCTGGCCGAGGATGTGATTAATGCTGTTCATGTTTGTTGTGTTTGCCTGTGTGTAGGATCGCCTGTTCTTTGTGATGGAGTTCGTCAACGGCGGGGACTTGATGTTCCACATCCAGAAGTCGCGGCGCTTCGACGAAGACCGGGCCCGGTTCTATGCCGCAGAAATTATTTCAGCCCTCATGTTTCTCCATGAAAGAGGCATCATTTACCGGTGAGCTCTGCATTCATTGCTTCCCTTTGTCTGAACCCCACGGCTGAGATGAGAGCTGGAGTTTTCTGCTTGAATAAAGAAGTGTCACTTGCTGCCCACCAGGAACAAATTGTCAGCTGGGATAACAGTACCTCCACATTCCCCCTCCACGCTGGCCAAGGTGCACCACTTTCCAGGAGGGAGTGAAATTTCTGGGCAGGCATTAAATTAAACTTTCCCAGATTTTCTGGGAGGTGAATGTAAGGATCTCTTGCTTTTGCCACAATGTGCCATGTTATGTCAAGACTAATACATGCTGGTCACACCAAAGCCTCTGCTTGCCTGCAGTGGCTACTGTGTTTAAACCCTATTTCACATACCTATCCAGTGCCACTCATCTCAGCCACTAAAAGTCTTTTCATTCCTGCCATGGTCCTACAGCAGGAGTTTTTCCTTCCTGTCCATGTCTGGCATCTTTGTGTTTGCAGCAGGACCAGAGCATCGTTGCCTCCGTGCGTCAGCCTCCGCTCCAAGTCTCAAGGCTGTTCTCAGGAAGCTATTTCCCATACTTAGCTCTCCTTTGTTATTTGTCATTTTTCTGGACTCAGGGGGGCAGTTTGGTTATATTTTTTCCTTTCTGTGCTGCTGAAGTGCTCTCCTGTCAGCTCAAGCATAAAGGCATAGAGCAGCCAGCATGGATCAGAGCCAGGCTGCTGTGCAGAGCTGTCCCTGGCCAGCACGACCATTTGACCAGCATCCTTCCTTATGCCCCAGGAGCAGAGCAAGGCCTCTTCTGGGATGGAGTAGGACAGCTGGAGCAGGGAGGTGTCATCACTGCCACAGTCTGGTTGTACAGAAAGGTTTCTTTCTGCCATACTTCACAGAACACCTCTGGCATCCTTGTGCCCAGAGCACTGGGGAGGAGGAGCAGACAGTTGTTTTCTTTGGAATGCTGTTACCTGGAATCCAGCAGCAAAGCACACATTTTTGAGCATGATCTGCTGTAGCTCTGCTCAGTCCCACTTGTGGCATGCCAGCACTGCAAAGAATAATGTGAAGTCTCTTTTGCTGCTTGGTTGCAATTGTACTGCTGTGATCCAGAGCTGGGTGCAGGATGGGACCAGTTCCAGTCCCAGTCCAGCTCTGTTAGTGCCATCTCTGTGGGTTGGGTCAGATGCTGTCTGATTTGGGACTTTACATAGTTTAACCCAGGCAGTTGGGCATCCTCCCATGACAGATAAATCCAGGTTTGAACTCACTAAACCAGAATAGCTGAGGGCTAAAGTGGCCAAAGGGCTGGAGGCTGTGCAAGGGGCACTTTCCTGTCTGATGGTGAGATGATAGGATCAGTCAAGTAAAAGCAGCTTCTCTGTCTCTTCCTAGCTTGAGCTCCAGTAAGAAACAGATGGTTAGGTGAGGACAGAGACTAGTAAAATATTTTTAAGTATGAACTCATGTGACATATATGACACACTGAAATAGAGGAGTGTCATTTTGATATTCTCCGTGTCCTGAGAGCCTGAAGATGACTAATGATATTCCCTATGTATCAAGCTCCTAAAGCACAGTGATTGTCTGTATAGAATAGCAAATCTCCTTACTCTACAGCTGGATTTCAGTCTAATTCTTGCCTTGTGAATAATGCCGGCCACTGAGGAGAGACCCTGCCAGATAATTACGCAAATGACATTATCCTTAAAATAGTGACATCCAGTAGTTATTGTCAATCATTCAGCAGCAAAACTGGGTCTGTGCATAATGTAATTCCGTGTGCTTACAGCTTGTCCTGTCTGCCTCAGCCTGCTGCCTGTCACAGGGCAGGAGTAACTGATCCCTCTGGGTTTTGGCACTCTTCAAGTGCTGCTGTAATTCATGATAGAAACTGGAGGAGTAATTGAAAAGCTCCTCGAACAACTGCACAGGCTTTGATCTTGTTGAGAAACTGGTTAAGCTGTGGAGTCAGGTAGCTTCAGCTGCACGGGGCAGATCTGCAGGGGGCTGACTTGGTTTCTTATAATTAGTTGGGGTTCTGGAAGATGTAAGAGGAGAGAGCTGCTGGCTGGGGCTGTACTGAGCTGAGGTTGCTTCTGTCAGGTCACAAACACCAGGCTCTGGGAGAGAGTGTGCAGGATGGAAGGGGGATACTCAGAATGGAATCACTGCACTTGTGTAAGAGAGTTTGGATCAGATTTTATGATCAGAATGTGCGTGCTTGCTTAGGAAGCAGGGAGCAGGGGGCAGAGACACCAGAAATAGCATGACCAGAAAGGGTTTTGCCACAAGCTCTTCAAGGTGTCTCTTCTTTCTGGATTTCCAGGATCAGTGGAGGAAGAGACTTGCTGGCCTAGAATACTCTGGGTCATTTGTTTTTCTTCTGGGCTTAACTTAATAATACTGTATTTCTCCTTGCCCCCTTCAAGACTGAACAGTTCAGGAAAGTATCTGCATTTACCAGTGCAGTGAATGTTCTCCTGGTAAGTCAAGTTGCATTTGCCACAAGTGCTGCCAAAAGCTGAGTTTTCTCTTCTTTGAAATGACAGAGAGGGTTGAGAGACAGCACTGAAAGTTCATCAAGAAGTAGCTGAAACTCGACATTGTGGCCTGGCAGGATGGTGCTGGTGGCTGCTAAAACCAGGTGTTCACTGATTCCTTTTTCAGCCACACACAAGCAATTTGAAATAGCTGTAGTGCAATATTTTTGCAATTGCTACTGTAAATCCCTGAGAATGGGGTTCCTGAGGCAGATGATACTTTCTGGTTATATGTGATTTTTAGTGTTAAAACTGGGGTTACAGCTGGATTGGTGCTTTCATGGGATGGTTTTCATGATTCAGCTGGAATTTTCAGTGAGTTTGCGCCTCATTTTGAGGAAACTCCTTTTTTGTTACTAAGCTGTGGCCAGAATAGGAGTCCCATAAACATACATTGTATGTATTTCGGGCTCTTTAAAAGAGAGCTTTCAGTTACAAAAACCTTTATTTTTTCTCTTCATTTGCAGCACTACAAAGGAGAGATGGCTTTCTGGCCTTGTTGAGGAAAGGTCTCTGTCTTACCCTGAGCTGAGGCTTAGCTGTCAACTTAGCAGCACCTATTTATAGTTGCTTCCTGAAAAAAAACCCCAGCAAGTACAGTGGGGTTCCTTATTCCATCATTACAGGGAAATGCATCCAGACATGAAAACAATCTTTTTACATGTCACATCACAGTGTCTTGTGCACCCCTGACCACAGAGGAGTAGGACAAGGACATATTTGGGATCAGCTCATGCTGGATGTTGCCAGGAAAACGTTAAGTAATAATCATGGTTATTGTAAATAAAATCTTTGCTCACAGGGCGATATTTATGCACTGCTGCTTTCTCTTAAGATTATTTCCAAAGGAAATTACAGTGCTGGGCTCTGTTGCAGATAGGTAGGTTGGTTTGTCATTTTTTCTGATGGCTGTATGTGCTGTTTTTCTTGAGGCAGCTTTTGCAGACTTTCACTTTCCAGTTCAGCAGTTCCCAGGGTAGGGGAAGCATATTTTGGCTTCTGTGTGTGCCAGAAACAAAACAAAGCAGCGTATCTGAGCAGAATTAGGCTGCACAGTGGCTTACTCAGTGTGAGGGAGCTGGTCCACTCAGTCTGCTAAAAAGCAGAGAGATAGTGGATGATTATGAGGGTTTATTTTAAAAGCAGGACATTTCCTTCTGTGTAGCACTACTGTAAAAATGGCTGGTCTGTCCTGCTGCCCTCAAATTCAGACCTTGGCGTAGGCTGATGTACAGCTTTGGGAGTGGATGGATCCACATGCCAAGGTCACCTACTTGTGTATTGAGGGCAAATGCAAATATTTCCTTAAATCTGGTTGTTGTGTGGCTGGAGTTTTTTGGAGGAGGGGACTTCGAGGTTTACAGTAAGATTACAGTAAGACCTTTCTAAAGGCAACATGAAGCAGTCAGCCCAGCCTAGTGGTACAGCCTTAATTTTTAGGACAAACTTTTCTCTCTCTCTGCAGATCTGTCTTGCTACTGGAATGCCTGGGCTGAGTGGCTCACTTTTCAGAACACACCTCCACTACCTGCAGAGGTGATACAGCATGCAGGACATAATGTCAGCTGTGCACCCTGTACTTTAGTGGTTTTGCCAGCCTGAGGTGTGGAGTTGGACAACAGAGACACCTCCATGCCCCAGCTCACTGCTTGGCACAGCATGGGGGCAGATCCATCCTTGAGGCTACATGTGGTGTAGCATGGAGGTAATGTAGCTGACCAGGAGCCAGAGGAGCTGAAAGGCTGGGGAGAAGGACTGGTTATTGGCTGGCTGAAGAACCTTGTTTTTATCCTGAGGGCTCACGCTGGTCAGCTTGTTCCAGTACCTTTGTGACTCTATTGATGTTTCTAATGCAGCTGACCCATCTGGAGATGTTGGGGGTCTGATGGTGCCCCATCACACCTCTGGATGTGGGATGGTCTGCAAAGGATCCCTGTGCTCTGGTGTGTAGGTCCTGTGACTCGATGGTGTTTAATAGGATGCGTGGTCCCTTTGGAAGGCAAAAGATAATTATGCAATTATCCATATGAGAACATGGTCTGGCCTTGGGGCTGAACTCCAGCTCTTGGGGAAAATAAGATAAGCATATTAACAGGCAGTGTTTACTCTTCTTGTGTGCTACCTGAGAGCATCTCCTTTATGTGTGGGGTACTCCTTATGACAGGGAAAAACTTTCTCCTCTGGGATCTGGAAATATTGCTGTATACTGGCCAGGTCTCTGAAATCATCACCTTTCTGTAGTGGAGGAGGCCCATCAGGTCTGCAGCTTGTGTCTCATGACTGTTGGCTTTTATAGGGAATGGGCTTTTTGCAACAGGTTAATTCCCTGCCAGTTCAAACAATGAGCCTGTGACACTGTGAAGGAAGCTTTACATAAGCCTTTTATGGAGACCAGTTTTGCTGGAAAGACTCCTGTTAACTGAAACAACACTAAGGTTTCTTTCAGCAAAATCAATTAAAAATTACATGCTGAAAACAGAAGCTGAATGCCTTTCCTAATTACATACAGCCAGTGTTAACAGAGCAACTTTTATTAGTGTGCTGTTTGCTTTTTCCATGGGTCAAGACAGTGTAGGCATGGGATTCCTCATGTTCACTCTGTTGTTTTTTGGTTGTTTTTTTTTTCCTGGCACCTGGTGATTTTGTTTATTCTCATCTCATGCCCCTTTTCACATCTGGAGCCAGATCTTGTTTCCCCTGAAGTCAAGGGGCTTTCCCCAGGGAGGTAAATGAGCAGTTGAACTGGATCTGTGACTGATAGCAGCAGTGCTCTGCAAGGCAAACTGGCTGGGTGAGGGGCTATCCAGGGATTACTGGTGGTTTGCTTAGGTGCTGTGCATAGCTTTGTTTTCTTGGCAAATAAAGATAAGCCTTTGGTTCAATGAGGTGTTTTTAAGCTTTTCTGAAAGAGAAAGACCTTACAGCAGCCTGAAGGCCTGATAGCAGCCTTCTAATATCTAAGAGGGGTCTACAAGAAGGCTGGAGGGAGCCTCTTTGCAAAGGTATGCAGTGATAAGACATGGGGGAATGGCCTTAAGCTGGAGAAGGGTAGATTTAGGTTGGATATTAGGAAGAAATTCTTTACTGTGATGGTGCTGAGGCCCTGGGACAGGTTGCTCAGAAGCTGGGGATGCCCTATTCCTGGAAGTGTTCAAGGCCAGGTTGCACAGGGAAGGTGTCCTGCCCATGGCAGTGGGGGTTGGAATGAGATGATGTTTAAGGTCCCTTCCAACCCAAACTGTTTTATTGTTCAGTGAAAGTTTTTGCTTGAAAGTGCTACAATCGATGGCTCTACAGCTAATCTTCGCTGATACGATGTATTTTATGCCTCTCTTCCCCATGGATTCAGCTGTGTGGGCAGAGTTGTTTGCATCTGAGGAAAGGGTGGGAAACAACTCAACTGGTGCCAAAATGGGTGTGAATCTCCATAACCTCAGCTGTGGGATCTGCTCGCTGTCACTCCAAGAACTCTGTTTGGGAGAGTTCCGAGGCTCAGTGCTGTGTGGGACTGGGGCCCCAAAGACCAGAGAGGATATATGTAAGCACAGCAAAATGAAGGATGTGCTGTGTTCTGAGAGCAGCAGAAGGGATGATATATAAGCTGATTATCTAGTGAATGAGTGAAGCAAATCAGCTAAAAGCTGCAAACTGGCACAGAACAGCATACCAGCAGTCCCATCCCTACAACAACTGCTTAGTGTAGAAGAGGAATTTTCACGCTGGAGTCTCTGGAAACGCTTCATTCAGCTTTAGAAAACATAAAGGGATGTCTCTGAGGGTCAGGAGTGTGGTGATGTCTGTGGCTATCTTATCTGACAGTCAACAGCTCGTGTAGACTGATTTGTGCTTCTAGACAGCGCATCTTCGCCATAGCTTTCCACTCAGATGTGGTTGTTGCGTGCTTGTGAGATGGGCTCTTTTACAGCCTCTGGCATGCAGTGCTTAAAGGGTTGTTTCTCTGCACTTGATCAAATGGAAAGTGCAGAGAGAAAAAAACCCCAGCCTCTCACGTTTCCGTGTCATGTTTAATCAGTCAGAGTGCAGGACAGTTTAGTCCTGATTTACAGTTATGCTTACGAAGAGCAGTCCTGTTTTGAGATCCACATATCAGATCTCTGTGCCCCATTGACTCCACTGTATATCGTCTGTGAACTTTGGTGGAACTTTCCACATGACTAAGGACTACTGAATAGCTTACAGAAGTTGTTGGCTCTGCTAGTGTCTACTTTTCCTTTATGGTTATTTAAAGGGATTGATTTGAAACCTGCAAACCCTGCACATAATGAGTTTGTATAAATCATTAAAAAACCCAGCTCGAAGAGGCCTCAAGAGTTTGTGTAGTTCATCCACCTGCCCCAAGGCTGGAGAACCTTTACCTGAATGCAGGTCTCTCATACTTGCCCTCTTTTTTGGTGTAGCTGCTACATTTGCATATAAAAACTTGTGAACTCTTACAGGCACAGACTCATTTAGTGAATGCTTGCAATGAGAGCTCAGTGGTGTTTGAGAATTCTGGTGCTGGTGCAATAAAAAAAAGCAGTACTGCTCATCTGTGGAGGGGATAAGTGATTAGATGTGAGTTGTATTCTGGCATTCCTTTTGTGACTAATACATCCTCATGGAGGCATTTCACAATTAAAGAGCATGCAGATGCAATTAAGAAATAGCTATGTGTAACAATTACAGACAACTTCGTAAAGAAGGGAGACTTAGAAACCAGAATTAGGCTCAATCTTTAAGTCCCAGAGCACCTGGGAATATTTAGATTAGAACTTTTGAAACTAAGAAACTTTTCTACAGAAATACTGGCTTTCTGTCTTTCATGCTCTCTTCATTCTATTTTAAAGGCATAAAGGTCATCAGAAGGAGAAAACGTAAAAACTGAAATATATTTTATGTTACTTAAAATTTATTTTTAAAAGCTGCCCCTAAATATTACTGCTATGTTTTTAGCCAGAGCTGCTCATCTGACTTTTAACATGCTCCCTGATAGCAAGGGCATTCAGGTCTATGATTTCACGAGTTTTGAAAACATTTGCTCTGAGACTTCTAGAATTGCCCAGCGTTAATCCAGTAATTTTATTGATCTTTGTACCCATCTCAAACGAGGAAGCTTTCAGTGTCACTCTTGGAGAACATGAGCCCTGGGCTGGCATTAGGGAGGCTGATATATATAGCTGGGGAAAAGGTCTCTCTGTCAACTTTAATGAATGTTTTGTACAACTTTTTGAAAGAAGGATTATGCTGACAAAACGCTGTTGCATCTGCTCCTCTGACTTGCTGAAATGGAAGATTTCTTGCATCACAACATATTGCAGTGACTGAAGTTGCTGTATTTGTAAGGGACACAATGAGAGGCTCAGTGTTGAAATATTTGGCCTGCAGCAACAGCTGTAGTTATCCAGGAAGACTTTGACTTACTCTTTTAGCTGTAGCAAGATTGGCACCTGATGTTTCCTTGGTCAATAATCCCAACGTTTAGATCTTGTTCTTTATGCTGGGGAGCAGATGGGTTTGCTTTTATGAAAGCAGAGAAATTTTGTAAAGCCACCCAGCAACTTTTGGTATCAGTGGTGCACCAGTGCCACACCTTGTCTGTAGATTCTAGTTCAGAGCTGCCTGTAATGATACAGATATAAACTAAAAATAATAATGCAGTGGAAAATTGCAACTATTACAGGGTAGTGCTGCAGTAATAACTGTTTTACAATTCAGAATTTCTGTGAGAGAGAATTCCATCTTCTGCCAGTGGTACCCTGGGCAGGATGGTGGGCACAGCTTTGTTTCTGCGTTCTGCGTGCCAGCTGAACTGGTGCTGGGGCTTGTCCTTATCTGCTGGTGCAGGCCAGGATGCAGTTTGTGGGGCCTATTCCCATGGAGCAAGGGGAAAGCATTGCTCATCATTTGGCCTCTGAGTCACAGCACCTTTGCTGTTAATAGGAAGGAGAACCTCCCCTTTTATGAGGCTGTGCCTAAGGGCACAATTTAATCTTGGAATTGTATTACCTGGTTATTATTCCACTAAAGCAGTGGCAGTATTCCAGCTGACAACAATGGAAAGGGGAGCAAGCCTTCAAGTCTCCACCATGTACAAATGTGATATATTCAAAACCACAGAGATCCTCCACGCTCTGAGCTGATTTCTTCTGAATCAATTAAAGTTTCACAAGCACGATTTATTATTAACATCCAGAGCCGCTTTCACAAATCTCTCAGCAGCGTGGTAGGGGAGTGCTCATGAATCAAGAAAATGACTTCCAAGTAGGAGAGGTTATTTACTAGCTAAATCCCTGATCCAGGCATGCTGCCATGGCTAAGTCTACCCAATAAGATGTGTGCGTCCACATCTGAAGCATTTTTGTCATGGTGCCTGGCCAGAGTGGGTCATGCCATCTTTGGTTGTTGTGCTGGAAGAGGACGGGGGATGGAGGAGGGGGTAAATTGGGAAAAGCAGGATTAGCTGTGCAAGGTAGCTGGGGGAAATGATGCTGTGTGCAAACCTGTGTGGTAGCAGGGGCAGTAGGAAGTGTTCCCTTCAGACTCTCCAAGGACTTTCCAGTCAGCCAGCGTGGGCTGTTGAAGCGAGGCTGCAGCATGTCTCAGTGTCCAGACTCTGTGGCACTTGCACTAAGAGTCTGAGCTGGTGTGTGACATTTAGCAAGCAGGCTTTGGGTTTTCTCCTCCCTTTTCGGGATCTTGTTATGTTCCTTTTGACATTTACCTGGCATGAAAATGTAGCAGGGTCCCATGTCCTTGTTGACTCACGCTAAAAGCTGAATTAGTGTGCTTTGTATTTCTGTTTGTCAGTATCTCTTAACCATAAGTTGAGGAATTGTGTGCTTATCTGTGCTTTAGGGATTTTGACACAATCTTATCAACTTAATGTAACCTTTGACATTTCAAGGTACCTTCTCTTTTTTTTTTTTTCCCATTTACTTTATAACTATTCTTCCTAGCTGGACCTCCTCATTCCAGTATTACTCATATAATTTCTCATATATTTTGAGCAGTAGCTTGAAACAGCAGTGCCCAAACAGCAGCTTTACAGACAGAATTTCTACCTTCAGACCCTGTTGAGCACAGAGGGAGAAAAAACCTTGGCAGCTGACTCCTGCTTCTTGCTGCTCTGCCCAGCTTTGATAAATGAGAAAGCCAAGGAGGAGCTGTGACTCCTGCCAGCTGGCCAAGCTCCCGAAGAGATAGTCCACCCACTAGGAAGGTCAGAAGGCAGCACTGCCTGGCCACTCACCCTTGCAGCAGCACTGAGAGTGGAGCCAGAGCTAGTTCTGCCAGTCCTGCTCCTGCTGGGGTCTCTTTGGGGCCAGGGCCAACCCCCATGGGAGCGTGACAGCTCTCGGTGTCCTTTGTGCTGCTTGAGATGCAGCAAGCCGGGGAAGATTCAGGCAGTCAGCTCATGCCTCACACTGCAGAGTTAATTTTGAAGTTGATGTGGCCGATGGATGGCAGCTGATCTGCTGGTGGTAGGTTTGAGATAGGACTGGTGCAACTCCTACCTGAATTCATGTTTTTTTCCCCTATCCTTACACAAAGAGAAAATGCCCAAATAAGCCTTTGTGGAACCATATCTGTTAAATAAATAGCTTTTATCAGTGACTGAGCCACTTGAAACATAGTTCCCTGTCTGCTTTCAAAAAAGGCAATACTAAACTGTGCTGCTTCTTGGAACTCATGAGCTTTTGGAAATGAGCCAGAGCAAAGGGAGAGCAGCTTTCAAACCCCTAAAGCCACAAGTCATCTGTGGCTTGAGTGGGCTGAAGTTGGATTCATGAGTGGAAAGTCTCTATGTCACAGATCCCCCTACACTCCTTTGATCTTGTGAAATTGCCCTGCTCACTCAAATTGATGACTGCCCTGACAGGGATAGCCCCTGGGGAAGGACAGCTATTTGGTGTGATAAAATTAATGGGAGACTATCTTGCAGCCTGCCCTATTTACTGCCCCTCATCATCTCCACTCAGAGTTGCCTTGGAGCTCTTCAGGACTGACAGTTTCCCAGGCCACAGGACAGTCAGCAGAAGTTCCTGCCAGAGCTGTTGGATGCTGCTTCCCAGCATCAGCCAGTGGCATCTCTGGATCCCTGCTGGCCAGGAAGCAAGGCAGCAAATGCCAAATATTGCCAGTAAGCTGACATTGGAATGGGAACACATGAAAGAGAGGGGATAGTCTTTGGAGGCGTGGCTGTTGCCTCTGCATGAGTTAAATGAGCCATGGAGTATTGGGTATCTCATGTTCTCTTATGTCCAGGACAGGTTAATTGAAGTCACTGTTTGACTGCCTGAGAGCCTTCCCTACTTTCTCTTCACTTTCTTAGAACCAGGTTTGTGCTGAAATTCTCCATCTCTTCTCCAGGGAATCTCCTAATATTTCCAAGTCTTTGCTCTGCCTTTGTCTTCCTTGGGACCTTGCTGTGGTTTGGGGTAGTTCACGTTGTTCTCCTGTTCCCTGGGGGATGCACTTAAAAGACAGCTGTCCTTCAGTAGAGTTGGGTTATAGAAATAAACACACCATTGCCATAAGATTCCTATTTCCCTGAAGCCCCCAGTGAGTATGTAAGGGTGCCTGGAGCCTCTGGGTGTAGCACAGGCACTGCTTGCTCCCAGGCTTTCTTTGGGCTGTGCTGGCACAGCCATGCACAGCACTGGCCAAGTGAGTGTCTGTCCCAGCGCTGTTATGTAAGGAGGAATTTCAACATTAATTACCTGTCTTGGCTTTGGGTTTCATTCTGTCTCTCCAGACACCAGAATGAGTCTCAGAAGATTCAGTGTGGCTTCCGCAAACAAAACAAACAAACTTTATTTCACAGGCTCTGGGCTCTGCTGTTTTCTGCCAGGAGCATCCGCTCTTCTGGGACATTTTCCCTTTGTTTCCCTGCCACTGAGGAGGGACAGCAGTTTTTCTGGAGATGCTGCTGAGCATAGCTAACATGCTCAAGTATTTGAGCTGCAGGGAGGCTGGCACTTCCAGTCAGGATGATTAAAAGGGAAAAATTAACATTTCCCTTCGCTCTGTCACCTTCCTCCCTTCTGAAGGGCTGGAGGAGGGGGGATGCCATCAGGGCTGTAGAGGCTGGCTGGGACAGAAGTGTGTGCTGGGCCAGAGGTATCTGTGTGGATCGTGTTCTCCCTAATGGCTTTCCTCCCCCCATCTGAAGTCATTAATGCTCGTTAAGCCAGGATGGAAACAAACCCAAACAACAACAGTCTACAAAATAATTCCATCACTCCAGACTGGTTCTTTTTTCTTCTCCAGTGAAGCAATTAGTCTCCTGTGATCCCATTTTTAGCCAGACTGGAAACAACCAGCTGGACAATAGTGAATTCCTCTCCTGGCAGAGCAGCCATCGGATCTGCTCCCTGATGGGAAAGGTGAGGTGAGTTCCCTTGCCTGTCTCTAGGGGAAGAATCTCCCTGCAGAAATTCCTGTGGGCCTTGCTGAAAGCCCTATTTTTGCACAGCCTCTCCCGGTGAGTCACAGCCTCGGGCTCTCTGGCTGCTCTGAGAGCTCTCGGTACCATGGGTTTTCTCCCAGCCCTCTGCAGGGTTAACCCCTCTGTGGTTTTGCTCTCATGCGTGTACAGCCCGTCCCACTCGCTGGCTGATGATGCCGACTGTGGGTGCCAGAAAGTCATGAAGTAACTTGTGGTTTATACCAACAACAGGCCGATGTAGGACTTGTGTGGAGGTGGGGCGAGACTTTTCCAGTCTCGTTCATCTGAGTGGTACTTGATCCTAGGAATGGCTCACCTTGATCCTAGGAATGGCTGAGCCCGTGTTAGGGGACAGGGCTGTGGAGCAGCGGAGTGTGACACGAGCAGGGTCTGGCAAAATTTGGGGTGTCTGATAAGGAAGAGAGGGGCTGGCTGAAGTCACTGAGACTGCCACCTGAACAGGCTGTCCAGAGAAGTTGTGGATGCCCCCCCATCCCTGGAAGTGTTCAAGGCCAGGCTGCGTGGGGCTTGGAGCAATCTGCTCTAGGGGAAGGTGTCCCTGCCCATGGCAGGAGGGTTGGAACAAGATAATCTTTAGGGTCCTTCCCAACCCCAGCCATTCTGTGATTCTCTTCTATGATTCTCTGAAGTCCTGTGTGGCACCACACAGAGCCGTGGGGGGAGCTTGGGCAGAGCCACCCGGGAAATGTCTCGGTTCCTGTAAGTGCTTGTAACATGAGTAACGTGAAGTGCTGTCCTCTGCCCAGGGCAGAGCCTGCAGCTGTGCCACACACAGGGCCTTCCTCTTGCCTCTGAGGTTTTTGTAGGGTATGGGGAAGCACTGGGCTCCCCCTCCATTGCTGCAGCTCCCTGCAGGGCACTGCCTGCCAGGCATGCAGCACCCTCACTGTCCTGAAAAGCACGGATGGGACAGGGTATGAAAGGTCAGGTACAGTTAGCACTGTGCCCGTGCTGCTGGAGGAGGCTTAAATCACCAGAAAAAGGGATCTTGCTGTCTCTAGGTTCTAAAAAGCAGCCCTGATGCCACCTTAGCGGCTGGACAGTGCTAAACCCGAACACTTCCCTTTCAAGATGCAGGAAGGCTCTAAGCCCAAATCCATGTTTTACCTCATGCACATGAGGTAAAAGCCACAGGGTTCCTAGTCAGGTGCCAGGAAAAGCTGCAGCTGCCCAGAAAAGGGCAGCTGAGGACAGAGGGGAGCTCTGCTCGCTGGCTGCTGGGATTAAGAGCAGTTCACCACGTGTTTGAGTCATGTATCACCAGCGCCGCAGCTCTGACTCCTGTGGTATGAAGGTGCCGTGTGGGCACCGGAGCTGGCGAGCTGTGGAGTGCTTCTCCTTGAGATGGAAAGTTGGGGTGGAGAAACACTTGGCAAAGAAGTCTGCCAGGCAGGCTCACCTGGGGATGTGCAGGAAAAGTGTTTCTGCCTGATCCCTGCAGCTGGGATCAGCTCTGGGGCAGAGCCTGCTGCATCCGAGCATCACCCTGGGTGTTGGCTGCTCCCGCTCCGTGCCCGGGCAGAGCCGCCTTGGTTGCTGTGGAGGGATGAGAGGCTGTTGATAAACGTTGTCATCTTGTTGGGTGTTCTCTGTTTTTGAGTCATTCCAGAAATGGTTGCTGGCAGTGCCAGGAGTGCCAGCAAGCGCTTGGGGTGGGGGCAGGAAACCAGATGCCCAAGGGTTGAGTTCCAGGTGGCTGTGGAGATGCAGGCATGTGCAAGGGAAACTTAGGGATTGAAAACCTGCAGCACAAAATTAAGGGATTGGCTGGAGAGGAAGCAGGATGGGTTTGCGTTTGTATCACCGTGGTGCTTCCCAAGTCACCACAGGGACAATGGGAGGTGGGAAGTGAAAGTAACCCGGTGTTTAAAAGCTGATTCCAAGTGCCCTTGGATGTAACCTTGATGGGAAAGCGGCTGCTGTGTCGTGGTGTGGTTGCTTTCCCGTTAACAGCCCAGGACAAAGCACACTGCAGCACCCACACCACCACCCCCCGTTCAGTGTCCTGTGCTCTCACAGCCACGGGATCATTTTGGGTACCATGAAATCATTCCTCATGCAAAACCATGAAGAAGTTTGCAAACGGTTTGTGAAGTAAAGTATTGTGGAGTCTGCTTGAGAACAGAAATGGAGGACAGGTAAACCACTTACAAATTATGTCCCCAAAGTGCAGAGAGGACATGGGTCATCTATTGCTCCATGTCTGCAAATCCATCTAGAAAAGTTCCAGGGGTTCATTAGCTTTAATGTGTCTGTTGTGGGTGATGCATTTCAGCATGTTGGTATTAAAATAATGCCCTTTTTATTCCTTTTTCTCAGGACAGTACAGTCATTCTGCTTTCCCTGAGCCTCCATGGTCTTCCATTAGTCCTCAATCAATTATTTATTCATGGGAGAGTATCTGAAAGCAGCAGTCCAGTCTGGGAGCAGCAGTACTTGACTGTGGAGATGAGCTTGAAGTACTTGATGGCTGAACCCACTGGAACTGTCAATAACATTAAGAACTACTTTCCTGCCACAAAATAAAAATATAGCCTTGTAGGTGGAGAATGCTAAACTTTGATGAGGACATGAGTTAAAAACCAATGCACTTTGGATGTCACCTGGGTGTAACTTCAGTGAGCTCAGACAAGGAGTTTTTTAAAAGTCATCTTGCCTTCAAGTTGACTAACTTTTGTATTGTGATGGAAAATGTGTATTGTTGTGTAATTCTGGCCTGTGTTGTAAACGTGGGAGGTCTGGGTAGAAAATCTGTAATTCTGAGTTTTGATCTGATGTGGTGCCTCAGCAAGAGGCACCAAGGTTTTTGCCTGATGTTTCTTTTCTCCCTAGACTAGAAATAAGTTTCAGTGGGGATTTGTGGTGTCTTCTTCCTGACTCAAAGGGATTTATAAGCAAGACATATAGTTGGAGCCTGTGTAAGCAAGAGGGACCTGACAGCTTCAGATCTTCCACAGCTAAAATAGTAAAATCTGAATATGCCAAGAGGCATATTTCCAGATAGACACACAGTACTCTGGGGATCCTTCTCCATGGTCACACATTGCAGAGGCCAAAGGGACTTGCAGGGACTTGATGTATCAAAGTGCTAAAAATTCAAGGGCTGAGCAGTGTAAAGACAGACTTTTCTCATTCATGTCCCATTTGTATTTTTTTTCTTGATGGGGTCAGTGGAGACAGTGCTTATTTCATTTTGTGATAGATTTGTTTCATACATAAAAGGAACGAGGGAGTTGGCAGCTCCTTGTGCCTGGTAGCCCTGTCAGGTAAGCATCACTTGACCCCTGCTCTGAGTTACTTCTGCTTTGCTTGCAATCAGAGAGCCACCTAAGGCACCTAATTTGGGAACTTTGGTAGCTTTGTCAGCTGGTGAGTCAAATTTAGAGGGGCTGAAGTGGCTTGGGAAAGCATCTGTTCCCCTGTGCCAGCTGAAGAGGGAGCCCAGACCAGTGAGACTGGTGGGTGAAGTACTTGATGTGACATGGGGACAACACCATCCAGCATCATTCATGGGCAGTTTGGGGTCTGTTTGATTCTGTGTGGCATTTGGGGTGACATGTTGGATCTAGTCTGTCCCTGCTGGCCTGGCACAAAGGTCAGTGTCACTGGTTCCTGCACACGGGCAGCCTGGGAGGAGTCGGAGCAGGACAGCAGAGAGCTCGGCATGCCCAGCCAGGAATTCCACCTGGCTCTGCCCTGCTTATCCAGGATCCTTGGGCTTCACACTGCTCTGGGTGAATCACCTGTAATGAGTGTATAGCAACAGTAATTCACATGAAATGAGAATCTAAATCTTGGGATAATGACCCATCTGCTAGGCTCCTCCAAAAGCCTCTTCCATTTTATATTTAAGTGATTGTTGTGGGCAAAAGCAGGGAGATCAGAGCAGTGAGAAAAGCACTGTGTTTGCCCAAAGGTTCCCTAGAGTCTTAGGAAAAAAAAGAGCCAATTTTATCAGTGATGGTGTCAGTTTGTTTTTTTAAGAAACGGCTCTCAAGACTGCATTTCCTAGGAAATTCATTTAAACTTTGTTCCAAGGGGAACCAGGCAGAACCCCCTCCTGTGCAGCAGTGGGATGGCTGTGTACTTTGTGCCCACAATGTGTCACTAGCAGGGAGACTGTTCTTTTGCTCTGTGCATAAAAATTCAGTGCAGATGGTGAGATTTTCAAAAGCATCCACAGTGGGCCAGCACGAGTGCTCCCTCAAAAGTTAATGGTAAGTTTGGCAGTGGAAATCTACAAGCCAAAGCAAGGTGCTTTTAAAAATCCTGTCTAAAAATACAGTACTTCTGCCTTCAGCTTTGTTTATTCCATTATAGAAAGGAGATTAGCACCTATAGCCTTAGCTTTATAAATCTGGATCTGTAATTCAGAGCCTTAATAAGGTTAAGTAATTTTTTTTTTCTCAGGGCCTAATTCAAAATCAAGTGAACTTGACAGGAGTTTTTTTTCCACTGATTTCCCTGGATTCAGAGTCAGGCTCAGAGTACAGTGCACCTTACCTGTATCAGATGAATGTGGAGAAGTCTGCCAGACCAGATTTACAGGTTTCAGGCAGGAGTGTCCTTGCCACAGAGCCCTGCTGGCATTGCCACTACCAGCACAGGTTGGTTTGCTTCCCAAGCCGGTGCCAGAGGCAGTCTGCACACATCATCCTGATGGATAGGGACACCTTTATTTTTATTTTCTTTGATATTTCTGGGAGCAAAATATTCCTCCTAAGACTGGAGTGTGGGGAGGGTGGATTCCACCTGTGGATGTCAGCTGTGGGATGAGCAGGAGAGTTGCTTTGGTGTGGGCTACGGTGTCATTCCCCCAGGGCAGGCTTAGTGGCACACGGCAGTGTAATGGGGACCTGTCACTGTGTGCCGGTGGAAGGAGGAGCCTTTTCAGCAGCACAGGCCAACCCTGACCCTACCAGGACAGCCTGGAGCTGGGACAGGGCCTACAGCAGCCCTGTGGTGGGCTGTGGGCAGCTGATGATGACTAATCCTGGATAACTCTCGCTCCATCTTGCAGTGTTGAGACTATGCTGTGCTGCGGGCACAAACCTGATTTCGTTTTAATTTCCATATCAGGCTTTGAATCAACATTGATCTATTTTTGTCAAAGTGACACAACAGGCTTGTGCTTTTTAACCTCTCCTAGCTCCATCAGTCACCTGATTCTTGTTCCTGCATTTGGGTCTTGAGTCTGTTGTGTGCCTCCTCTGAAGACTTCAGGCAATGGGATGCACAAAAAGAAGCATTGTGGTTGGTTTGTTGGTTTTTTTTTTTCCTTTTTCCCTCTTTTTCTGGCAGCAGTAAAATAGGAGCTCTGTTGGGAGCAACTCAGCAAGTAATGTTTCAGGGCCAGCAAATTCCAGTGTTGCTGCCCAGTGGGACTGAGGAGTCTATCACAGGACCAGCCTGGCGGCTCATCCGGAGAGGGAACGCGTGGCGTGCATACCAAAAGCTGGACACGAAGCCTTTTTCTGTCCACCTCTCCCCTTCCTGCAGTAAACGGGAGGACATTTGCTCTGGGATTCAGGGAAATACCTCAAGTGTAGCTCCTCTTTCCAGATTACAGTCCCACATAAAAGTGCAGCAAATAATACATAGATTATGTATAAGTATCTATAAAAAATGCACGCGCACCAATTTGGATGTGTGAGTACATTATAGGGATTGTGCCATCTTTGGGATTACTCCAGTGTGGCAACCTCCAGCGCGTCTGTGTCTCACCAGTAATGGCTCTGGCTCGTGGCTGCCCCATTTCACAAGAGTGTCTTTTTGCCCTTGTAAAGCTGCCTTTGGATACTGTCATCAGCCCCCTTACAGCTGCTGTGGGTGTAATAAAGGGGAAGCTTGTAGGTGTGCCTGACCCCAGAGGGACTTAGGGCACCTGTGAGGTCCCACTGGATCTGTACCACCGACATGGGGGAAGCTCTGTGATTATCTCTCATGACATGCCCAGGGTTTTTAGTCTCTGCCTTTATACTTGAGCCTACCACTCTTGTTTTAACTGGAGGATGAATCACGCTTGCTCATCTCAGCAGCAATGAAATCCTGTGAGTAATTGTGTTCGGCTTCCACAGGCGCCCTTCTGAAGTGCCCAGAGGGAGGGGAGGTGGGAATGCTGGTGCTTCAAACCACCGGAGAGGTCTTGGGTGCTGGGTAATGCCATCTCCTGTGCTGTAAGAGAAGTTAGTGCCTTGGGCACTGCTTTGTCTTTGGAGCAGCAGCCCGGGGTTTACCAGGAGAGGGCCAACGTTCTGATGTGGGCTGGGGAACTGCTTCCAGGGAGCACTTGCTGGAAGGAAGGGGTCAGGCAGATGGACAGCCAGCAGTGCTGGGTGCCAGTCTATCTCTGCCAAAAACCCCATGGTGCTGCCTTAATGCAGGCAGATTGCTTGCAGAAACTTGTCCTTGTGCTTGAAGGGCTGCTTGACTTTAAGATTAAAATAATAATAATAACAGAGCACTTCTGGATACAGTGGTTGCCAGTCTGTTTAGTCCGAAGCCCAAGCAACAGAGCAAAAATGTATTTTAGAGCATAATCAGACTTACCCCAATGAGTGTGCAAGACTGATAGCGAGTGCCTTTGGACATCCTGAAGAGCACAGATGCAGGTGTGAGGATCTGTCTTTCGCTAATTCACAAACCCCTGACCTTGCCCTCGGGCGGTCCTCAGCCACGTGCTGTGGTGAGAGTTTTCGGAATGTTCTAGTGTTGTGTCTGACCCTGAACTTGAGTCCATATTGCATCAGTCTTTAACATCTTGTGTTGCAAGAGAGGTGGAGCCTGCTTTGGAGGCTGAGTATCCCTAATCCATCACACCTTTATCCTTACCCATGAGTGCAGAGCGTTTCCAAAGGTCTGTGCTCTGCATGCCAGCAGGGCAGGTTCGGTGAAGCAGAGACAAGCCGGGAGGCTCTTGTTGTATTCTACCACATTCCTCTCCCCAGCTCTCTGCAGAGTCTGCAGGATGTGCTGTGGTGGGGTGAGGCTGTAAAATCCCCAGGAATGGTGCTGGGCTCCTGGCTGGAGCACTGCTCAGGTGCTGAGGTGCCGGTAGGATGCACCTTCCCCACCAGCCTCCTCTGGCTCCCATGGCCAGCAAGGACAGGCGGCTGTCTGCTGGTAAATGGCCCAGAAATGAGTGTGGATTTTCAGTGGCGTTTCACTTGTGCCACTTATCCCGAGTCTGAGTTGCATCCTTGAATCATTATATCACATTTCTGCTATTGCTTTGTTTGTGAGAAATGAGAAGGTCAGCCTGGAGCCATGGTGGCTGTATTTACAGTCCCTAAACACTTAAGTCTGGTCAGCTTTTGAAAACAACTTCTGGCTGTTAGGCCAGTGCAGAAGGGCACTTGCTATGTTTCATTCCTACTTTCTGGTAGTTACGAGTTACAGATATCTGGAGCGATCTTCCCTTCATTTCTGTCCTGCAGGTTGCAGTTTGCTGTAGCCAGGCTGTCTGTGTGGCTGACAGTGGTCTGGGTGGGTTTCACCTCAGAGGTTGTTTGGAAACCAAAAAAAATGTTTTCTTTACCCAAAGGAATGTTTTTCAAGGAAACAAAGAATTGGAAGTTATGTTTTGCAGTCCCTGTGTATTTCAACATTACTTCGTGCAGTGCCAGGGAGGATGGGGTGCACAGACTAAATCCCATGGGATTTAGGGATTGTGCTGGGAAGCTGTAGGTGTGTAAAGCAACACTTTCCATCTCAGCCTGCAGTGCCCACTGTGGTGTGTGTAAATGCCTACACAGTGGTTCTGTGCTGGGTAACAACACTGTCCTGCCTCTGGTTCTTCCCTTGGTGCTGTGCCCACGAGGGTCCCTCTGTAAGCACAGGGGGTTGCTCCAGCTGTGCTGATTTCCCCCTGTAAAGTTGAACAGGAGTCAAATTAAATAAAGCCTCCAGGGCTGGAAGGGACTGACAGCTCGTCTTTTTATTTGACAGCAAAACTTAGGATTTGAGCTGTTTTTCTCCAGCTCAGTGCAGCTTGATCTTTTTCTGATTTTTGCTTTGTGGCTCCCTTAATCAAAGGCCAGTAAACCTGGAGTTTCATTTGTGATTTCAATGTTTCCTCCTGCCCTAAAGATGTGCCTAAGCAAATACCAGCAGCTCAGCCTGGGTTTTTATGTCTTAGCTCTGGTAGAATATGTTGCAGGTGTCAGCTTCAGCCTGTATTTACTGCTGCCACTCAGCTTTACCACTGCCTAGGACATGCTTAACTCTTCCTTGGGGCTGTGAGAATATGAGCTTCTGGTTATAAAAGCTTACTTGATCATACAAAAAATAATGGTTGGCTGTTATTAGAAAAATGTGGGAGATGTGGAGCATTTTCTGTGAAGGAATTTATAAGCAAGTTCTCTACAACCCCAGACATACAATAGAAATAGCCTTAATTCCTAAAGTGGTATAAAATCTTGGGGACAAAATGTGGAGGTCCCCTAGTCCAAAGCTGGTGGGAATAGATTAATGAAAATAATTATTTTCTTTGGGTTTCCTAACTGAGTCTCCAAAACTTAATATGGAAAGAAAGACAGAAAATCATTTTGAGGGCCCAAAAGAAATGTTAAGGCTTTTCAAAAGCAATTATAATTTTTTTGCAATTCAAGAGAGGGTTGGTTTCAGATAAAATAAAATATTTTAGTTTGGTTGTTCCTAATGAATGCAAAGGAAAATGGGAAGCAGCATCAGCTTCACATGAGTATTTAGGGCTTTACATAAAACTGAGACCTCCATCTGTTCTCCCCCTTATTTAATCAAAGTATGGGTTTAAATCTGTTGTCCACTGTATTTGGAGCAAAGCCTCCAACTTGAAAAATACTACCTTTTCCTTAAGTATCTTACCAACTGTGCTATTCTGCAGGTTGTACATCTTTCATTCTCTTCTGCTGAAGTTGCTTCATTAAAAAAAAAAAGTAATTATTACAACGTCATTGGAGCAGGAGTTGGAAATGTGTATTGCTTTGGCTACCAGAGCAGGCAATAGAAATGTGTTTTTCTGCATCACGATGGAGATTGCAGTATTTCTGTGAAGTAAAATGACTTCAGCAGAAGAGGTGGAGAAAAATTAAAATTTCATCCCTGCTTGCAAAGGGATTTGAATGCACATTTGCTCACCCAATAGTGTTTCCAAGGAGTGTCTAAAGGGAAAGCTTTTCCCCTTCAGAAACGCCAAAGTTACACATTTAGCTAATTTCAGGTTGGGGGATTTTATTTTTCATTGTGTATTTTTTGAAAATCATTTGGCTGGAGTTTTGTGTTAGTCACACCTACCTTTGTGGCTGGGACCCACAGCTTTCATGACTGAATGATCTGCATTGAGACGGGAACACTGGGCTTTAATGAGCTTTAAACTGAACCTTTGAGATTAGCAAACCTGGGATAACCTGGAACAGAGGCAGGAAGCCAGTTTCTGTCACCCTTACTCTTCTGGATCCTTACTACATGTACAGCCCTTACCACAACAGGGTGATAAAACCAAAATAAGGGAAGAACCCACCAAACTTCATCCTTCCAGATACAGTTTCTGCATCACGAGAGAGATGGTCAGAGCAGAGCGAGTGGCAGGTACGTGTATAACACACATTCCCTGGCAAACCTCCCCGGTGCAGGGAAATTGCATTTGACAGATGCTTCGGAAAAGGACCAGATCATCTGCAATTGTAATTTTGGGTTTTTTACGAATGTCAAACTCGAGCAGCAGATGTGCAAAGAACACCTCTCCCAGTGAGTGACGCTGAAGCAGCTCCTTTTGTCATTTCTTCTGGGTCTAGACTAAACAAGGCCATTAAGCCAGTGTGCCATAGCTGAGGGTGAGGACAAAGACAGCCTTTTCTGAGTCAGGATGAAGCCTGTTTTCCAGGGAAGGTTTGCCAGTGAAAGGCAGAACCTCAGCCGGACCTTAGAAACGCAGCCTCAGAAAACCTCTCTGCCGTTACTGCTTCATGGAACTGCTAAAAATATTGAATGGAAAATGCGAGTATTAAGGAAATGAGGTAGATTTGGCCTTTCTGAGCTGGATGGCTTCCAGTTTCATCAGCTTCCCGGAATCCTTGCTGCAAAAATGAAGAGCTCCTTGTAAATCTCAGAGAACTGTCAGTGTTTTTCCTCTCATGTGGCCGTGCTGGCTTACAGGGTTCAGTGCGTGGGGAGACCTCTCATCATCAAGCAGTGAGTTCAGAGCTCACAACTGTTGGGATGGCTTGAGACAAATGCTCAAACCACAGCTTTCCCAGGGAATTGTCCTATGGGGCAGCCGGAGAGAGCAGGCTCCAGAGGAGCCAGTGGCTGAGGCTGCCACTGTGCTGGCCCGCGAGACCTGCTCTGAGAGGGACGTGTGGGATCATCTCCTGCCACTTTGCCCAGCAAAGAGCGTTGAGCAGCCTTCTGTGGTCATGGGAGGTCCTCTTCTGAAATGATCTGCACGTAGCCAAGGGCCTGAGCAAGTGAGAGCCAGAGTAACGTCACATTACAGGTTGTGTGAAAATAGAAAATGCAAGTGTTGGGTTTCACACTGCTGGACAGAAGTCAGGAGGAGACAACAGACACTGTTAATGGGTTTGACGTGCAGTGTGGAGGAGCCAAGGGCTGGAGCTTTGCCTCGTGTGGTTAAAACTATGCTTACCCAGCGAGAGGCAGACAGTTTAAATTTAATGGCAATCACGGAGATGGAGGCTCTCTGGGAGGACACAGCCAGCGCAGCGCTCTTGCACCTGCAGGACTCCTGCCATCTCAGAGCTGGGATGAGTGTGGTGCACTATGCAGCTAACAGGGATTTGGGGGTTCCTGCAGCATGTCCTGTGGGGCAGAGACTGGGAAGTGGCAGCGTGCCCTGGTGACGTGGTCAGCAGAGCTGGCCCAGCCCCTGCTGTCTCTTGCCTTTGCTCTTCCACGTTTGTGATTGTGTTTCTGCTGGCTCAGATGTAAGGATGGTGTATTTTGAGGTATTCCCAAAGCATGCCAGGACGTGCTGGATGTTTCAGGGAACAGAGGGAGGTTTGCTAGGGGGATCTCCAAGCGAGTTCACCAAAATTCCCCTTCCAGTTGTATCTTTAGGGGCACACCGCAACAGTCAGCACTGCCCAGGACCGAGAAGGTGTTTGCTGCATTTAAACCCAAGCCAAGAATAAACTGTACATTTCAACCACATCATGGCAGATTCCTGAAAACAAGGCCTGCCTTCATGCTTGGAGGGCTTCCTTGCCCTGCCAGGAACCACAGGGAAGAGCAACAGGAGCTTTGGCTGTAAACTGCTGCTGAAGACGGGCTGTCGTGGGCAACCAAGCACAGACCTCTCCCTGTGCTCGCCTAAAGCCTTTCCAGGACAAGCCTTTGCCCACATGCCTCAGCCATCATTTGTGATTCTCAGAAGGGAAAAAATAAGTGTCTCCTGCTGAGCATCCCACCCAGAGCAAACACTGCAGCGTGAGACAGGCACAAGCACTGTCCTTGGCATCCAAATTTCAGTGGCCACTGGAGATCTTGTGGGCTTGCCGGGAAGGGCAGCAGCATTGCAGAAGGCTTTTTGCTGTCTTGCATTGCCAAGCCATCGTAAAGTTGAAGAGAGGATGTGTGATCTATGATTAGGATCCGGAGCTGGAATTCAGGAAGCTGGTGTTCAGCCTCGTCTCTGGGGGACACGGGCAAATTTCTTAACTTCTATCCTTCGCTTTCCCATCCATTCTCAAGAGGCTAAGAATACTTTTCCTTATCTCTTTAGGAGAGGATGTGGCTCTGATTGTCTTACACAATGTGTCCTTGATCTTTCCAGTGCAGAAGTGTAGCTGAGAGAGGGCTGTCTGGAGTCCCGTGGGCTGTGGAAATGCAACAGAGCCATCAACCTCCTGATTTTTGCTTTAAGATCATAGATGGAGGATGAACAGGATCAAGCTGGATTCAGATTTCAGCTCAACCGTAGGTTTTTATATTAATATGAAGATGTCACCACCTATGTTACCACCCTCCCTACTGCTCCCCCTTCCCAGGGAAATAGATATCCAACCAAAGGGCAAAATGGATCAAGATCCAGTGTGGATTTCATGAAGGGGCCCTGAGACCCTAAAATATATTTAGTTTTTTGATCGTCATGTGGGCATCAGAATGACTTTGATGGTGGCTTTGTCAAGGACCCCCCCGTCACCGAGCTGCTGTGAGGGCTCTGGGCAGCTCTTGGGCCAACACCTGAGACAGTTCAAAAAATGAATGTGACCTGTTTGTGCTGCACAGAGCTCCCATCAGAGCTCCTCTCCTGCATCTGCAGCGGTGCGTGGAGCTTGTCTGGCAGCTGCAAAGCGGCGGTGCCATGAGCTGGTGTATTTTTAGGCAGGCATTGCTTAAGTGTGCAGATGACCCCATGCCTTCTGGTCATGTTCCTGACAGTGCTTCTGGCTGCAGGCTATTCTCGTGGGCAATCTCAAGGTCAGGCAAGCTGATAAGCTTTGTTAGGGCTCTGTCATTTTGGCAGCTCTGCTTTTGGTGAGGAACTCCCAGGCTGTTAGAGGTGACGTACTGGAAAAAGTGTCCCTCTGCAGCTTGTTGGGCTGCATGTCTCTTGTGACAGTGACAAGGAGGTCCCCATTCCAATGGGCACTATGGGGGATGTTCACTGCTTTATATTAGTGCACTGCTGGAATGGATACAGCTGGGAGGACTTTAAGACTTTGCCTTAATGATGGAGGCATCCTGTGCTGCCCAAAGATTCTCCCTGCCCATGTGGTGCGATGTCGGCAGGGAGTCTCCTCTCCTCTCCTCTCCTCTCCTCTCCTCTCCTCTCCTCGTGCTCCAGGTGGGGTTTATTGGTCAGGCTGATATCAAGGAAATCTGGGATTGAAGCCCCAACACCTCAGGAGAACAGGGAACATGCTTCCCCTCTGCAGAGGCCTTGCTCTGCTCTCCAGCTCCAGTGTCTGCTCCAGTGCAGCTTTGCTGAATCAGAGTGTGGCCCACGTGCAGCATTTTGCTGCATCATAATGTCCTTACTCAATCTGACAGCTCTGGCAACCTCTGCTCCAGTAAGTCCCAGAGCTAAATGAGCAGGAGCCCTGCCAGCCAGGCTGCTGGTGTGTTTGGAAAGCCATGTGGGCAAACTCCTGCAGCACCTGCCCGCATTAAATGCCGTTCAGCAGAATGACACTTCTTCCTCCCTCCGCTTTGTGAGATGAAGCAAAAGAAAACCCCTCCTCCATGACTTCTGTTTCTTTTTTTATGATGATGAGGCTTGTCCAGGTTGCAGGTTGAGTTTCTGAGGCCTGGGATGCTGCCTGCATCTGTGTGGGGCTGCTCCAAGCACGCAGTGACTCTGAATGATTCTCGTTGCAGGGACTTGAAGCTGGACAATGTGCTGCTGGACTACGAGGGGCACTGCAAGCTGGCAGACTTTGGAATGTGCAAGGAGGGCATTCACGATGGCATCACCACAGCCACCTTCTGTGGCACGCCAGATTACATCGCTCCAGAGGTACAGGAAACTTTTCTTTGGTCAGGAAAACTTGGTCTCAATATGAAAAGTGTAGGTTAGCTTTGGAACAGCCAGTGACATTGGCTATGCCGTATTTGATTGCTGAGCTCAAGGTTTCTTCCTTAGGTGTATTATCAGCCCCTTGTGAAGTAAAGCATGAGTAAATCTTCAGGCTGCTGTATGCACTGAAATAAGCCATTTTTCTTTAGAAAATGTGAGGTGAAAAATGGAAATACAGCTGCAAAAATCTTGAGAGGCACATACAGATGCTGTCCCAGCTTGATTTGAAAGGAGATTGAATTCTCCTTTGTTATTCAGTTCCTTTTTCTACCTCCTCATACTCCCTGTCATTCTCCAATCTCACTACAAAATTAGTGAACACCTCTTTAAGGAACAGCTGCCCTCCAGATGCTGCCAGATGTTCTAACAGGGCTTCACATCCTTCAACACAATTGATTTTCTGTCTGTGGTTGATGATTGCACCATTCTCCCACACTCACACTGCTTCCCCTCTCCAGCTGAAAGCCTTGCTGTTGGAGCCGGGTGGGTGTTTTGTTCCCAAGGGCGAGGAGGAAGCGAGGTCAGCTCACACACGTGGCTGCTCTGCTGTTTCTGAGGCTCAGGCAGTTTTGCTGCAGTGCCCCTTCTCCTCCATCTGAGCCCCAGCATCATTCTAAGGGCTTGTTCTCCAGGTGACCCAGCCAAACTAATTCAGCCCTTGTTTAATGCATGTGATGTACCTTTGTGCTGATCTGGGAGTTCCCAGATAAAGATCACTTTGTGTTCCTGGACATCACCAGCCTAACAGAGAGCGCTGTTAGGGCATAGCAAGAACCTCTGCGTTAATGTTTCCAAATCCTTTTTTCCTCCCCTGCTCAGTTACGCAGCTTCAAGGTTGGTATTTCTTTCCCACCTGTGCTGCAGATCCTGCAGGAGATGCTGTATGGCCCCGACGTGGACTGGTGGGCCATGGGAGTGCTGCTGTACGAGATGCTGTGCGGCCACGCGCCCTTCGAGGCCGAGAATGAGGACGACCTCTTCGAGGCCATTCTGAATGATGAAGTCGTGTACCCAACATGGCTCCAGCAGGATGCAGTGGCAATCCTCAAAGCAGTGAGTTCCTTTGGCTGTTTGCTCTCTGTCCTGGCTTTCTCCAGCGTAATTCCAGCAAAAGAGAGCAGGGCCGGGATATTGGCATGCAGAAATCGCGGTTACCCTGACCCTGACCCTCTTCTTATCTCAGATTGAAGGGTAAACAGAAAAAACATCCTGCCACACTTAGGTGTGTTTGCATAGTTATGGCCTTTGTAGGGTTTAGTAGCTAACTTGGCAAGTGGAGTGTGAGCCTGTCTGTGTGTCTGGGCATTCCCCTGCTTGCTTAATGTTTGACAGTATGTGGTTGTCTCCCAGAACAGAAGCAGCAGGTAAACACAGGGTTTAATCAGTAGCAACCATATGGCCAAGAAGTGAAGGCTTCCTGATAATCCTCCCTGGTGATGCCAGCATCCCCCAGGATTGCTGCCTATCTGCATGCAAAGACAGGGGTTTGATTTTTGTGTGTTTGGGAGGAAAAAAATCTGGGGCTGTACAGCAAAAAGTGTGAGGAGAGCTGTTGCTGGCAACGCTTTGTCCTTGTCTGCCATGTATCCCCGACTTTTTCCAGGAGTTCTTTTATCCACATGCCTCACATCTTTGCCTGTGACATAGGAATTAAGATTTTGAGCTCTGTGTGAGTCTAAAGCACTGGAACTGCCTGGCTTTTCTGTAATGAGTCAAAAGGTGGTTCTGTGACAAGAGTGTTAAACCACGAACTGGGAGACCTAACTTGGCTGTTCTGCTACTGACTTCTTCCTAGCCCTCATCAAATCACCAAATATCTCTAAGAACCTTTTGGAAAGAGAAGGATCAGAGTATTCCCTTTTCTTGTAAAAGCACTGTGGACAAGGATGCATTTAAGACTGGATACCAGTAAATGTTATGTTAATAGAGGATCTAAGAAATCATTGGATGAGGTAGTAATTCATAGAAATTCATGGAGCACTGACCCAAAGAAATGACGGAGTCAATGATGGGACCATTTAAGGGAAAGAGGAGAGTTTTTAGCAGTGAAAATCTGGAAATTTTCTGCTGAAGGATTTCTGGTGTAAATGTGTTAAGCAACTACTTCCTGTAACTGAAAACACTACTGATAAATTCCACAGAAATCAACTGACAATAAAATCCACTCCTGGAGGAGTAAGAGGAGCTTTGAAATCACAGGTTGTGCTCAGAATGGATTGTCATGCTGGAGGCTCCGTTGGGTTTTGGAAATAACTCGCTACATATTTAAAAGATAAACATGTGAACTTCAGACTCATTGCAGCTTCTGGAGCAGTGTTCATGTGGTTGGATTGGGACTCCTAAGTGCCTCTTAAGTACCAATTCCTCTTCTGCAGTGACAAGTACTAGAGGAGTGGATTTGTTGCAGGTATGCATAATTATGAGATGGAGGTGAAATGTGGTAGATGCTTGTCATAACAGGAATCTCAAGGTGTAATAAAATATGATTTGTGTTTTAGCCTCTTGATGAAATGAGTGTTTTCCTTACTGATAGGGCCTCCCAGAAACAGCCAGTGCCAGCTGCAGTCACTCCAGGCTGCTCTAGCTTGTGTTTAGAGCCCAAATTTTAACAGCTTAAGGCCCCTTCTGTGATGAACAGGCAAGGAACATGATGAGGGACACTGGAGAAAGAGGGCCAGAATTGAGGACGGAGCTGAGAATTTAAATAGAAAGCAATTGAGCATCTCCAAAACACAGTCAGCTCAGTAACTGCTGGTTCCTTGCCTGGAAAAGAGTCTCCTCTCCAGCCCCTCTGCTTGTCTGCTGTATTATGTGTTGCTGGTGACACACAAATGAAAGCAACACTGCCTCTCTGAAATCACATGCATTGGTCAAGAGAAGCACTTTGCTGTGTCTGCTCTGGGAAAAAGNGGATACAGCTGGGAGGACTTTAAGACTTTGCCTTAATGATGGAGGCATCCTGTGCTGCCCAAAGATTCTCCCTGCCCATGTGGTGCGATGTCGGCAGGGAGTCTCCTCTCCTCTCCTCTCCAGCCTCTCTGCTTGTCTGCTGTATTGTGTGTTGCTGGTGACACACAAATGAAAGCAACACTGCCTCTCTGAAATCACATGCATTGGTCAAGAGAAGCACTTTGCTGTGTCTGCTCTGGGAAAAAGGCTGAAAGTGGGGGCATTCACCAGGATTCTTGTGATTAACTAGCAGGAAGTTACAACTGAGATATTTACTGGACCTCCAGTTCCTCAGTGTTTCTGCTCCCTGGGTGGCTGCTGCCTGGAGGTGATTTTTGCATCTTATTTCTGCAGCTTCACAGTAGCTGCTTTTGGGCCCAAGAGCAGTTGACTGGAAGAGCTCCTTCCTTCCTCATTTCTTTCTTATGCTGAGTTTTTAGGGGCATCAGAGCATGTTGGCTTTCGTGGGAAGGAAACATCCTGTCATGAAATTGTCTGGGGCCCTAGATTAAAATGGAAACCACATTTGATTTCTTTGATTTCACACTTTGATTTCTTTTGAATGATAACAAATGTTATCACTGCTGAGGTATTGCATTTGCAGTGCACTGATAATTTCTGGTCAGTATTCTTAGGTGTTGGTATAACAGAATGGTCAACCACTTTTTTCTAAGGAAGACAGCAGATTTTTCTGTCTGCTAAATATGTAGATTTTCTTTTACACATAGTTCTGATGCTAATATTTCTCTTAGATGCGGCATTATGACTAAATGAACATCTTCTAATTGTAATTTTTTTTTTCTCCAACAAAACATGCACTCGGGCTCTCTGATTTAATGCTGTGATGGTGCCTTCTAACCATGATGCTAAGAGCTCTGGAAAATACTACTGCAGTGACATAAATGATTATAAGTAATTACATGGCACGGGGAAGCCTGTGGAAGATCAGGGAATTAAACCTGGGTTCTCTTGTATTGCAGGCTAAGGCCTTAATAGCCTTAATAACTGGATTATCCCCTCGCTAAAAGTTCTGGCCTCTAACCTTGAACAGGACTAGTGAGAATTCACTGAGTTTGAATGGTACAAAGCTCTGAAATGAAAATAAAATTTTTCTGCTGGGAAGATGCACTTAGGTGTAAGTGCTTAGAGATGCTCTACAAATAGATATGTCTAGGTTTAGAAAGCATGTGATCCATCTGCCTTTGTGAAGAGCTTCATTTTAAACAAGGATAGTAAGTTTTAGGACTCATTTCACAGATGCTGTTGCCTTGTTTCGCTTTCATTTTGCGTAATTGCATTTCACCAATTTCCCCCCATCAGAAACCACACGATTTCTGAAGATTGCACCCTGTTCATCTTTGCAGTTTCTTGACAATAACAAAACTACGTTTGTAGGACCTCATTTACGTCACTGGGTGTTCCTGGAGGGTTTGTGAGCACTGGTACCAAGGAAAACAAAACTAACCTCAGTGCCCTGGGACTTTGTATCGAATTGAAAGCAGAAGTACTTGTGCTCCAGAAAAAAAAGTTTTTATCTGTTTCCCTTTCTGATTATTTTTGTCCTTGACATTTCCCCTGAAGAGCTGGGGAAGGAGTAGGACAGAGGTCAATCAGCAGGATTTGACTGGAGTCAGTACTCCCAGAGGGAACATCTCACTTGTGTACCGTGCCCTGTCTGAATATGTCACTGGGGAATTCAGGTACTGATGCTTCAAGTCAGGAGGAGAGGACTCAAACTGAGGTTTCCTCTGCTTGTGTGAACAAGTCAAACTAGGCATGGATTTGCTTGTAGGAGTGATAAAAATGCTGAAGAGGAGAATTGCTGCTGAATGGATTCAGACCACTTCAGCTTATTGTAGACATAAGTTTTGCTTTGGTTTTAATTCCTACAGGAAAAAGATTTCTCCATCACCCTACTTGATTGCAGTTACAAGGTTTGTAACTTGGTTTGTAATTTGGTTTGTGTGTGTCAAATAAGTTCTTTCAAATACTCTTTGCCATCAGCTGACAGAGCAGTCACCAGGATCTGATGATGGAGAAACTGTGAGGGAGAACCTGTGTGAGTGTGCAGAGAGCAGAGACTGCTGCACCAGATCTCTTGCAGGGAGAATGCAGCTAGAGATTACTTACTTTGTTACAGCATATCAATCTTCTGAATTTGTTAATTGTCACCAGTAAAAAGTGCTGGAGCAGAGAGGGGAGCTTTCCAAGCAGCCAAGAGCTTTGGGATTCAGCTGAGTGAACTGCAAAATGAAATACAATGCTCTTGCTTCCCATAAGCAGGGTGGGGTTTTGGCAGCATTTCACTCGCTTCGTGCATGGCTTTCTCAGATGCAATTCAGCCACGCTGACTTGCTCACAGGCAGCTTAGTTTGAGGGGAGAATGGAGGGACACAGTGAAAATCAGGTCTCAGAAGTCAATGGCGTAATGGGAAGCAAATTCCCAGGGAAAGCTGCAGGGATTTTCCTTCCCGAGCATGGTTTCGGATGAGGAGAGAAGGGCTAAGCCTGCTGAGCCACTCCATGGACTGGTGATCTCAAGTAGCAGTGCTTGGCCCAAAGGCTTGGAAATTTGGATGAGCAATTGCAGCTTTGATGTTTTCACCCTCAGAGGCTGGTAACAGCAGAGGCTGGAAAGCAGCATCTCCCTAGGGAGGTGTTAGTACTGCTCTGCCTTCTGCACCCTGGATTTCCAAACTCCTGTCACAGCTGAATTTCCTGAAGCCAAGGATGTCTCTTGGCATTTTTATGTTAACCCCCAGTCTTAATGAGAGCTCTGAAACACTTCTGGCCTAGCTGAAATGCTCCTTCCAAAAGTGAGGCTTAGGCAGCCTTGCCTGTAGCTTTGTATTTCGGGGACACAAATGAGACTAAAGCCTGTTCTTCCTCCAGCTGGTTAAAGACATGCATTTTTAAAAAGCACTACTAGAGTTAAGAGAGTGGGCAGAAGTGGTTATATCCACCTCCAAGTGGTTTTTGTGTGAAAAATAAACACCAGACAAGAAAAGAGGAAGGTGCAGAGGAAATTGTGGTTTCAGCACTGTGCTCTCTCTCAGCACAGGTGGAACAGCACCAGGGAGTCCAAATGCCCCTGGATTAGTGTGAAGAGTGAGAGGGGCAGGAAAGTGAGGAAGCTTGGCTGAGGGCAAGCCTGAGAAAAATTGCATCAGCACTACAATGCCAAGGATGCAAAAGAAAAACTTGATCTGTTTTTGTAGAGAACAGCAGCCTGGAAGTGACTCAAAAGCCAAATGGTCTGGTTGAGTTAACTCTCTCTTGCTTTGTGTCACTGACTTCCTTTTCCCCCTCCAGATACCACTGAGACTTTGTTCTTGCAGAATTGTGTAAAATCCCCTTTGCACCGTCAGGTTAACTCCAAGGGGCTGTCCTGTCTGGGGGTGGTGCTTCAGACTCAGCTGCTGCAATAGTGGTGCTCTGTGCGTCAGTAGGAGCTGGGTCCTGCTCTAATGACCTGTGTTTTATGGACTTGTTTCTGGCTGTCAGACCACAAGGTGAGGGAGTTGGGATTTCCTATCTGTACCCATGTGCATACATAGAAATAAGTTTGGTGAAAGTTAGGAGATGTGTATGTGTATGGTTTTCTTCTTCCCTAAATTTGCAGCTGATACTAGGTGAGGAAAAGCTGTAATTGAAGGGTACCGTCCTCTGTCCTTCCTTGTGGTGAAAAGGAGCAGTGCTTCTCATCATTTTTCAGGAATCCTAAGTGATGATAAAGTGAGATAAATTTTATTACTATGTTTGTGTGTGTGAGTTGAATCCAGGACTCCCTGGGGAGTACAAGTACAAGTTATCATTCCAAAGAAATACTGAGGAGCTACTCATGTCTCACATGAGTAGTGCACAGGGCAGTCCAGTTTGGCTGGATGCAGGATAACAGCTCCAGCAGAGCCCTTGGAGACTAAGGCTGTGAAGGCACTTAACCATAATGGGCTGAGAAGAAAGAAGATTGGAGAGATCACAGAATGGTTTGGGTTGGAAGAGACTTTAAACACCATCCATTTCCAACCTCCTGCCGTGGGCAGGGACACCTTCCACCAGACCAGGTTGCTCCAAGCCCCATCCAGCCAAGCCTTGAACACTTCCAAGGATCCTTCACAGCTTCTCTGGGCAACCTGTGCCAGTGCCTCACCACCCCATAGTCAAGAATTTCTTCCTTATATCTAGTCTGTATCTCTCCTCTCAGTTTAAAACTGTTCCCCTTGTCCTGTTCCCCTGCCTGTGTAAAATGTCCTTCTCCCTCTTTTTTGTAGGCTCCCTTTAAGTACTGGAAGTGTCCTAATACAGATACAAATGAAAATTCCCTGGGACACTTCATCCAGGGCTTACTAAGGGAGAGAAAGCAAAGTGAGCACTGAGCTGTGCTGTGGGAGAAGTGAACTGCCCACCCTGAGGGTGCCACCCTGAGTGCCCAAACCCAGGGTGAGGACCCCTTATTTTGAGGAAAGCTTTGTGGAAGGTGAATTCTCTGTGCCGAACCAGACTGGCCCTACCACTGTGGGCAAATTAAAAATGTCATTAATGAAGAGAGGTGGCAAAGGGATGGAGTTTTTACATCAGAAAGACTTAGAGGCAGATTTTTTAACATAATCAAAGCAAACAGTCTGCTGTGACAGGGGAGTGGAGGGGAAAGGGCTGTTTCCAAACTGCTGACAAGGATGTCTGAGTTCAGGAGAGGTGTGGATGATCCAAGCTGCCTACTCGCTGCAGCTGCCCGCCCCTGACATCAGCAGGAGGGTGAGGTCCTCTGGACTTTGGAGAAGTTTATTTTGTTCATACTCTGCAGTTGCTTGGGGTCTAACACCTCTGGATATGAGGAGGTCAGAAGTAGCTGTCACCAGCTCAGATACCACACGGCTGTCTGCGTCCTCCGTCAGCACATCATTCATTATAACATCTGTGCTTTCTGCTGCCTTCATGCCTCACCTTTTCCCTAAGTCCTGGGCAGTCAGTTTGGCCACTGTGCAAACTAGACCAAATCCCCGTGTTTGTGCTGCCCAGCCCTCTCCTGAACACTTCCAAGGAGTGAAAAGAGACAGCCAGATGCTGATGGTGCCCTTGTGTCACTCTGCACAAGGCATGTCTCTCCTCTGTACTTGTATCCTGCAGATCTGGGCCAGGTTCTTTCTTTCCAAGTGACAGAAAAAGGCAGATAATCTGTTTCACATTCAGTGCTGGAATAGCCAGAATGAACTTGTTTCTGAATGAACCAGATGTGAGTATTTTTTAGGCAAAGTTCAGAAGGAAAAGGGACAGCATGATGGTGGACCCAGTGAAATCAAAGAGGGAGCTGGATGAGCTCACTGCTTTATCCTCAGAGCTGAGGAGCCTGCTAACAAAGGCAGATATTAAAAGTGCCTTCAAATATGCCAATAAATTATTCTCCTTGGCATCTCTTCAGAGTTGGCAGTCTCCATAAATTCTCTTGCACCATTTGATTAAGCTTTGGCTTTCAGCGTGAGGCTGATATTTAAATCTCTCTGTGAAGCTCCACGCTGGATCTGTGTACGCATTTTTCCTTTATTTTGTTTTTCTGAAATGCTTTCATCTTGCATTTCCTGGTTGGCTCCACAGCCACTGCTGCAAAAGCAGGACTTTGGAGCCTGTTGTTTCCCAGCTGGGGAGGAGTTCTGCAGTTTTAAATGATCTCTTGCCTAGACCATTTCTGCCATAAACACACACCGTGGTGAGGTGACAGGGCTGTGCCCCACCACAGGTGGCCTTCTTACCTCTTTTGCCTGAGTTTGCACATCCATATCTGTAACCTGCTGTCTCTTATTCTTTCCCTCCTAATTCTCAAACAGCAAACAGCTTTCCCCAGTGATTTTAATTTCTTCTGTCGATTGATCACACCTCTTTCTCAAACGCTCCTCTTCTCCGCAGTGATAGTCTCATGCTTCTGAATAATTCACTCTGAAAGAAAACTAAAGACATCTGTATAGAGCTTGCCAAGACCAAATTCATCCTGAAATAGTCATTAGGTCTTTCACCATTCCCTTTCCAACAGGCTGAAATTAGCTTCTCGTTTAAGTGTGCACTGTGCAAGCTCAGATTTACTTCAGAAAAAGCTCCTAAACCAGCCTATTGTAACATCAAGTGTGACTCATCCTCCTTTTTCCTGCCAGGGATGGGGGAAAATGAAGGTGTATTCATTGTGCCAACACTGTCTTCCCTATCTTTTTTTCATCCTTACTCCCTGGTGCTCAGGAAGGAGCGATCCCATGTCCAAACCTAAGACTTGAAGCCCAGGCTCCTTCCTCAGCTCTGCTGCAGCTACACTGATATTATAGACCTGCAAAAGGGGCTTGGTGAAGTCCATTAAAATCCAGTCTTGGGGAAAAGCCCAAGGATTCCCTTGAGAACCTGGGTCCAACCTGGATTTGGGAATGATTGCTGGATGACGAGGCCAGCTCTGGCTGTGCAGCCACTGGCAGAGGGGGCCAGTCCATCTGACTGGGAGGTCTTCACACTGTGATAGAGGTAACAAAACTCTGACTGACGGAGCTATTCAGGGCTTTAGGTCTTACTCATCCCTCCAGCTTTGAACTTTATGACATGCTGTGTCCTTTCAGGAACTTTAAAATTAAAAGAATTAAAATATAACCAGGACTACAAAAAACAGCTCCTTTGATGTATTTTTTTTTTTCTTAATTGGCCTTTACAGGTTTGTCCGGGGCACTTTAGTCCCCTTTGTACTTGACCCTATGTAAATAGACCACCCAGGGTTGTGTAACAGATTCCCAGTTCCTCTTGACAGGACTATCAGAAAAGGATTAATTGTCTTCCCCTGCAACCCAAGGGAGATTTTACTCCTGCTTAAAATGAGAGCGGGATCACACTCCCAGTCTGTTAGTAAGTGTGATGCTCATTCTGCCTTCATGTTTGTGCTACTCTGATTGATGTATTGATTTAGTAATGGACCTGCCTATCCCCATGTTGTACCTATAGCCTGACTGTGGTAATTGAAAACCAGCAGCAGGATTTTGATACTGTCTGAGCAGCCCCTGCAGCTGGTGACCCATGTGGAAACTGGGGGTGACTCCTCAGTTCTGAAAGCACAGCTTTCTGGGGTGTCATCCTGACTAAAACCTGTGTCAAATATTCCATATATCTAGTGACTAAAGTTAATTTCTGCTTATTATTAGTTATTACAGGGGTACCAAAAGCAGAAGTTTCAAAAATCACTAGTTATCCTCAGGGGCCAATGCACTTGATACTTGTGGCCTTTTTTTCCTACATTAGTGTTGATGAGTTAGTTGTTGGTGAGTGGGGAGAGGAGAGGAAACAGGTAAATTTTAGCACAGCAAGGAAGTCTGCAGCTATTCAGACAGCATTTCATCGTGGTAGTCAGCAAAGTCTCATCAGTTTACACCATGAGGAGATCTGGAGCCAGATGTGTCTGTCCCACATGGGAGTTGCTCTGTCCACCTGGGTTTATTTTGCTAGTCTGTCCACCTTGGTTTATTTTGCTCTTCTCTTGCTCAGCACTGTTTGCAATCCATTTAATCCTTCTTGTTCCCTCAAGCTCTGTCTGGGCAGCATCGAGCGGCCATTTCTGCACCAGGGGAAAGCGAGATCAAATTTATCTGCTTAATACCCACTGCACTGACATTTTGTCCTTCTTGCCTGGGGCTGGCACATTGGACATGTGACTGCTGTCATGCTTATTGTTACAGTCTTCTGGCTTTTAGGGAGCTGGGCTGAAGACTTATTTTTACCTCCCTTCCCCTTTTTATCTGGAAAAGGAGATAACAGATATTTCACACTCTGTCTCTTCCTTCCCTCCCTCTCTCCCCTCCTTAAAATGCTTTCAGGGCAGTCTTGTACTTCTGAACCCTGGCACTGTGCTTGCTGGACCTTCTCTGCCCTGAAGGATTTCACCTGCTCCCAGTTTTGTGTAGCCGGAACTGTGGTGTGGGGGTACCCACACCCTGTGGGGTCACATCCTGGCTCAGCACCACGATGAATTGCACTGGTAGGAATCAGGGCTTTGAGCAATTGATCCCTCTGTGTGCAGGAGGGGAGCAGAAACACCACATGGCCTCTGATGGCTGCAGTCAGAGCAAATCCCCAGAGTGAAACAGAGGTGGCATTTGAGAGAGCCACGGTGACTCCAGTCCTGCTCTCAGCAGCACAATGCTCAGGGAAGGTCAGGAGGATTCCAGCTTCCAAGTGCATGGCTCACACCCACAACCAGGCACTGGCTGAGCTGCCCTGAGTACAGGGACTTCCATGGGAGAGCTCTCTGACCACAGCATTTAGTGAAACTGGGCTGTGCTGCGTCCCTCACCCCTGTAACCCACTCCTGTGTCCAAGCCCTGGATTGCTCTTGCATGGGGAAATGAGGCACATTTGTGAGCATCACCTGGCAGGACTGGGATGGAGGCTGATGGGAGCTTTGCCCAGGAGAGCAAAAGACAATTCTGGCTCAAAATGAGCAGCTTTTTATTAAAAAAAAAAAAAAAAAGAAGAAAAGATTCCTGGCTTCCAATCATTAAAAATAATACAGGCATTAACAGACAGAGCCATAGAACCATCTTTCTTCTCCTTTGTTAGAGGGCTAATGACACCCCAGACCGTGGGTTTGTTTGCCTTACATAACAGGCAGCCAAACTGTTTTCAGCAACTGCAGCATTCAGTCGAGAGATTCATGGAGGGAAGCCTTAATTAGAGTAATTGCTCTATTTATATAATTATTCCCTTTTGTCTGAGATCAAATGGATCTTTGAGAAATCTTATTTCCTTTCCAGTTAATTTCTGCCCTGTTAGTTTAGCTCATGAATCTTAATGAAGAGAAGCACCTTGGGTATCTCCTGATCTCCTGCTCTCCCTCGTTACTGGAGGGGAGGCTGTTGGGCATTAATCTCCTGTGCTGCTGCTGCCCTTTACTTTGGTAGCAACATGGGAGAAACACCAACAGGCAAATTTTAAAACCATGAACAGGAAAATCTTCCATTCCTTTAACAGTTTGACTTGACTATTACACTGCCACAATCTGAGCAGGGCTCTGTGAGGCCCATGGTGTGATGCAGAGGTGACACTGAGGTACTGCCATCCTATCTGTGACAGGCTGCCCTTGGGCTCCTGGCAAAATAAAACAGTGAATTTTCCTTGGTCTCTGTTCCCTGCCTGTATGATTTGGAATATCCTTCATCTCTGCTGTGTGCTTGTGTTTGAAAGATGAGCTGCTGGGACACAGCACAGCTTTGTCTTACGGGGTAAATAAACCGGAGTTCTGGTGGGAACTGGTGTGTCTAAAATGTTCTTTAGTACAAGAAAGAATGATTTCTTCCTTGTCCAGATGGCTGACAATGTGAAGGGACTGGCTGGGCAAAAAGTTGCATTTCTCTTCCTGAAGTGCAGTACTTCTGTGACAGGATTGAGCCTTGTTAATGTTTTCCTAGAATGTGATGCAATCTCACATAATCTGTGATATTACTCATGAAATTAATTGTCCTGATGCAAATAACGCATACATCAGTTACGTAAAACCAATCAGGGATTCCAGTATTGAGAAAGGAGACGTGTAATTCAAGGAAATTAGCGCAAGGAAATGGTTGATTTGTGCAAACATCCCTGCAGTGACTCCAGGGCCGTTAGACTGATTTGCAGACTCAGCCTCTTGAGACAGAAGTTGCAATGCTGCGTGTGAGCAGCACTGGAAGGGTCCACCACAGCCTTGCTCAGTGTACCAGGAGTCCTGGAGCCCTTCCCAGCCTGGTCTGAGCCATGGGTGAAGGGGAGGAACGGCACAGATCCCCCTCACCTGCTGCAGGCTGAGCTCCCAGGGCTGACACAGATTTTCCCCAATGGTTGGCACTGCTATGGCAGCATTTTTTCCTTGTAACTTCACGGGCCCTCTGTGGACTAATCCCCAGCTTTTAATTTCTTGTCATGGCTTGCTGCATTTTGTCTCAGTAAAGGTTTTCAAATGATCTCGTGAAGTCATGGTTTTGGCTCATGCCAGCTGCTGCTTTTGGCTGCGATGCTGCTGGGAGGGTTAGCTGAGGTCAGGGAGAGCCTTGCTCCAGTTTGCTGCTCGGCAAACTGGTGTAGCCCAAAGGATCCCAGCCTGAGGATGCTCCCAAGGGGCTCCTTACCCTGGGAATGGGATAATTTCCAATGGCTGGATGTGGTCACAGAGAAAGGGCTTGACAGCCTGGTTCAGGTTAGAGCTTGATAGTGTTGCTATTGGTTTTGCTGGGAGGCATCTTGGATTTGGGTTTCTTTTTGCTCAGGACCATCTCTGGTTTTGCCTTGTTGTTGTTACTGTTAAATTTTTTTGTTTGTGTTTCTCTATTTCTTCATCTTTGTGCCAGGGGTTGAGGTTCATGCTGCATTCATGGTTATTGTGGAAAATTCGAGACACTCAATTAAACATTAGGAGATGACATCTTTGCACAAAAACCTTTCTGCTGAACATCTCTCATCACCTGCATTGGGAGGGTTGTCCTTGGAAGGACATTGAGGGCTATCAAACCTGTGAAGCAAGTGTCAAACCCTGGCCTTCCCAGGAATGCCAGGAGCAGCCAACACTTTGTAAGACATTCTCCAGCTGTTTCTGAGTGCAGCCAAAGGGATCATGGGCAAGATGAGCTACACTTCTGAAAACCTTTGCCCTGTGTGTGCAGAGGGCAATGTCTGTGTAATCTGGGCACTTCACCCCTCCTGCTGCACAAGAGCCTCTCACATGGTCAGGACAGGGGTTTGGGCTGCAGATACTCATTTCAGAGGTGGAGGCTGAGCTTGTAATTAAGTTTTTCAGAAATCTTGAGCTCTTTGCTTTGCTGGAAATGCCATCAGACAGCAGAGGCAACATGAGATGGGCTTCTAGATGCTGCCCTGCTGCAGCAGAAAAATGTCAGTGCTGCCTCAGGCAGGGAGGAAGCAGGATTCATGGATTTTGGAGCCTTTGAGAGGTCATTGGAGTCTTTTGGGTTTTCCTGCCTATTGGGCAACACAAACTGAAAATTCCTCCATTTCTGTGTCAGTGCAATAATTCTTGGTGAATTCAAATAGTGTTTGAGAGGCTTCGCTATTCATTTTAGTGGAAGCGGGCTTCACATTTTTCGTTCTGTCATTTTATATACCTCTTACAGCAAAGCAGGCAACTGTTGCAGTGCAGAACATCAGTGCTGTCTCTGTTGGAATCATCATTTGCATTCCTGCTTTTCAGCCCAGATAAAGGCTGGAGCCTCTTCCCAGAGAAACACACCCCTTTCAGCAGACTGTGACGGACTTGCCGCCTCCAAAATTCACCAGGAGATTTTACGTAAGGGAGGAGCAGCCATGGCCAGCCTGTGGTTTTCCATCACAGCCCCTGGGTGCAGAGGTGTGTGTGCATCCACAGGCTGGGGAACCTGGGATGCACACACACCCTGGGATGCTGCAGCCAGGGTGCTGCAGTGCCCAGAGTACAGGGCTGTGTTTCACGTGCCACGTTGCTCAGAGCCCCCTCCAACCTGACCTTGAGTTCTTCCAGGGATGAGGCATTCTCTAGGCAACCTGAGCCACACTTTTGCTGAAGCAGACCAGTGTGAGTTTCACTGCCATGAAAGGGGAGCCTCTTCGTGCAGTCTTGATAGCCTTGCTAGAGTGCATGGTCTGTAATTCACTTTCAGGGCCCTGCTAGCCTGCGTTGGGTGCTTCCAGTACCTGGGAAATAGGTTTAGAGAATCCTCTCCAGAGTGGTTTATGATGCTGTGGGGTCACTGCAGCCCCTTGGGCTTCACAGCCCTGTTTTTACAGAGCCAGAGAGGCAGCAGCACTGAGCACAGGTCAGCTCATTCCTGTTGGAGGCAAGGAGTAATTCAGAGGGGTTTTGTGGAAGCCTGGCATCACTTTCAGCAGCCAACCAGGGGAACATTGGATGAATTTGAATACTTCACTTTCCTTCTGCCTTCTTTAGGCACTCGTTGTGGGGTGGATGATGCCTAGAATTACCCAAATGAGGTTTCCCAAATTCTGGGTCCAATGGACAAACCAGAGCTGGCTGCTTGAATTTGAACAGTTTTGTTTTGAATGTTGTTTTACTTTGTGAGACCTCAAAAGAGCCCACCTTAAAGGATGGTCTTTGCCTAATCTTCATCATCCTAACAAAAAAGGATATTTTAAGCAGCCAGGAATGAATTTATGTTGGCTCTTGACTTGTTGCATTGGATGCCTTTGCTTGGTGCAGTTTTGGCATCACATGGAATAAATCAAGCAAATAGGAATGAAAATACACTTTTATATCCCAGGGCTGTGAACTGGCCTGGAAATGGGCAGTTGGGTTCAGGTTTTGGTCTTATATGGTTGGGCATGAATGGGAACCCAAGCAAAGTGTGTTGCCAGTCCTTTTCAGAGTTTATTTACTTTCATGATTATTTTTTCCCTTTCCACATTTAACAGAAGGTTCCTGGTGTAATGGAGGTGGTGGTAGGGCAGGAGCCAGGAGACATGATGTATTCCCAGATCTTTACTCCATTTTTTTCTTGTCTTTTTGGAATGTTTTGGTTGTACCACTCCCAGCACCAGCGAGCTCTGGTCTTGTTTGAGCTTTCTAGGTCTTCCAGCAATGCAAAGAAGAGGTAGTGAGGTGCAGATATCCATCTGTGGGGACAAAGAATGAATTTCTAGAGAAAGACAGGGCTGCCAGGAGGTTTCTGGTCTGTTTTGCAAAACAAAGAAGCCTAGTTCAAGACTTGCAAAGGCTTGTCTGAACCAGGTCTCTCAGAGATTTTGGCTTGACCCCATTTCTTGTTTGGAAACCAAGCTGTGTCTGGGGTTCACTATCCCACAGAAATGTTGGGGCAGTCTCTTGGGAAAGAAACTGTGCTGAAGTTCTGCTGGTAGAAAGGGAGAAGAACAGGCTGGAAGGGCTGGGGAGACACAGAAGTTGTGCTTGTCCTTGGGCCTGACCCTGGAAATGCTGCATTCCTCTGAAGAGTCCAGAGGAGCATGGGAAGAGCCTACAGCAGCCACCTCAGCTTTGTTCCTGTTCTGGTGACTGCTCCTACAAATCTGGATGCACTCTGCAGCTCTTTCTACTGATGTTTTGGGTGGAATGCTGGAAAATGGTCCTGCTGTAGGGAATCTTGTGGCAGCACACATCCGCAAAGGGCTCAGGGGGTGAAGATGGAGCTGGGGGGTTTGTGCTGATGCCAGCAGAGTCTGGGGTCCTGCAAGGTGTCAGCTAAAGATGCCCCATCTGCTTTGGCCCTGAAGGCCCCTCAGAATGGGGTGTTGGGGAGAATTCTATAAATCAGGCAGTTGTCTTTCTCCTCCCCACCTTCTCTCTAGGTGGGGAATGACTAGACCTTTTATCCACTCGTCCTAGGAGAGTTTGTACCTTGTGAAAGGCTCCTGCAGTCAGAATGAAATTGGTCTCTCACTGCACCTCCCCTTCTTTTCATTTCCCCATTGCTGAGATGCAGCAGACTTGGCCATTCCTGAAACAGTGACCGATTGTCTGGTTTGGCTGGTTCAGCTGTTTGCTAAACATAATGCTCTTTCATCTTCCAGGAAATCGTCTGGACACCTCCACCGGAGTGCAGCTTGCTTTATGCTGCTGTTTCAATAGGCAAATAAAAGCAGCTATTTTCCCAGTTTAAACATAACCTGGTTTCTCCAGTGAACTGGAAATACTCGAGGGGAGGGGAAAGATTGTTTATTACTGAATTTTCAAGAACTGTAAATCTAAATTAACAAGCCAACCAGCTGTTTTCCTTCCTGGGGAAAGGATTCTCCTCCTCCCCTTCATATCCACAGCACTCACTTCATCATTTTCATCAGGACCTAAAGGGCACCCACCAGGGCCCTCTCACACCATCTGTGTGATGTATGGCTTTCCTCATTGCTCCCTGGCAAGGCAGGGCATTTTGGCTGAGGCTTGAGATTTCTTTTTGCTGGAAGCAGAATAAAAATGCTACAAAATGAAATCCTTTATTGGTTTTTCAGCAGCGAGAGAGGAGACGGTCACCTGTCTGCTCTCATCAGCTCAGGGTTGGAGGGCTCCAAAAGGCAGTGCCTTGCCCGTTTTCCTGTGTTTCCTGAGATGACAGGAAGGGAAGCGTAGGCATCTGGCAGTGCTTCAGCAGGGAGAGGTTTAGGAAAAAGGCACAGCTCAGGACGGACTCCAGGCCAAAGCCTGGCTGGCTGCTGAGTGGCGTTTGAGAGCAAACTCGTACTCCTTAGAAGTTAATACAGAAACAAATAATGACCAAACTCACTGGGCAACATTTGTAATGTTGCAAATGATGCAAGTCAACTTTCTTTTCTTACTGTGGTAATCAAGGATTTCACCAAAAGCAAAAGGACGAGGGAGAAATACACCCCGACTTCTTCCTCTGGGGAGTGAGTCAAGTTCCTTGCATGCGGTTCCATTACGAGGAACTTGAGAAGTCTGGCCAGCAACTGGGTTCAACAGGAAAGCTGAGGACAAGCTTTTGTGTGACTGCTAATGGGTCCCTCTCCCGTGGCCGTGCCGGATGGGAGGGAACAAACAGCCCTTTCTGTTTTGCAGTTCATGACAAAGAACCCCACGATGCGGCTGGGCAGCCCCGGGCTGGGCGGCGAGAGCGCGATCCTGCGGCACCCCTACTTCAGAGAGCTGGACTGGGACCTGCTGAACCAGCGGCAGATGGAGCCCCCCTTCAGGCCCCGCATTGTACGTGGGGAGGAGGGCTGGGGAAAGAGATCCCTGGGGGGTTTTTCCTCTTTTTGGCTCTATAAGCAGATTTATTCCTGTGAGACAGGAAAGAGGTGAAGGAAGGGAAGTGAGGCCTCTGGCCCTGGCTTGGCTGCTGGTTGGCCACCTGGTGAGCCACCTCTTTTCCCCTCCATGCTGGACTTTCAAAGGCAGCTCAGTGAAAAGATGCAGATTTGTAAAAGCAACTGTAGCAGGTTAGGCACTCAAGTACCCTTTGGCTCACCCCAAAGATAAAACGGGGTAAGTAATCCTCATGCTGCTCACTCCACCTGCCCCTTCACAGAGGGGCTGTCTCTCCCTTGTCTCTCTGTGTCTGTTCAGCACCCAGCACAGTGCTCCCTGCTCAGGCCACTGTCAGTGAGTGCTTCAAACAGCAGAGAGGCTGCACAGGACACAGTGCTGCCCCTGTCCCCAGTGGTGCCACACAGCCCTAAGGCTGCTCTGTGAGAGAAGAGTGCTGCTCTCCATGGACAGCCTGTCCAAGGTTGTCTCTGTGGCTTCCTTGTCTTTCAGATTGTTGCCTGGAGTGCTTTGTGTCATGCTGTGGTCACTCTGCAAGCTCTCAGTGGCAATGGTCCACCCAGTCCTGCTCCATGACCACTGGGTGCAGGACCAGGTACTTGGGGAAGGTGTGACAGCTCAAAAGCAGAATCTTGAGTTGCCCCTTAGCCTGAATTAAAGGCTGAGGGAGCCTGCTCAGTCTGCCATGAGCTGGGCAGGATCCAGGAATGCTGGACTTCAATGTCAATAAATTCTATTGACCTCAATGTCAATAAAATATCTTGCTCTATGTGCAGGAAAAACATGCACCTCGTGAAAATGTGCCACAAACACAGTTTGTGTGTGTGCACTCTGAACAGCCCCACTCCGTGGCACACAGCAAGGAATCCAGCACCTGGAGGCCATTTGTCTTCCCACAGCCCAGTAATTCAGTATGGTGCATGTTTAATGGCTGGCACATAGAGGAGTGTCCTCCACCCCCTCCCCAAAACCCAGCTGAGTCACTCTGCAGATAAGGAGGGACTGTGTGGAGTCAGCCAGTTGGGAGCACAGCTGGTAACTGCACGGGGTCTGTGCTGCCACTTGAGGGAAGGGACTGATTTATGTGCCCTGCCCTGCCATGTCTGGCCAGGGAAGCCCCCAGAGTTGCTGTCAGTGAAATCTGAGAGGGGGTTCCCTGTCAGAACCCTGCAGAGGCTGGAAAAGGCTTTGCTCTGTAAGCGGCTCTGTGGGGGCAGCTGCTCCCAGTCCAAGCCCAGAAAAAGCTCTCAGTCAGCTCAGCCTGTGTTATGGAAGTGATGGTTCAATGCACTCAGATGCAGAGCAAGGATCAAATAAATGATACATACTTTTGACGTGTCTTTCCTTTGTCTTTTCCATTTGACAGAAATCCAAAGATGACGTGAGCAACTTTGATCCAGATTTTATAAAAGAGGAGCCCATCCTGACCCCCATTGAAGAAGGGATCCTTCCAATGATTAACCAAGATGAATTTAGAAACTTTTCATTCACCAGCCCAGAACTGCAGCAATAGCTATGGCTCTGGAGAAAGGTTGCTGAGAGGACTGGGAAGAAATTAAATGAAAACCAAGTTTACCAGTAATTTCATTCTCAAGGAGTAACAGTGCACTGACTTGCACGATACAGCAGCACCACTGTCAATGTTACCTTAATGTGAAATTGAAACCTTCCTGTGTTTGTAGGACTTCTGCAGCTCTTGGATCAAATATTGACAGGGGTGGAACAAACATGAGATTGTAAATAGCTGATGCAGACAGAGCACTGGATGCTGAGCTGGTTGGCTCAGCCTGAATGTCACCGCTTGCAGTGGATTCGAGGAGTCAGCGTGAGCATGAAACAAGTGTCTTGCAGCCCTGAGCCAAACAGACTTGTTACAATGCTGATTGTTTGCAAGACTCTTTTGAGGAGTCCCAGTACTGCCTAGCGTTTTGGAGACGTGGTCCAACATCCCGTGGCCTGACTGAACCAGATGTTCCTACTGACTTTACCTGTTTCCTGCAGTATTTATTTCTTTCCGAAGCACAAATGGCTCTCTTTGACACTGTCTGGGTTCCCATGTGAAATATTTCATTGTGCTGACTAGCAGAAGGAAAAAAAAACAAATGCCCTGTGCCCCACACAGATTCTTCCAAATCAAAGGGAAGTCATGTGCTTGTAGTGTTTTACTGTTTGTGTGTGTTGAAAAGTTTTAGTGTTTGCATTCTGTGAAATGCCTTTTTACATCATGCATCTTCAATGCTCCTTTCTTTGCCTCCCAGCTGTTTTCAACTATAATGTAAGTTGTTGTACTGTTTATTTAGGCCCTTTCTATTTAATTGTGTTACACAGAGCCCCTTTTGTGGGTTTAGTGCCTCATTAAAATTTTGATCCAAAGTGGTAGCACTTAAATTATTTGTAGCATTATTGCGATGGGAGCCACAGAGCTGGCAAGCTGCTTGAAAGCAGAGTTGTCAACCAACAGGTAACACAGAAGGACAGCTTTTCTCCCATGAGAGTGATAAACCTTATCTAAGATACAGAGTGACTTGGTTTGATTTGGATTTAAGGGCTCATTACTCATGGGGCACTTTTTATCAGTTGCATCCTCAAGCTTCTGCCACAGGCAGACTGAGATGATTTTTCAGTGCAGATTTTAGAACCCAGATGCTCTGGGTCATGGTTCTGTGCTTTCCCTGTTGTCCTGGAAGTTGGATGATTTTTCTGTAGCTCCTTGGCACAGTTTTGCCCTCCTTGCTGGGCTTGAAGCTGGATGACAGTTTTATAGCCTCTTCCTTGGGCAGATATGAATTGCTGGAGAATGAAAAGGATTTCTACCCTCTTTCAAAACTGATGATGTTTATATAGGGCTCCTCACAGGCTTTAACTTGAGAGAAGGGTGACGTGCAGCAGAGAGGGAGAGCTCTGCACAGACCTTGCCCCACTGCAGCTGCGGAGGTTGTGTAGGGGATCAGGAGCCTTTGTCACAGAAAATGCACAGGCACAACCCCCATTACAGCACAGACCCCCTGGTCTGTACGTGCTCAGCTGCTCTGAGACCAAGTTAGAAATAATAAATCAAAGCTGAGATCTACGTGCAAGAATTGCTCCTTCCCACTCCAGTCCTCTCTACTTGGCTGAGTCACTTCTACCTCTAAAGCATCACTGAACTGTCTGGCAAGTGGGGCAGAGGCTCAGTTACCCTTGGACTCTTCCTGTCTTTGTGCTTGTGTGTTTCACCAGTTCTCCCTCTTTCTTTCCTGTGTCTCCTCTTCCAGTAAGCACAGCTTCACCCTCTGATCTCCCTTCCCTTCCACAGGCACTTTCTGGCCACGTTACAGCCCATCCCTTTGCTGGTGTGCAGATACCCAGCTCCTCCAAAGTGGTGCAAGAGAGGAAGAAAGGTTCTGTTGTATAAGCAAGAGAAAAAGAGCAGATTTCCAGAAAAATTATCCAAGAACCAGTTGTGCAGGCTGGCTTGAGTTGCTTTCCCACCCAGGAAGAAACAGTACAGGGATGGATGCATTTGCATGAGGGGGCCACTGTGGCACCTTGTTCGCATGTGAATGACGTGTGGCGTTCACCCGTCTCGGGCAGACGTGACCCGAGGCAATTCCTCACTCCAGTTCCCGCTCGGTTTCCTGGCACTACAGCTGCAGCAGTGCTCGCTTGGCAAGGGGTGAGTGCAGCTAAGTTGGCCACCAAGAGTGGGAGCCCCAAAACTGTCCATGAATTTTGTGTTGGTGGCTTTTTGACTCCCCTGCTGTCAAGGATCGTGAGCAGCCTCTCCTTCTCTGGAGGTCAGTGCTGGAGAACAGTAAGTGATGGCACCTCCTTTTGCCAGCATGGTGGTATCATCCCAGGGTTTCACTGGTTGTGTTATTCTTGGGGCTCTGGAGACCCTATGGAATCATTCCTGCTGGAGAAGCTACTGCCAGTGTTGCCTTCAGCATCAAAATGTGATCCCATCTCCATGGCCCCAGGATCTGGGTGTTTACATCACTGACAGCATGAAGAATGTGCAGTAGTCACCTTTGGAGACCTTTATCGGTGTGTCAATATCATATTTCATATCAATACCCACCAGTCTGTGTCCTGAAAGCTTGGAGAGTGGGAACTAAGTCATCTCTGTTAGGATTGCTGTGAACTGCAAACCAGAAGGCTTGTACATCTCTGGAGGATATAAGATGGTTTTTTGGGGAGTAGGAAAGCTCTCACTGTGGCCAGCCAGCACCTGCTGTGGCCCAGGGCTTGTTGGGACAGGGATCAAATGACAAAGGGAGCTTTTTCCCAGCTTCTCTTTTCCCTGATTTTAAGTGGCATCAGTGTCACTCCACCCTTCCGTCACCCTTGGTGCAAACTCATGGACAGATCTGTGATTGGACTTGGAAGCCTAAGGTTCTGCTATATAGGAATTTTCTTTATTTTCACAATTTTCACCTGGATCCTGATTTATAATTTAGGGCAGCTCTTCCCCTTCACTGCCTGCCTGGAACTCATATGTCTGTGTAATGCTTTCAGCCACTCAAGTCAGCAGATCTTGAGTCGGCCACATTTGGCCAAGATCCCTGAACTCTCCCATACTTTTTATGAGGAGCTGCCATTTCAGTTGTGTTCCCTGAGACTCCGTCAGCAGTATGGATGAGGATCAGCTCAATAAAAAGTATCTATGCAATGGCTTTGCTTTTGAAAAAGCTGGATTACTGTTTACACTTCCATTGAATATGTAAAGAAATATTGATTTATTTAAAAGAAAAAAAAAAGGCAAGTAGGGGTACAAAAAAAATGCAAGACTTTTCCAAGAGCTACCCTGCCAGCTCTTTTGCTTCATTGCTTGCCTCAGTGGGTGCAAAATGGTTTTAGTCTATTAATTTGGTTCTGGCTTTAGAAGTATATTAAGCTGGCAGCCACAAGTTTGCAAGGTTTAAAGCATAAAATGCTTGTATTCACTCCAGTGTGAAAACTGGCAATTGAGCAAATTGTAATTAGTTCCCTTTGCACTGCTTTTAGTGCTTGCATGAAAAGAGAAGATCCCTTTGATGTCTGTAAATTTGTGTTCGGTGCAATCCTTTCATTTTCAAAGAGGTTCATGAAATCTAGCTATAAAATTCGGTGGCCTACGTCTCCTTCAAGGCCTTTGAAAGTTGAGGGTAAGAAGCAGATGGTCTGTGATGAAGAGATGAAAATCATCTCACATCTACTCATGCTGGCTGTGCTGCCAAAGACATCATTTTTAATACCGCTGCTTGATAGGCAATGGAAAAAATCTCACTGACTTCCAGTGCCCGAGGGATTTTAAAGTAAAAAATTCAATTTTAACTGCTGGCTGAAGATGCTTTGAATGCGTTCTCAAGGACTGGCGCAGGTTCCTCACTCCTTGTGAAGTCCTAAATGGTTTTCAGCAGTAGCTTTTCCCTCGGTGCTGGATGCTCCTCCTACAGAAGCTGCTCTTTCTCCAGTCGGATTTGAGAGAGGCTCCGGTGGCTGTGGTATGGCAATGGACTTGATTAGCAGTGCCCAGAGCCAGGAGCAGTGAAGAGGAAAACGTCTGGGATCATCTGCTCTGTCCCTTGGCCAGAAAGGAAAGAGCTGTTCACTGCTGCCTGCTCTCCCTCGGTTTGTTCAGCTGCTCAAGCGTGTAGCCAGAAGGTTTCTGCTCCTCCCCAGGGAGACCATTTCACAGCTTTTACAACTCTTCCCGCTAAGTAAATGTCCTGATATTTGGAAATGACGTGAATGAGATGAAAATCTGTCTTATCATGCCATTAGGATTCTCATTGGAAGCTGCAAGTCAGGGTTTGTATTACTAAATATGTACAGGGCTGCCAAACCAAAGCATTCAGAAATGATGAGTCAGGTTGTCTGAAAATTGCAGCTAACTCAGGAATCAAGAGCTTTCCAAAATAATAAATGTCAAAGTCCTTTTCTTGCTTTTTTTCTTTCTTTCTTTCTTTTTTTAATTTTTTTTTAACATCTGTATTATGAATATTTTGGATCCTGACTTGCGTTTCTCCACATCAATAAGAGCTGGAATGTTGTGCAATTATAATTTTTTTAGATGAAAGCTGGGGTCTGTGAACTGATGTGAAGCCAGGCATTGGAGCATGGAGAAAGATGCCAAGCACCAAGAGGTGGGGGATAAAACCATGAGCAGGCGTGGGGGTTTATGTATTTTTCCATCTCTTCCTATTGTTTATGTTCAGTCACCACAGTGTGGTCTCTTGTCTCCGAACCCACAGAGCAGGGCATGCAGAAGGCACGGGAGTGAGGAAGGAGAAGAGAGGAAGGCTGGGGAAGGTATTTATGTGCTGTGTAGTCACTGTGTGTACGGCTTGTCCAGCAGCATTTCTGAACTCGTGCATCAGCCCTTGCACAAGCCTGTCACCTTCTGCATCCCACACTGCCCGTCCTGCCCTCCCCTGGGCACAGCACTCACAGCATCACCCCTCAGGCTGCCATGGGCTGGAAGTGTCCTGCTGATGCAGCCAGGCCTGAAGGAAGAGCAGGAGGTCAAAAAGCATGGAGGAAAGGGAGTGGTGTTGGTGTTTGGCAACCTTGGCATCTTCTCATGGGGACTTTGGTGCAGCCAGTGTCCCAGTGATGTCCATATACATGGCTGGCAGCTGAGGGAGAAGGCCAGGCTGTCTCACCCCTCATGCCTTTAGAGAAGCTAAAAAAGGGAGGAGACAGGGCAGTGTCCTCATGAAATGGGGTCACAACTCTGGGTTGTGACTGACAGGATGCACTGTATTTTAGAAGGGCCTCAGGCCACTTGCAGGCAGCGAAGGCATGCAAGAATCATCATCATTTCTGCCCCATCCACACTGGGGAAGACCCTCCATGAGGGCAGTTTGATCGAGGAGACTTGGGGACCACAGGTCTCAGGGATGTGGNTCACAAGCCTGTCGCCTTCTTCATCCCACACTGCCGGTCCTGCCCTCCCCTGGGCACAGCACTCAGCATCACCCCTCAGGCTGCCATGGGCTGGAAGTGTCCTGCTGATGCAGCCAGGCCTGAAGGAAGAGCAGGAGGTCAAAAAGCATGGAGGAAAGGGAGTGGTGTTGGTGTTTGGCAACCTTGGCATCTTCTCATGGGGACTTTGGTGCAGCCAGTGTCCCAGTGATGTCCATATACATGGCTGGCAGCTGAGGGAGAAGGCCAGGCTGTCTCACCCCTCATGCCTTTAGAGAAGCTAAAAAAGGGAGGAGACAGGGCAGTGTCCTCATGAAATGGGGTCACAACTCTGGGTTGTGACTGACAGGATGCACTGTATTTTAGAAGGGCCTCAGGCCACTTGCAGGCAGCGAAGGCATGCAAGAATCATCATCATTTCTGCCCCATCCACACTGGGGAAGACCCTCCATGAGGGCAGTTTGATCGAGGAGACTTGGGGACCACAGGTCTCAGGGATGTGGGAGTTAGAAGGCGTTGTGGCAAAAGGCTGCTGGGCAGAATTGCAAAGGAACATCCCCAAACCCTTTCATCCCAAGAAGGAAGCTTAAAATGAGCTTGGGTCAGACAAAGACAAAGCCTTCCCTGTGTGGGCTCCCCCAGGTAACGTGTCAGTGTGAAGGTTTTAGCCCTGGAACAGTTTTAACTTGCCCATGGTGTCAGTTCTGCTCCAGCTCTGAGCTCCCACGGCTGTTGTTGGCAGCAGGTCTTTTAAAAGTGGAGTTGAGAGACTTTAGCTGTGAGTTCAGGATTGCTCAAAACTGGTGACTCAGTTCCTCCAGTGCCTCCTTCCCTCTCCTTCAATTGAGGGGTTTATTCATCACCTGGCTTCTCATTTCCAGCCTTTTAATGTGGACTGGGGTCAGGGCCTCAGTTTTTTTGCAACAGAGACGACTAAAACTGCATTTCTTCTTGAATGGAACCTCAGTTGATTCCAGGAACAGGATCTCCAGATCTTCAAACCACTGCAATAACTTCAACACCACCACTATAACCACCACATCTGCCAGGAGAAGAACATTGCAGTTGTTGTTAATGAGCCCTTTTTGGAGACTGGCCAAGGTGTGCTGTAGTTCAGCTGAGAGTGAGAGGCAATTTCATGTATCTCCACCTTATCTACTGCTAGACCCAGACGGGAAGCAGTTCCAGACCTTCCAGTTATTACAGGCCTGTCTGCTGCCCAGAGATGCCTCCTGCACAAAAGTCTGGCTTTCTTTTCCCAAATGCTGTCTGGCAGAAACAGGGTGTCAAGAGCTTTGTTAGAGATTGGTGCTAACCACAGTTTTCTTCAGAACTGAGACACGCTATCACGTTTATCTCACAAACAGGGTTGTTGGGTTTACAAATTACTCTGGGCCGTGTCTCCTCCAGCTTCTGGGATGTTGCTGTCTCCCCACTTTGGAGCAAAGGCAACAGCATCAGTAGCTCAAACCTGACTGAGGTGGGAGGGCAGCATTACAGGTGAGTATTTCACCTGGAGCTGAGTCACCATTATTTTTAAGCTCTGTGAAGGGCTTGGGCTGAGGTATTGTTATCTGACAGACGTATCTGGGCATGTTGCAGTCCTTGGGGCAGCCTTTCTGCTTGCCTCTTCTCGGGCCCTTTGTTCTCACTCATCACCAAGCCTTTCACCAACGCTTTCTCCAAGGGGAAGGCCGGGTGGAGGTTTTGTTCAGCTTGGTGCTTCTGCCACTTCCCTGGACAGTGCGGAAAACCTGCCTCCAGCTGCCTGAGGAAACAGGTCCAGAGAGCCCTATGTCACAGGAGAATGTTTCCTTTCAAATGCTGGTCTCAGTAGCTTAAAACCCAATTTTAACTGGAGGAAGAAAGGCAAGTGTGACCTTTAAGCATGCTCAGCTAGGCCTGGACTTTAACAATATCTCTCCACTTGTGGGAACCTCCATCCTCAAGTTTCACCAGGGCTCCCTGCAGACCCATGGAAATTGCCATGTGGAGCCTGTGTCTAAATTACACCCTGGCAAACGAAGGCTCTTTTGTTTCTGCTTACAATGAGCAAGAGTTTCCTCTGCCAGTTTGGGATGTCTTCTCTCATCTGTTACCCTTACTCCTTTAATTTTCCTTCCAGTGCACCAATTTACCATGGCCCCGAGTCTCCTGCACGCACAGAGGGGAGTTCTGCCTGTGCCCAGCTGGTGAAGATGTTGTAACCCAAAGTGGGGCTGTCTCTCAGCTATTTTAGTGGAGTCTGGTAATTTGTCTGACATGGAAAATCCCCAAGCTGCAATCAGTGCCCAGGATCCTTGAGTGGAAAATGACAGAATTATAACATGGTTCATCTCCCCGTGGTCAATTACTCTGTGCCTACACATAGTCTGGGGCAGCCAGGGTGAGTGTAAAGGCATCCAGCCTTTCTTTTGGCTCCATGGCCTCTGTATTGGGTTAAACAAAGGGGAAACAAAGCACCCATGGCCTAACAATTGTTAGAGGTGGGTGGTCCTCAGTTCCTCTGAGAGCATCTTGGGCAAAGAGCCATCAACCTCCTCTTCCCTCCCATTTGGGCAGGCCTGGGAAGAGGGGGTGGAGGGATGGATGGATGCTCTCTCCTCTCAGCAAGAGGGAATGTGTCCCCTGGGTCAGAGGGAGGTGCCTGGGAACCTGGTAGTGGTGGCCAAATTTTCAGGGTGACCTCATGCAGGTGTCTCACAGTTTTGGTGGAGCATGAGTGTATCCCAGGGACTCACGAGCCCTGAGAAATGGGTTTGGAGCACCTGGAGTTCCACACCAGGCACGTGGCCCACAGTGTCCTGCCTTGGAGACTGGTTCCTGGGCAGAGACAGGGCGTGAGCAAGGAATTGCCTGGAGCTACCCAGACCTGGAGTGAAAGCCTTAATGCAGAAAGCTTATTAGTGCTCAGCTGGGCTGGAGGAGGCACTCGAGGTCACTCAGGGACTGTGCCTTAGTCCCCCACCCACCTGTGCTCTCAGGCTGGGGCCATGGTGAGCAGCTCCTGGGGCAGTGGAGCCTACCTGGTGTGCAGGACCTTGGGCTTGAGCAATGCAGGAAAAGGCACCTGGGATTGGAATCAGGGAACTTCTTTTAAGCATAGAATCATAGAATATCCTGAGTTGGAGGGACCCACAAGGATCATCGAGTCCAACTCTTGCCCCTGCACCTGACCATCCTCATTTAGACAATAAATGAGCATTCTAGTTGAGAAAGGGTGGTTGAAGCCTAAGCTTTTGTTGGTGCCTCCCCTGCTCCTTGCTCCCAGCCTCTCCCACTGGGTACTGCTGCCCCTGAGCCAGTTGTTTATGGAGTGATGACCACAGGCAGCAGGAGCCCTGTGCTGATTTAGGGTCATCAGGAAAAGGTCACACAGGCAACATCTAAGCTTGTAAATCTTGGTGTCCACCAAGATAGAAAGCAGAGTTCTGCAACTTGTTTTTATGACCATCATAAACTAAATCCAGCATCTTCCTGAGATAGGCTATGAGATAAGCCTGTAATAAACCTGAGTAGAAAAGTCATTTTCTTTTAATTGCTGTTATAGGACAGTAGAGATGAAAAGACAAGTGTCCAAGGGTATAGGAGCCCTCATCCCCTGATTAGATACATATAATGAGATGGAAAGCTAATCTATCATATTTAGAATCAGTCAATTAGAGGGTTAGGGCTATAGATGCATTTAGCTTTAGCGTTAGGGAGATATTTAAACCACATACTGTACTTAGTCATTACCATGCTAAGTGATAGTAGATGCAGGTCACCCTATATATGGGCCATGGTAATCAGCTTGAAGTATTACTAATTAAGCCTTTTCACCTTTGGGCTCCCTTCCATGCCACCACACATGAAATGGGCCATTGAGGTCACGGTGAGATGCTCCTTAAAACCCAACACCCACTGTTTATGGTGAAGTGGAGGGTGATTTGGCTTTCCAGTTCAGTCTCTGCTGCGTGGAGAGAGCTGTGAGCACCCAGCTCTTATTTTAATCATGTGTTTTACTTCTGAGTCTCAAGATGCCAGGTGGGCACTGCCAGCCCTTCACTTGCCCAGCTGCCTGCCTGGCATTATTTGAAGCCCACAAACTATCCAGGTGAATAAACCACGTCAAAGTGAGCGTGGCTCTGGCATCTCCCTCCTGGCAATCCTCAGTTGTGTTTTCAGAGGAAGTCAATACATGCTGCAAATGCTGTAGTTGCTCTGGAAAGCAGCTTATGGGATTAGGCAGGTCAAAAATAGAAAAGCTCACAAAGGAAGGGCTGGAAAATTGTGGGTGTGATGCCCAGTGATGGCTTCACTCCCTCCCTCTCCGAGCCCTGAGACACAGGTGGGTGTCCAAGGTCCTCAGCTGACTCTGGCATTGGCCCCTTCTCTACAGATTTCATGGATCCCTCAGGCCAAAAGCTCTTGATGGCTTTATATTAATATGCAGTTGCATCTGTTTGTAGGACTTTGCTGTGTCAGACTGGTGGCAGAACCACGGGCCACCCTGCTGCAGGGGGCAGGAGAACTGGGAGCTTTCCAGTGCTCCCAGCCCAGGGGAAAGGCAGGGGTGGCCGTGGAAATGGGGGTGCAATGACTCTGGTTGCTCTCCAGCCCAAGGGGAGCAACTGCTTTGGAGCAGCTTTTCTCTGACAGTGTTACTGAGGCATTCCTGGGAGCACTCAGGCTCCAGTTGCATAGAATCACAGAATACCCTGAGTTGGGAGGGACCCACAAGGATCATCCAAGTCCAACTCCTGGCCCTGCACAGGACAGCCCCAAGAACCCCACCCTGTGCCTGAGAGCATTGTCCAAACATTTCTTGAGCTCTGGCAGGCTTGGGGCTGAGAAACAACCACACTGTCCTTAAACCATCCCCTCTCCATCGTTTCCTCAGAGGCTAATTGCTTCATTTCTGCCTTAATTTCTGGTCTCCCAGGCATCTGAGTAAACCCCCTTGCTTGTGATGGGTAAAGCTGAGTACATGCCCATAACAGCCCTTTCCAGGCACTTCCAAACCCTTCAGCCCCATCCCTCTGGGGCAAGTCTTTGCAAGCTGGCAGGAGCTGGCACAGAGGGCTTGAAGCAGGGTTTCTGGTATTCTCTCTCAGGAGAATACCAGGAACTGGTGCTGCTCACCAGATACTGGAAAAGGTCTTAATTTTTGCATGCCCTGGGACCAGGAAACGATTTGAAATACTGGGTATTTTCTGGGACATGGGGCAAGCATTGCCCCAGCTCCTCTCAGCTGGCTGGGCCCAGCTGGTGGAGATCCCCCTGGGAGGGCTGGCAGGTTTGGGGCTGATGGAGACCTGCTCCAGGGAGGAGGAGTGAGGATGATGCAATGAGCCACAGCTCTTGCACTGCCGGGGCCGGGGTGCGGGCAGGGAAAGTGTCCGTGGTGTCCGGAGCCGGCGCTGGGCAGTCGGGGTGCTGTGACATGGCAGCAGCTCTGCATGGGGCTCGGGGGCAGTCAGAGATATTGGCTTGGCAGGCCCCTGGTGTTTCACTACCTGTGTTCCCAAGGGCCAGGGACTCTGTAGATGGAGCACAGAACGTTGATGTGGAGTTAAATTAGCAGCAAGTGCCCGTGGCAAAAAGCCTGTGACAAATGTTTCGTGTTTTCATGGAATCATAAAATGATTTAGGTTGGAAGGGACCTTAAGGATGATCTTGTTCCAACTCCCCCCCCGCCATGGGCAGGGACACCTTCTGCTAGACCAGGTTGCTCCAACCCCCATCCAACCCCAGTGATATTTCACTTTTGCTGATGGGGAAGCATTTCTGTCCCGTGAACTGTGCTCTCCAGCAGCAGTAAAATCTTCTGTTTGTTTTTTTTCCCCTAATTCTTAGCCAGTAACGGCAGGTCTTGGAGGGACTTTCCATCTGGCCTTGTTAGCAGGTCATGTTCAGCTGCACCTCAGCACTTGCAGGTTGGTCAATCAGTGGACAAGTCTTTGCAAATCCACGTTCAGCCAGGCCAGCCCACAGACACACCTCTCTCTGTACCTGCAGGATCTGTGCATTGTCTTATTCATCCTCCTCCTTTTGTCTCTTTGCCCATCTGTGATCCTCCAGCGCCGTTTCAGCTCCTTTGTTTGGGGAGGAGAGGTACCAAGGCGAAAGCATCAATGTGACCTCTGAAAAGTTGATTTTATCACTGTTTGATCCTGTGGTTTTTTTTGGGGGGGTTGTTTGTTGTTCATTCTCCCGGCTTGCCGAGCTACTCCAGTGCTCAGTCAGCACTTGGGGGTGGTGTAAATAAGCACAGCTCTGCCCAGCTGGGTAGGGATGTCTTTGCTGTGGTGTGAGCCGAGTGTTGCCATTGGTTTGAAGTCCAGCTTTGGTGGTGGCACGGCCACCCCTCCATCACTGGCGGGGAGGGCTGTGCTTCCCCTTGCTCAACACAACAGTGGGGCCATGCTCTCCTTTTCCATGGAAAGGGACAGGCACTCTCAGCACAGGGAGTTGTTCCTGCTCTTGCCCATAGGATCCACCACCCTTTTTGTTGGCTGTTTCTCCCCACTAACTTTGCCAGTTTTCCACAGGTACCAGAGGTGTCCCGCCAGCCTTCCTCTGAGCCGTGGCCCATCTGTGATAGCCCAAGAGAAAAAGGGCTGAAACTCTGCATGTCAGAGACCCCCAGCTGGCATCTGTCTCTGCTTGGAAAGATGAAGATTTCTTTGCCAGCTGGGTGTTGTGGAGCAACAGCCATGCCCGGGGTGAGAGGGTGGAGCCAGCAGGAAGCGTGCCTGTGGTTTAGATATGGGGTGAGAGCCTGGATTTTCAGAAGTAAACTTTGGGTCATGGTTTTGGGAGGCGCTGGGGTTGGGTTGGTATTTTCCTCTTTGTTTTCTTGCATTGCAGCTCTAGGTCTCATCAAGAGGCCTGAATTTCTGAAGGTGGATGCTCAGCCTGGACTCCAAGCCTGTATTCCTGGTGATGGTGATGGAAAGCCTGTCAGTGACCTGAAACACCATTGGCTTTCCAAAGCCTGAGCCCATTGTGTGACCCCTCCCAGTGCATCCCATGGGAAGAGAGGAGTGAGCCCTCTCCTGACTACCTCCTGCGGGGATTTAGTGGGGAATAAAGTCAATAACCCTGCTGAGCACTGACCCAGCTGCCAAGCCCAGAGCTGAGGTGGTGTGAACATTGTGGGGGTGCACCCTGGCACTGGGAAATGAGGGCTAAAGGCAGACCTGCTCTCAAGTCACAGGTAACACAGGCTGTGGGGACATTTACTTGCCTCTTGGCAAGGCACTGGCTGGGAGGGGACTGTGTTTCTCACAGCATCCCTGGTGCAGGAATAGGGGCTGTGGCAGTGTTTGTCCACCAGCACACGCAGCCAACAAGCCGGCTGTTAGTGCTGGCCTCCTGCCTGGCAGCTGGTACCAAGGACTGTTGCCATCCTTGTGGGATGGAGACCCAAGCCTACCACAGAAGGAGGCATCTTTCCAGCTGAGGGAAGCCCAGAGGTTGTTTTTTTGGGGTCCCAGCTTCTGAAGCCGAGCAGGTGCCGCGGGGACAGGAGGAGCCACCGCTCGCTGCCTTTGCTGCTTCTCCTGTCTGAGGCTGTTGCACCATCGCAGCAGACAAGTCAAACATTGCAAGGAGTGCCCTTCACTCCTTCCTGGGTCAGTTGCTGCTGAATCACTCAGTATTTGTTCTGGTTACATGGCCCTTCTTATCAGAGCTTTTTACTACTTCACCCTTCCACTTCCTGGCACACCAGGGTTCATCTCCTGGCCCACCGGGCTTTTCCAAGCTCTGCTTCCAAGCTGCCAGGGTTTCCATCCCGGCCCTGTGAGCCAGACAGGCTCAGCATCCCCACTGCCTCTCCCTCAGCATCCCCACTGCCTTCCCAGGCATGTGTCAGGGCTGACTAAGGGCTCTGCCTCACTGTCCCAGGGGGATTTAGCTGCAGCACCCAGCACATTTCTGGTACCTGCCCCTACCTCGAGTTAAATCTCTCCTGGGACATTTTGGCCCTCCACAGCATCCTGGATGCTCCCTGCTGTGCTCTGGGGCCTGGGGTGTGAGGTGAGAGTATCCCAGAGGCTCATCCCATCCTGAAATGAGCCTGAACACCATGCATTTGGGCATGCCTGGTGCCTCATTTTCCTCCCCTCTGCAGGTCAGGAGGGATGGGGTCTTCAGGAGCACAATTCATGGCTGCCCTCCTCGAGTTCAGAGGCCATCCCAGCTGGAACGTGCCCAGATTTTGGATGTGGCCCTAACGCAGGCCATACCACACAGGGAGCTTCCAGCTGGATGGGCACAGTCATTGCCCTGAGATGCCAAGGTGTGGAGCAGATGTTTCCAGAGCTGTGGTCACACCCCTGCAGCAACCAAAAAACTGCCTTTGGGGTCTGGATCTGACAAGGGGTCACAGCTCTTCCCCCCTGCCCCACACCACGGTGTTGGATACCCTACAGACCCATCAGGGAGCCCGAGCAGGGTGAGGCTCCCTCCCTGTGGCATCAGCTCACCGTGCCCCTGTGTTGATGCTGTGGCTGATTAAAGCTCTGAGCCAGGCAATCCTGGGATGCAGGGTGCATAAACAGGGGGTGCTGGGGTGTCACAGGCTGGGGAGATGAGCTCCTCTAGGTTGGAGGGTATTTGGGGGTGTGTTTGTGGCTCACTCCTGCCTTCCTCACGCTGCCTGAGCCACCGGATCACCTTCACGGCGCGGTGATTTCCAGGAGCAGTTTGTGGTGGTCAGCAGTGGCCTGGAGGGATTTGTTCTGTCCCTGACTTAGTGGTGTCTTCCCTCCCTGGCAAGGATGACTGAAGCAGCTGGAGAGCCTGGCCCTACGTGTCCAGGCAGAAGCAAACCCTGGAAAGCCACGGTCAAGTGAGCTTTGCTCTGAGAGTTCACTCCAATTTTATTTTCAAGGACTTCTCTCAGCTTTTAATTTGAACTACCAAGAGAAAATGTCTGACAAGGAAAGACAAACCCAGCCCAGCACTGCAGCACTGAGCATCCTTCTCACATCTCAGGGCTCACTTTTTTTGATACCGGTTTTATTTTGAGTTTTCATAGAATCACAGAATGGTTTGGGTTGGAAGGGACCTTAAAGGTCACCTCATTTCAACCCCCTGCCATGGGCAGGGACACCTCAGGTTGCTCAGAGCCCCATCCAGCCAGGCCTTGAACACTTCCAGGAATGAGGCATCCACAGCTTCTGTGGGGAACCTGTGCCAGTGCCTCAGCACCCTAAGCATTTTGTTTTAACCACTTTCTTCTAACCACTTTCTTTCTTTCTTTTCTCCTCAGAAGCCAGCTGTCTGTGTGCTGTCTGGATGAATCCAGCTTTTTTACTGCTGCCCCACCTTCCCATCTCCTGGAGCTACGCAGCAGTTGAGACACGGTGTTCATGTGCATATACATGTTGTATGTGGAGAGATCCTCTGGTGATCTTAAACACGCTTTGATCAGAAAAGTAATGACTCCCTGGCATGAATTGCTTCACAAATTTTGCTTTTGTGGAGAGAAGCTCCTTGGCTTGAGCTTTTCCATCCTAATAGGAACAAGTTATATCTGATGAACAGACCTTGCTGCTTTCACTCACAAAGCAGTAATTTACTCTCCAAGCAGCAGCATCCCAAAGTTACCATCCCCGCAGCACCATTTATTCAGCAGTGCAGTCAGCCAGGAGGATAATGTGGGGTGCAAACCATCGGGTTCCTATCTGCTCTGCACCATCTGGCATGGCTTTCCCCTTCTTGGTATATTTCAGGACACATAAACCAGGCAGGGAAATGTTTTTCTTCGTGTGAGGAAATTCACGTCACCACATAACCAAATTTATCCTGCAGAATAGCAGCTACAGCTCCCAGTAGATCCAGTGGAAAATAGTTGTAGCCCAGCAAATTCCTCTTCGGCCCATACAGCTGCAAAGCCATAAAAGACTTGGATCTTTCCCTGCACAAAGGTCCTATAAAGGCTTCCTGCAGCCTTGACTCCATGCCAGCCCAGCCTCCCAGGCCACCTCGGCCCAGCCAGGACTTTCCAAAGAAAATCCTGTCAAAACCTCCCCAATTTCTCTGGTTTGTGTTTTGTGCAGTGCTCTGATGTGAAAATATTGATTCTGGACTTTAAAGCAGCTGCTTTGTATATTTGACCAATTGAATGGTACCAAAGTTTGGCCTGAACTGTCCTTGTCCTTGTCTGGGGCCTTTTTTATATTCTTAATGCAGCCTTAAAAGCACAGGGGGTATTGACATAAGGAAGAGCCAAATATAACAATGATTCAGCACAAATCCTATATACAGGCAATTTTGTCTCTTTTGGCTACATGCAGCTTTTTTTTATTAATTCTTTTTTATTCTTTTACCCTCCAGATTTTATTCAAAATGGAAAATTTCAAAAGGCCATTTCAGAAGAATGTTAAGCATTTGTGCAGAAACAAGGAAAATCAGGCTGATTGAAAAAAAAAAACCAGAAACCCAAGCCTTTAGCTGACAAAGAGTAGGTTTAGATTGGATATTAGGAAGAAATTCTTTACTGTAAGGGTGGTGAGGCCCAGGCACAGGGTGTCAACAGAAGCTGTGGCTGCCCCATCCCTGGCAGTGTTCCAGGCCAGGTTGGACGGGGCTTGGAGCAACCTGGGATAGTGGAAGGTGCCCCTGCCCATGGCAGAGGGTTGGAACAAGATGATCTTTAAAGTCTCTTCCAAGCCAACCCATTCTATGATTCTGTGCTGATCACACTGACCTGCCCAGAGATTTCTGTGCCTAGGGCTTTTCAGCAGTTTCTGTGAGCACAAACCTTTCCATGGGATTGAAGCTGAAATGGTTTATTACAAGGAGCTGGAGTGCATCCTGTGCTTGCTACTCACTGGGCCCCAGTCAAAACTCCTTTCTGTTTGGTTAACATGGGCTCAGCTCCTTCCTGTGCCTGCTCCAATTGGGATTTGGGTCAGAGCAGTGTTTGGAGGTGGTCGGGCCCCATTCTGGCACCCCACACTCCTCAGCACGGTGCTGCTCCCTGCTAAACAGCCCTGGGAGGGGCTCTGGTGATGAACTCTTTTGGCAAAGCAGCAAATGATCCCACTGGCAGCCCCAAAGCCCTGCATCAGAGATCTGTGCACTAGAAAACACTCTGCCCTCACCCAGCGGTGTCCCAGTGAGGTGTCATGCTGAGCCAGGCTGAAGATTTAACCCTTGGATGAAGGAGCATCGAAGATGGATTTGCTCTAACCTGGAAGTGGTTTTGTATCTCTGAATCAAAACCTTTCCATGACTTGGTTCTGTTTGAAACTGGGCACGTTGTGTAATCATCCTGGGTGCCTGTGCTGAACCCTGGGCATCTCCCACCACTGCATGTCCCACCATTGCATCTCCCACTACTGCATCTCCCACCACTGCATCTCCCACCACTGCATCTCCCACCACTGCATGTCTCTCTGCTGCTCTGTGCTGGTAACAGGGACATGCTGCTCAAGGGCAGATGAGGAGCCAGTGGGCATTTTCTTTTCCAGCTCTCCCCATGCCCTATCAGCACAAGCCAGCCCATAATTCTGCAGCCAGCTTTGAGGACAGGACACCCACCACAGGGTCCAGCTGGGGACTGAATGTCACCTCTCCAGGGACCAGGACTGCCTGTGCCTGGGCACTGTGGGAAGGCAGCCTGACCTGCCCTCCAGCTCCATGTCCTGTCCCTTTACTTAGTCCAGGTCTTCTTAAAAGGCCAAAAGGCAAAGCAGGAGGATAAAGGGTGGGGAATTTCCCCCTGAGCATGGCTTGGTGACACTGTGGGTTAAATGTGTGGCTATTTTGAAACAAAGCAGGCAGGGTGAGAGGTAATGGGGTCTCTGCTGCCATCAGTGGGGTTCATGGGGATATGCTGGAGCTGGGGTTGGTGCAGGGGCTGTGCTGTCCCCCTCACCAATTTTAGATTGGTGAAATCCCAAAACTTTCCAGACCACATCCTGGTGCCTTACACAGGTCTGTAGGATGGCAGGACTGAGGAGGTACCGGAGGCTTCCCACCGAGCCCAGTGGGAGAGGCTGGTAGGTCTTGTGGGGCTGCAGCCCACCTCTGCATTTGGGAGAGAGGGAGGGAAAAAAGATCTAGCTTTGTGTTTGCAGGGTTTTCAACTTTCTCACCAAGCTGGAAAATACTGTAAAGGAAGTGTGTGGGACAGGGAAGGAAAATCTTGTGTGAGACACACCAAAGCTGAGAGCTGTTGTCTCGGTCTCATGGGAAGCAGCTGCTGCAGTGGGACTGGATCTGATGTACACAGAGCCGCTCAGCAAAAGTGTCCTCAGGAGCACCATGGGACAGTTTCACCTTCTCCAGCTTGATTTAAAAGGTGAGGAGCTCACAGGAGCCTGCCTAGCACAGCTTTTCGAGCAGCAGGACGATGTGTGGCTGTGATTCAGGGCAGGTATCACACAACACGCTCACGCAGGGGCAGGGGGGAGAGCTGAACTGCAGACAACCTGCTAAGACTAAAGCAAGATCAGCTGAGAGAACTGCCCTGGCTTTCCAGCGCTGCCAGTACCAGCAGCAGCCGGAGACGGAGCAGTCCTGGCTCAGACACAGCAGCTCGCTGGGCTTTGTTGCCGGCTTCTGTCGGCGGGCGGGCGGCTTTCCGCAAGGCTCAGCCCCCACTCCCTCCAAAGCTGTGCAGAACTTGCATATCACCACAAAACATGAACGGGTGAGCTAAGAACCAGTGCCCACAGGGCACTTCAGCTCAGCCTAAAGCAGAGGTGAGGGTTGTTCCTGTCCCCACGTGGGGATTTGCCCTCCTGGGGCTCCAAGAGTACCCTGAAGTGAGGAGAGCAGGGAAAAAACCTTCACACTGAAGAGCCTGTGGAGAAGCCACAGGTTCTCCAGGGTATTTGATTGGGATAGAGAATCAGGAGAGGGCTTGAGGGGATTTACCCTCAGAAGACAGGCAAAAAATGGAACTCCTCAGAGTTTTTGAAGCTATTTGTGCCCTGAGTTAGTGCTCTTGATGGGCGTCCTCCTTACTGCATTTGGTGAAAGGGAGTCTGAAGGTTGTTTAGCAGCAGTTTATTTTTAGCTGAGATGACTTGTGACAGCACAATGGTGTTGCAACACCACGGTTCTTGTCTGTGGTTTCCCTGTGCTTTGGTACTGGAGCAAGTGAAGGCTCCTGACAGGGGCTCATTGTGCTGGGAAGTGCAGAGATGTCGCAAGAGCCGGTTCCCTCCCAAGCAGGCAGAGAACAGACCTGCAAAAGCAGAAAGAAGTGGAGTTGGCCTTGTGGGCAGCCTGTGGGTCCTTGTCACAGCCCCACTGTGGCTCGAGCCACCTACCCCAACCTCAGCATGGCCAAGTGCTGCACAACCCCCATGGACCTTGAGGGGATGGAGATGGGAGGCTCCTGCCACGGGAGCTCCTTCCAGCTCTCCTTCCAGCCTTGCTGTTTCTTGCACAGCTGCTCTGCTTTCCCCTCTATCCCCTCCATGAGCAGGAACCACACCACTCAAAAATAGTTGTTCTGACTGCAGCAACGTCACTGCAACTGTATGAAGTGACAGAACTGGAAGCCAGCACAGGGCCAGGGAGGAAATCTAAACCTACAGCCCATCACTGTAACTAAACCTGTCTGCCAAGGGCAGCCTTCTCTGTTCAGCTTCTTACCTGGTGTAAGAGAAGAGACATCAAAGGAACAAGGATCTGGTTTCCTCAGCTACTGTCCTTTCACTTGTGCCTGCTTTCTGCCTGTGTAAATCCATTAACTCTTGCCCAAGGTAACAGCCCAGAATGAGGTACCTGATCTGCCTCTTTTCAGGCAACACAACCTGAGATTAAAGCTGTGCTAGCTTGGCACGCCGCTCAGTAAATCCCTACGTGTTGATTCCCTGTCTCCTCCTCAAGTTTTACAGGATGCCGACAGCTTTCTGCCTGTTTTATGGTTTCGTGGCAGTTGCTCGACACATCAATACGAGAATTAATTAATCTTGGCTACAGGGTAGGCAGCAGCTCCAGCAGCCCAAGAGCAAACAAGGTCAGGATTTCAGCAACAGCCCATTTAGAGGGCTTGCTGGGGCTCCAGCAGAGCAGCCTCGTCTCTGCAATTTTTATTTGGATCACTGCTCTCTTGCCTTGTTTGCAAGTTCTGTCCTGTTGGCAAGGCTGCTGTGAAGCCAAACCCAGAAGACTACGGCAGATGACTCTGCTCCATACAGGGAGCAAGGATTAGGGCAGGGGTAGTGTTTGCCTTTCAAACATACAGTCACTACAAAACAATTATTGACTTAAAATCCCTTTACTGATGTCCCAGCTTTCATTTGATGATGTTAAAAGGTCAGAAGGAAAATCAAAGCTTTTTTTGCCCTAATCCCTTTAAGTGCTAAATTTATGGAAAGCAATTGAACCAGCAATTTAGATTAAGGCAATAGCTTCACATGATGGAGAAACTCTCCTCCTCAAAGGATGCCTGAATGAAATGTGGCTTTTCAGAATGGGTTTGGAATTGCCCTTGGCCTCCTGTTACAAAGATCCTCCTTGGTAAGTGAATAATCCAGGACAGCCATGCTTATTGCAGTGCTCAGCCCTGCAACATGCCCACTGATGACAGCGAAAGACTTTGAGCAGCAGCAATAAATACAGGGGAAAAGAAAGATCTATCTCAGACTGGCTCTAAATTAATCTGTTTCCTGAAAAAATCAATAAATCATTACTGCTACTAGTGAACAGTATTTATCAAGTTGATGCTGCTCTTCACAGTCCTTGGTAGGTATGAAATATTTTTTAAGTTTTTTTTTTTTATTTTTCTCCTCCGTGTGTAGCCAAACTTTCTCTGGATTGTCAGAGTGCAGAGTGAGGATGCCCTGATGGAGAGGAGGGATGTCCAGTGAATACAAAGCACAGCACAATGGCAGAAGCAAAGGCAAACCCAAAGGAGGGCTCGAGGGTGATGTGACTCCTTTCTTCCCCGAGCCCTGGTCACAGACCCTGCTCCAGCTGAATGCCCTCAGCTCAAGCAGGCAATAACCCAGCAGGCTGTGAGGTGGTAGATTGGATCTTGCACGGTTTTGTTGGGATGTAGCCAGCTCGTTTCCTTGGTGCCTGTTGATAGAAGGGCTTTTACTGCACACACAAGCCTTAGCAGAGACAAAACCCATGTCTCCCCTTCTAACAGGAGAATTGAGAGATATGACTCTGTCAGCAAAATGTATTTTTCATGTGAGTGGGTTGGGTTGGGTTAGAAGGGAGGTAGAAATCACCCAGTTCCAACCCCCTGCCATGGGCAGGGACATCTTCCCTTAGACCAGGTTGCTCCAAGCCCCACCCAACCTGACTTTGAACAATACCAGGGACTGTGCACCATCAGCTTCTCTGGGCAACCAGGAAAATCATCCTGGACCTTCTCATCAAGCTCAAAAGCTGATGAGTAGTGGTGTGTGGATTTGCATGACCCAGCTCCTATAGACTGATAGTTTTATTCCCATGTGAGATGACCCTTTGTAATCTAACCCACAATGGTTGGCCATCCTGGTGAAGCAGGAAAATCTTATTAGGAGCAGAAACTTATTAAATTCCCATTTATCACTCTTAAACAGTAGTTCCAGCCATCCTTCTATCCCAAAACCCTTTTGTTCAAAGTTTTCTTCTTTTTCTTTTTCTTTTTCTTTTTCTTTTTCTTTTTCTTTTTCTTTTTCTTTTTCTTTTTCTTTTTCTTTTTCTTTTTCTTTTTCTTCTTTTTCTTTTTCTTTTTCTTTTTCTTTTTCTTTTTCTTTTTCTTTTTCTTTTTCTTTTTCTTTTTCTTTTTTCTTCTTTTAGATTTGCCTAGGAAATTTCTCGTCCTGGGAACAGTTCTGAGAAACATGTTTTCCATGACTGGTTGCTTCAGAAATGTTATTACTGGCTTGGGAGAATTTTTATACAATAAGATTAAGTTTCTCTTGCTGGAAAATTCAGACACTACGAATTTTTAATGTCAAAAAACCAAACAAGTAAAAACAAGTAATTTCCTGAGAACATACACAATCTGGTGTTGGTAGGTTTTCATGGGAAAATGCTTCACTCCAGTGTGTGTGCCTGTTTCTAAGGGAACTAATGGCAGATGGGGTGAGAGGAAAAACACACAGGATAATTACAGAGCCCCACTTATCAACCTGCTCCTAACCGTTCTTTGGAGTGGTAGGCAAACATGCAAAACACTGAACCACTCTGTATTTTCATGATGCTTTGAAGTGTGAGTTCCAAAGAAATTTTAACTCGCATCACTTCAGCATTTCCATAGCTGTGTAGTGCTGGTGTCTTGGGGCAACAGCCACCACTTGGCTTTCCAGAAAGAAGTCCAGAACAGAGGATCTAGCTGGAGATACTGTGTCCTTTATCAAGAGAAGAGGTGGGCAAAGGAGGGAGCTTGTGAAGTCTTGGTGGACAAGTCCCACTGTACTCTTTCTCATGCCCTGAGGGATATTTCCACCATGCAACCCTTGGTGTTCCAGGGTGGCATCCTCAAAGCACAAACAGGTTGGCAGAAGGGGAACCATCACCCTTGACATGTTTCAGAGGTGATTTTTCAGGCATCCTTTAGTAGGGGTACACTCCCTGTTTCAGCCAAGCGTGTCATTTCCCACTTTTCTTGTATTGCTCTCCGGAGCAGAGTGGAAATGAGAGGTGCTGAGTGTTGGCCCTGGGGAGCCTCTGCCACCAGCAGATGCAGGTGTTGGCAAGTGCAGGCGGGCTGCTAAAAATATCCTGCGTGCTTTATTCTTGTTTCAAAGGCCATTAAGTATTTCTATGAGAGTCTTTTTCATCTTCAGCATGGAGATCTGCCTAGTACTCCCACGCATCCTTTATAATCCCTGGAATCTCAGGTTCTTCCAAATGGGAATATCTGGGCTGCAGATCTGAGCAACAAAACCTTTAGTGCTGTGCAGCAGCACACTGGGAAATATGGGCAATGAAGCTGAATTTCTTCTCCTTTTAGCCATCCTTACAACACTAGTTCTACTGGGTGCAGGCTGTGGGTTTGCTTCCTGTATCTGCAAAGAGCTCAATCAAATCCAATTACTCTTCACATGAGCATAATCCACATATGTGACTTTTTAATGCAGAATATTTAGGTCTGCTTCATAAACAGCAAAGGAGTGTTGTGAGGAAGTGTCATTGTCTCACCCACAGGCACCTCACGGAACCCAACACACCCGTGCAAAGGCCAGCCTTACAAACAAAAGCGCATTGCTTTCCTCTCGCTCCTGGTGTGCCAATGCATTTCCAGTGTGTGCTCTGTGATTCCTAGCAGCCTGGGTGTTTTAGTCATCCTAATGTGTTTGCTTAGGCACCAACATTAGTGTCAAAAGCACTTAATGCAAAGGAAACTCCCCAGGAGTGCACTGCTCGCTGCCAGACCCATCAGTCCCGCGTCGGGAGCGCAAACGCTGTGCAGCATTTATTACTGCGGGCTGCTAATGAATTACCCACACATTCTTCCCACTGGGCCATCTGGGAAAAAAAANTTAGTCATCCTAATGTGTTTGCTTAGGCACCAACATTAGTGTCAAAAGCACTTAATGCAAAGGAAACTCCCCAGGAGTGCACTGCTCGCTGCCAGACCCATCAGTCCCGCGTCGGGAGCGCAAACGCTGTGCAGCATTTATTACTGCGGGCTGCTAATGAATTACCCACACATTCTTCCCACTGGGCCATCTGGGAAAAAAACCTGCTGTGCCCCATATTGACAGGCTGAGAGGGTTGGGGTTTTTCAGCCTGGAGAATAGAAGGTTTGGGGGAGACTTTATGGCACCTTCCAGTACATAAAGGGGGCTGACAAGAGAGCTGGAGAGGGACTTTGGACAAGGGCCTGGAGTGACAGGACAAGGGGGAATGGCTTTAAAACTGAAAGAGGGCAGGGTGATATTAATCTAATAATTAGATATTAGGAGGAAATTCTTGGCTGTGAGGGTGGTGAGGCACAGGCTGCCCAGAGAGATTGTGGATTCCCCATCTCTAGAAATGTTCCAGCCCAGACTGGATGGGGCTTGGAGCAACCTGGTCTCATGGAAGGTGTCCCTGCCCATGGCAGGGGGTTGGAACTAGATAATCTTTAAGATCCCTTCTAATCCAAAGCATTCTGTGATCCTGTGATCCTATGTTAGATGGCTGTGGGTCCTCATGCACTCAACATCAGCCTCTGATGACAACAAATCTGAGCTGAGGATGGAAATATTTATTCTTGACTGATGCTGTGATCTCGTACTGAGCAGATGATTCAAACCTGTGACACAGTGACATCCTCCCACCCTGGAATCTGTTCATGAAAACTCATATTTCCCATCAGGCTAATTGGGGCTGGGTGACTGTGGGTGAGGTTCAGCCACTGGGAACACCTGGCAAGGTGCCTGACCCCTTTCCCAGCCCCTGGCAATCACTCCGGATTTTCTCCTGTGCCCCCAGCTGTTTTTCAGTGCAAGCAGCTCGGTTTGGAAGCAAGGCTTTAAACCAGGCTCACCTGAGCCTAGGTGTGGGTTTCGGGGCAGAGGATTTAGCTGAGGGCCTCTTCATGTGACCCCATCTTTTAGTAAGCAACTGCAAGGCTCTGTCTGTGGGCTCTCCTTAGGCAAATGGAGACCTGGCTCACTCACTGCTTTAAGAAGCCCTTTTTCCTTCATGATTTGTTTGTGGCTTTGATTATTATTTTTTTTTTAAAGTTTCTATGCCTTTGATGTAAAGGAAACAGTTGGGAGGAATTTGAGCTGAGCTGTGGAGGTGAAGAAGTAATCGGAGATTACATTTCAATCTGCTACTGGAGTTTTGAAGGCAACTCTTAGAGTCATTTTTCTTTTATAATCTCTTCTTTCTTTCCCCTCTGTAGCAGAAAATGAGCTTTCCAGGGATTCCTGGCTATCACAGCGTGCTGGGGGTGGGTGAATCCTCTCTGTGCCTGTCAGGAGCTGCTGCTTTGCTGTCATTCACCTTCTGCAGATCAGCTCTGCCTGTGAAGGTGCCTCCAGCCTTCCTGCCATGCATGGTCCCTTCCCGGAGCTGTAACAAGGAAAACACAATAATAATATTAATATAAAAATCCCCACCATTGCTTTAATTCGAGTGCTTTTTTTCTAAGGNGTGATATTAATCTAATAATTAGATATTAGGAGGAAATTCTTGGCTGTGAGGGTGGTGAGGCACAGGCTGCCCAGAGAGATTGTGGATTCCCCATCTCTAGAAATGTTCCAGCCCAGACTGGATGGGGCTTGGAGCAACCTGGTCTCATGGAAGGTGTCCCTGCCCGTGGCAGGGGGTTGGAACTAGATAATCTTTAAGATCCCTTCTAATCCAAAGCATTCTGTGATCCTGTGATCCTATGTTAGATGGCTGTGGGTCCTCATGCACTCAACATCAGCCTCTGATGACAACAAATCTGAGCTGAGGATGGAAATATTTATTCTTGACTGATGCTGTGATCTCGTACTGAGCAGATGATTCAAACCTGTGACACAGTGACATCCTCCCACCCTGGAATCTGTTCATGAAAACTCATATTTCCCATCAGGCTAATTGGGGCTGGGTGACTGTGGGTGAGGTTCAGCCACTGGGAACACCTGGCAAGGTGCCTGACCCCTTTCCCAGCCCCTGGCAATCACTCCGGATTTTCTCCTGTGCCCCCAGCTGTTTTTCAGTGCAAGCAGCTCGGTTTGGAAGCAAGGCTTTAAACCAGGCTCACCTGAGCCTAGGTGTGGGTTTCGGGGCAGAGGATTTAGCTGAGGGCCTCTTCATGTGACCCCATCTTTTAGTAAGCAACTGCAAGGCTCTGTCTGTGGGCTCTCCTTAGGCAAATGGAGACCTGGCTCACTCACTGCTTTAAGAAGCCCTTTTTCCTTCATGATTTGTTTGTGGCTTTGATTATTATTTTTTTTTTAAAGTTTCTATGCCTTTGATGTAAAGGAAACAGTTGGGAGGAATTTGAGCTGAGCTGTGGAGGTGAAGAAGTAATCGGAGATTACATTTCAATCTGCTACTGGAGTTTTGAAGGCAACTCTTAGAGTCATTTTTCTTTTATAATCTCTTCTTTCTTTCCCCTCTGTAGCAGAAAATGAGCTTTCCAGGGATTCCTGGCTATCACAGCGTGCTGGGGGTGGGTGAATCCTCTCTGTGCCTGTCAGGAGCTGCTGCTTTGCTGTCATTCACCTTCTGCAGATCAGCTCTGCCTGTGAAGGTGCCTCCAGCCTTCCTGCCATGCATGGTCCCTTCCCGGAGCTGTAACAAGGAAAACACAATAATAATATTAATATAAAAATCCCCACCATTGCTTTAATTCGAGTGCTTTTTTTCTAAGGCTTCCAGTGCCAAACTCCTATGCCTGGAAATATCTAGAGCTAATCTGCCTTTATAGGTATTGGAGTCACCCTAACAGCAGCTGAACCAAAAATAGGCTTCCCTGCCCCTGTACCTATACGTATGGTGCTTATGGGCCCTTCAGAGCCTGGCAGTGATGGGTCTGACTTGCAGGGCACTGTCCCAGTTCCTTGGAGATGGAGGGTGGAGGATCCCAGCCTGCACAGGAGCTTTCCAGAGGAAGCTGGGAAGTGGAGAGGCTGGTTTGCTCTTCCCACATGCCAATTTACTGCAACGCAAGGCAAGTCACCTCCTAGCTATCATCAAAGTGGTAGTGTTTATTCCAGGGGATTTTTGGGGTGGATTTGCCTAGGGCTGGTGCCTGAGCTGGGGAGGCCATTAATTAGAGCAAACAATATTGACTTTCAGCCTCTTTTGAAAAACTGAGAATTATTTTAAAGAGACAGATCCCTAAAAGGGCCTTGTGCCAATCCCTCGCCATCCCAGGAAGGTTGGAGCCAGCCTGGCTCATCCCATCCTGGCCTGTGCCTCCTGCTCTAACAAGGATTTAACATCCCCACTACAAATCCATGGAGGCACTGACCTTCTTTCCATATATAACTCTGTGAAAGAGTGAGAGCGTTACAAACAATGCAGCTCTGAACAATTAATTCCTTGCAATGTGAATATTGCAAATAGAATCCTCACCCCGAATCCCAGAGTTTCTCAGCATGGGGAGAAGGGGTGTGAGCTCCTGCTCCTCCAGCCAGCTGCCTGGCTTGAAGCCAGTGTTTTTACAGTGCCAGGGAGCAGAATTTGGAGTATTTGGGTGCAGACACAGCGGCTGTGTCTCTGTCACCACGTGCATCGGCAGCTGGAATGTGAAGCTCCTCAAAGGGCACTCCATCAGATTTCCTGGCACAGTGCAATTCCCTGGACCCTTGGCATTTTACAGCCCTCAGAAAAGGTTTCTTGCTCAGGGCTTTGTTAGTGTTTGATGTTTTAAGAACACTAAGCAGACACCACTCTCCTAATCCTGTCAGACTTGCAATGAAGCAGATATGTAATCCTTCATGGGTATTAAATTTAATAGCAATAAAGTCTGTTTAAGAATTACACTGTCAAATGCCTGCCTAAGCAGGGGAAAATATTCTTAATTTAGACTTCATCAGGAATCTATTTCCAGTTGTTATTGCCTGTGGAAGTCTCCCCTGCATGTGTGGGGGGTAAAGATGAGAAAAATCAGCAACAGGCAGTCCCAGATCGCTCTTTTCTGGACACTTTTAGGAGAAACAATTCCCTGTAATATATGACCATATTCACATGAGTGCACATACATCTGTACAACTGCTTTTATATCCATAACAGCAGATGTGGGTGCACTCAGGGGCACCCCTGTGTTTAAGGAAAAGCCCCAAGCTACATGATGCATATTCATGCCAGGGGAAGGATTTTGGGGGGGTGGGAGGAGAGATGTGCTGGGGGCTGAGAGAGAGCGGAGGTAGAAGCTGTGCCGCGGGCAGGATCAGCAGCTCTGGGAGGGATGAGCAACAGGTGGGGTTGAATAAGGAATGGGGAGCACACCCCTGAGGAGGGGAGCACTGAGGAGAAGTCTCTGAGCCTCTGGATTTGGTGCCCCTTCTAACTGGGGAGCCATAGCTTGGCTTTGCTTGGGCTTGGCCCAAACACTGTGGGAAGCAGGTACATTTCCCAGATGGAAAGCAGGTTCCTCAGCCGAGTAAACAGCTGAGTTAACGACCTAATTAATAATATTAGTGTCTAAAAAGCTTTAGCTCAGCCTCTACTTTTGGCATGAAATGGATAAGAGGTCCTTATCTGACCCTCAGTGCCCCAGAGCCGTGGCTGGGAGCCCCGCTGCAGGCAGGAGGATGAGGTGGAGCTGCTGCAGTGACGGTATCCAAGGCACAGCTCACTGTAGAAAGCCTTACCAAAAAAGTCTTTTGTGAGACTTCAGGTCGAGAAAAAAGAGAACTCCCCCTACACTGGCAGCGAGCTGCGCAGCAGGATGAGGTGGGCAAACACAGAATGGTCGTTTCAGATGCTGAGTAACTTTTCTCCGAGAAGCAATTCCCATCCTCCTCCCTACCAGGGAGCTGGGAGCAGAGAATGCTTCGGCGGTGAGACCTGCAGAAATCCAGCTCGTCCAGAGCCTGTCGCTCCCTGTCAGGACACAGGCAAATCCTGTGTGACATGAGTGCCCCCTCTCCACGTCCCCTCGCTGCCCCCAGCCCGCCGGGTAGCCAGGCAAACACACGGTTTTGCTGTGGTTTACATGGAAACTTTTTCCTTGGGACAAAACGAAGCCTGTGGTGTCGCCCAGACCCAACCAGCCGCCGGCACAGGAACTGCCTGACACCACGGGCTAATTAAGGAGCTTTTAAATAGTTTCCGCCAGCGATATGATAAAGCGCTGACTCTCCTCGTGAGGAAGCCTTGAGAAAGGTGTCAGGGTTTTCCGTGCCGCCCCTCCTCTCCTGCAATGAGCTACCGGCAGCTGCCTTCCCGGGAAAGCCGCTTAACGCCGGGGCGGGGATGGAAGATGCTCTTTCCCTGGTGAATGCATGGATCATCCCCGCCACGGGCTCTGGATGCTGTGCAGGGGATGGTTGGCGGCCTGGGGGGACCTGTTTAGGGTGGGGGGCAGCTCAGCTGGCTTTGCTTAGTGCCACAGCCCGGTGCCATCCTCTCAAGAGGGTGTTTTCACATCCATCCACTGCGGGCATCTCCAGGCTGCTCCCCGGCTCCCGGCTCCAGCCCGTCGGGTCTCCCAGACTGAGCCTGCTCCAGCACGAACACGAGAGAGCCGGGGAGAGTTGCAGTTCGCAGATGTCTCCCCTTAAAAACCCGGCAAAGCGGGTGGAAATCCCCCGCCCGGGGCTGAGGCAGAGGGGCCAGGCCCGGCGCTGGGATGAGTTTTGGTTTGATCCCGATTAGAACAGGGCAGGAGGAGCCTGAGCCAACGTGGCCCCCGCTGCTCTTAGCCTCGGATGACCCCGGGTAAAGTCCGAGCGCTCCAGCCCTGCAGGGAGGCTGCTGGCAGCATTCCTCTGCGCCGACCGCAGAAAACTCCTCTGGAATCACTCTGCATCCCGGCCAGGAGCTCTCGCTCCCGAGGATGCGCTCTGGATGTGTAGCAAGCCTTTTGCTGTAAAGTGAGACTTCGTGGGGAAAAATCTTTGCCGAATTTAGAGGTCCCTCATCATTTTTCATGCATGTACTAGGAAGCCATCACCTAAATCACACTGCGGGGTCCATTTTGGAGCAACGCAGGTATTGTATTCCCCACAGAAAATCCACATGCTTGGAAAACATTTAGTCCGTACAGTTTGACATTAGCTAAAACCTGTGAGATAAACATCTTTCAGATGGAGAATTTGAGCTGTGGAATAAGCACACTGAAGTCCCCTAAACTTGTTTTTTCACTGGCTTAGAAATGTGTGATAAAAGGCACATATTTCTGTGGTTGAGTCACCCCCTTGTAAACACAGTGTCACATTAATGCTTGCCTTGAAACACCTTCCCTTGGAGAAGCCAAGCCTTGACCCTCCCAGACAGCATGAAAATATCTATATATATATATATAGTTCCAGTAGATTTTCATACTGTCTGAGCAGCTGCCAGCAGCTGCTCAGGAGCTGCCTTCCCTGGAGGCAAGGACACAAACAGGAATCTGTATTACGCCTTCAATTTTCTCTTAAAATGTAAAATTGAATTTTAAACAAATGAGGGAGGTTGGCTGATCACAGGCTGTTCTGTGATGGATGCTCTGTACCTGCTGACTGATGGAGGCTGTAAACCTGCTCCTGATGGAGCAACGCTGATTTACATGGGCTGAGGATGGAGACCATTGGATTTATGGTAGACAGTGTGGCTTTTGACTCCTGGTTGTGTCCTGGGGAGTGCAGGAGAGGAAAAACTCACCCGAGCAAAGGCAGCTGCTCGCCTCCATGTCTGTGGCAACACAATATTGGCCTCTTAATTTCCTACTGATTAAACTGTAGGAAAACAAAATCTGCTTTGCCTGGAGCGATTTGGCTTCAGCTCAAAAGCTTTCTCATCAAAATGAAATATCATTTGCTGTGAAACCGTTAGCAGGAAGATAAATGTAGTTATAAAAGCAGCTATTTGTAAAACCCAAGTGGGGAGCAGCAAAATGCTGTAATTTAAGGGGAAATCTCCACAAGGGCTCTGGAGGGCAAAACTCCTTATAAAGCCCAAGTTTTGTCAGGATCGTGTGATGAAACAAACAATTATTCAGCTGCACATCACTCAAATACAGAAGCATTTTCCTTCCTGACATCTCTCTTGGCTTGTCTAAAAGATGAGCTGGTTGGAGCAGGGCTGGCAGGACCCTCCAACCTGGTATTGGTGTCCCCAAGCTCAGAGAAGGGGTTGGTGACATCTTGTTTGGGAAGCACGGGGCTGGAAATGGTGGTGCAGCCCCTCAGACACCCACGTACTGCCATCAGCAGGGCTCAGGGCTGGAAAATGGAGTACAACCTATGTAATCCTATATAATGCCAAGTAAATAGCAGGTCGTTCTAGTCCTGGGAAGTAGCCACAAGAGGGAGATGTGATTGGATGTGCCAAATGTATGTCTTTAATAGGCAGGAATATTGAGAAATTGAATATTAGTTCAGAGCTCACTAGAAATCCAGGAAGAAATTTCACCACAAGAGCCTGCAGTTTTTGGGGTGACCAAGCATCTGAGCTGAATTTTGGAAGTACTTTTACAATAAAAAAATTACCCATGATACCTTTTTGCCTTAAAATCTCCCTAGCCCTAATGAAAAATCGTGTTTTCTTAAACACTGCCTGAATGACATTAAAAATTTTAAGTGAAAAGAGGGGAAATGCCGAGCTCCCCAAAACCCTAACAAAAACAGGGAGTCAAATTTTCATCTCAAGTTGATTCAAAGAAAATTTTTGATCAGTGAACCAAAAAATCCCTCATTCAGACAGCACAGCCGTAATTATCTTGCCCTTAAGGGCAGACTGACCGGGTGATGCTGAAGCATTTTGGAGCGTGCTGTGGAGATGGCTTGAGTCTGCTTCCCGCTCTCTGTGCTTTCAGTTTAAACAAAACATTTCCTGAAAGCCATCAGTCTGTCACCTTTCCCTGGCATGAGAATCATTTCTGCTAAAAATAAACGTCCTTATTTCTCCCCTCCCTCTTTTTCCCCCCTCTCCTCCACAAACCCAGGCTCTGAGACCAAGAGCTCTGTGGGGCTGAAGATTTAGGAAACATAACCAGGGCTGTGGATGCTCTCTTTAAAACCTTCTCTATGCCATTTAAATCATCTGACTCTGGACTGTCATTGTAACAATGGGGAGAAAACAGCATTTTTCTCTCCTCTTAGAGCTGCTCCTATTACATAACTGCTAATACAGTGTCTGGCTCCTCTTGCCCATCAGTCCCTGGAGCTTTCAGACCTATTTACACACAAACAGACTAACACCCATCTGAAAGTCATCTCGGGCACACAGAAGGGATCCTTTTGCCTCCCCAAAATAACAATCCTTCTCTGCAGGGCACTGAATAACTGTTTGGCAAAGCGAGTGCCAGGTTGGTGCTTAGGTTAATCTGCTTAGATCGACTAACACAGTTGTGCAAGGGTAGAAAATACCCAGTCAAGTAAATTACATCATCCAGGGAAAAGCTATTCTAAAGAAAGCTCACGCTTTATAAGCCTGAGCAAAATCCTGCTCAGGTAAACATTTACATATATTTACAAGCAAAAGCTCATTTCTTTCCTTGTGAAAAAAAAAAAAAAAAGAAAAAAAAAAAGGATCTTTGAAGTTTTTTGGCTATTAGAAAAATCTAACTAAATTAATTAACTGGCCAAGATCCAGAATGAATTAAAAACCCATTATAATTTTTCTCACATCAGTACTAAGTAGGTAAAGCCCCCAATCCAGAAGAAAGGAGATCAAGGTGTTGCTTAGCATTGTGTATAAGCAATGGCACTTCCCTGGCTATATTGGGTCTATCTTTGAAATGTAATTCCTCCTACTGTCGGACTGTATTTTAACAATCTCCATCACTTGATGCTTCACTAAAATATGTTGTTCTCTCTGCAGTCTTAAATGCAATATGAGAAGGGGAAAAAAATGAAGTTAGAGTGGACAGGAGAATTCAGAGACCATAAGCACATCTGGATTTAAATATTTAACTGCTGCCTTGGTTTTTACTGTCCTGCTCAGAAACATTTTCACTGTAAGATCTGTTGTCAGTGGCGAGACCTGACAAGGGCTGATGCTGACAAGCCTGGCTGCCAGCAGCTCTCTGGCTCAGTTTCCTGGGCTGGTCCCCTGAAAGTTTTCCCCAGAGGAAGTGCTTGAGCCTTAGCAAAATGAAAGATGGGATCAAAAGGTAAGGTTTGGTCTTGCAACGGAGCCTGAGCTGTTGCCATCATCCTGGGTCACATCCTTGGGAATTACAGCCCAGAGGGCAAGCACCACAACAGTCTCAAGAAGAGTTAAATGCCCCCAGAGGTGCGGGGGCTACTATTCCAACAGATGTGTGGAAAGGCAGCAGAGGGTGTTGGAGACAGAGCAGGCCTTGGGGTCTGTGTTACATCCCTGGCCCAGAGCCCTTTCCACCACCTCACACCCCTTGCTGGAATGAAGTGGTTGTGCAGCGACACCTGAACTCATCCCACAGACAGGTCCATGGGGGCCAAGCTCAGAGCACAGACCCCTGAACCCGGCCTTGGCAGCTGCATCATCCCTCGGTGTTGCTTTTGCTTTTGCAGGAAGTTCTGCATCATGCCAGGAGCTCTGCTTCAGATTTCTGTGGTTGCACTGAAAGCTCTCCTCTAGCAAAGCTGCTTGTCGTGGTTTGAGCCTTAGATTACAGTTTGGGCCCAAATATGCAAGTGTGTCACATTGGGAATTCCCACAGAATGGAGTAAAAGTAATGTGGTTGGGCTAAGTTTGTATCTAAATGCAGTAGCTTTTTTTTTTTCCTAAGCCCTTGTAAACTTCACCTTGATAGAAAATTATATTTGGGTTCAAATTAATCTTTTTTTTTTCCTCTTCTTCCTCCCAAATTCATCTGATCAAGCCCTTGTCAGTTTTAAGAACACCTAGCTACTCCATTTATATTAATTCTCTTTGGAATAATCTTGTCTTATTACCTTTTCCTCCCATCCCTTTTCATCCTCTTTTTCCTATGGTTTTGATTCACTTTGGCTTTAAGTCCCATGAAAAGAGAACAGCCACATTAGTAACAATAAAAGGATAAGATTTCTGCAAGGGCAATTGAGCCTTTTAGGATTTTATCTGCCTGACCATAATAGCAAAAGGACTATTAAACACATGAAATTTAAAACTAGGTATTGTGTATGATGTATTGGCTTCTAAAGTGCACCCACATGATCAGCTGGATGAGTGATTCATCATTACAAGGCTTAGTACTGCTCAAGAGTTGGACAAGGCAGCATTAATCAGGTTCCCCTCACTGATTGCCCTACCCTGGACTGCTCCAACCCAGCTCTCCTCTGCCTCTCCCTTCCCACTTATTCACCAGTTTTGATCTCCCAGGTACTCCCAGGTCTGACTTCAGACCAGCACTGCAGATAAACTCATCTATCCAATGGGTAAATACAGCCATAAACATGTCATGGCAGGGTGAGGGTCATAATATCATGTCCATACTATTCTGTGTGTCACACAGAGTCCTTGTGTTCATAAGAATGAGGAAAGTCCTTAATAAGTGTTATTACTATTGGTATTTAGTGACAGTCTTGTCACTGGTGTAAATGTTCCCATGTAAGTGTATATTAAATGCCCATTTAAAATCCTCAATCTATTTTTTTTCTGTGCTACAAATGAGCTGATAAATGATTGCAGCCTGTTGGGATTATAATATGAATTGACATTCAAAAAAAAAGTTCCAGCTCCATCTGTTTGGGTTACATAACTCATGATCTCAAGCAATCTCAGGGGCAGGATTTTCTGCATAAATAGTACAATTTCCAGTAAGGAGATTAAGGCTTCTTTGCTGGGAAAGGAAGAAATTACCAAAAAAGCTGTCATGTCAATGGACACAAATAAATCATGTTCCAAAATACACAGGAAGACAAATTTATGTCATTTAGTCCCTCTGCTTCAGATGCTCCCTCCCCACCTGTCAGAAAAAAGCATTTTGCCACAAAATACCATTCATCCTTTCAACATTTACGAAACGCGGTCAGCTCTGCTTTCCACATGTTAACTCCTTAAAAAATCACTGCTGCTGTTAACATTGTACATTTTTACAGTTTTAATCCAAGTGCTTTTTTTTAATATCCGGTGGCTTTCTGTAAGTACCAGACTTCAGTAAATCCAAGAATTGGGAAGCATAAAATACATTCCACCAGGATAAAGAGAGGCACTCAGAGCAGCTACTGTGGGGCAGCCTGGCAGCAGATCCTGCTGTGTGTGATGGAGAGAAAAACTCTCCCCCGGCACCTGACAGCACCGTGTTCCTGCTCCTTAAAAACACTCAAGTTTTAGGTTAAAAACACACCGTTTTTGTGTGTTGTGCGTGTGTGAATAAGGAGAAAACTCCTAGTTTGGCGTCTTTCTGCACACAGATGGGCAAGTGTTTCTGCAGACAGGCTGTTACCACACGTCACATCCTCCAGAGGCAAAGCTCCCATTAAAAGGCTGCTGGCAGAGAATGTTTATTAAAGTAACTCACAGCGCCGGCTGTCCTGCGGCAGCGATGGCAGCGCTGCCCCACAGCCAGCCCTGCACAGGATCACTGCCCCAGTGAAAACCCCCTTTGCTGGAGAGGAAGAAAAAAGCAGAGCCTGCCTGGGAAAGCCCCAGCTCAGGCTGGAGCTCTGTGCAGGGCTGGTGGGCACTTCCCCAGACCTCTGCCAGACTGTGGGCTCTCTCCTGCCTCTCTGCAGGGCTCACCCCCTTTCTGCCCCTGGTTATTTTTCATTTCCTGCTGCAGCTCTCATGTGTACCCAGACCCCTCTTATCTTTTATGTCTAAGGTTTTAGCATGAGTCAAGCCATGGCTACTCAGCAGATCTCTGTTTCCCCTCCCTGGTGTCTTTTCCTTGGAAAGCCAAGCAAGTCTGGTGTGTGGTTAACAGGAAATGTTGTGCTGGTGGCTCCCATCTTGCTGCTTGTGCATTACCATCTCTCTGCTGAAACCACTTCATGCCTGAGTCATGTGTTCACCATCCCTGTGCGCTAGGGCCACTTCCATCCTTTTACCCATCCCCTGTGTACTTCAGGATCTCAGGGACCTCCAAGGGTGTCCTGGGAAAGCCTCCCTCTTCCTAGGCTTGGCTATTTGCTTCTCCACCAAAATGGCAAGGAGGCCCTCACCCTGCTCTCACACAAGTCCCCAGGACTCTAAAATAACTCTTTATCTCCTTGTTTCACCACAGGGGAAGTGAACTTGGCCATGCTGATATGCAGAAGGAACGGAGCAGCAAAGGGGGAACAGCTTGCCTGGAAGCTCATGTGTTCAGCAGCATCAGCAAACTGAGTCTAACTCAACGTGCTTTGGAGCACTGTCCCATTTCATTCCTGGAAAACTGCTGCTTATGACCTGCCACAGCAAAACATCACAGAGATGACTTGGGAGAACAGAGATTATCTTGTGTATGGGTGAAATACGGAGTCAGTGCCTTCCTGCTGCCTGTCCTCCCCTCTTCCATGCACATCCCCTCAATTTGGCAGTGAGAGAGTCCCCATCTGCAGGGGTTATCCCACCTGGTTCCCTCCCCAGACAATGGTTTCCCATCAAAACCCCTTTGCCTCAACTTCAGAAATCCCATCCCAACTCCCCTGCACACCCAGCAGGGGAAATGGAGACATGGCTTTCCGTGGCTGGTCCCCATATTCCTGAAGATAAGCTGAATATTGAGGGGAAAAGCCCTGGGTTTCCCTGTTCTGATGGGCTCTGCGGGCAAACTGTCAGTGCTGCAGAGAGAACTGACTGAAGAGTTGCAAAATGCCATTGCATGTATGACTGACTATGAACATTTCCCATCCTCTGAAAAGAGAGAGGACACCTTCTGACCTGGTCAAGTGGAGAAGAAAGCAGTTGCTGGAGCAGGAGCTGCCTGGGAGCAGGGAACAGGGCCAATGACCTGAACCCAGCCCCATTTAACACCTCCTGCCCTGCAGAAGCTGCAGTCACTTCCTAAAGGTCAAAACGATGTTACAGCGGGACATGAACTCTGGCGCTGCTCCAGAGTGGTGGATCAATACTCCTGGCACGGGGAAGTGGCCAGAGATGAGGCAGAGCTCCACTGCCATGGAGAGGGTTGGCAGCACTGTGTGGCTTGCAAGCCAGTTTACAATATGGACTTGCTAATGTACTTATGCTTTAATTGCTATTTAGCAATAAGGTGTTTGGGAGGAGTTGCCCAGACAGGAGAGATTAGAGAGGGCCAACAGAAGAAGAGATGCTAATCGATGAGATGATGGACTTTCTCTGGTCTGATAAGTTGGCTAACTCCAGGAAATTTTTTTTTTTCCTCATACCCTTCCTATAAGCCAGCAAAAGCTTGGCCTGATTTCACTGATATTCAGCACTTTGAAGGTGGCCACATCCAACCTCAGGATGTGTCTGACACTGGCCACAGCCCTGGGACCAGCAGCTGCCTCTGCTTAGCAGCATTTTTCAGGTGGGTATCCATCTGCACTACAAAGTTCTTGCACTGAGATGCGCAGTTTTGTAATTTATTTTGAAAAATAAATCAGTCGTGCTGTCTCAGACATGATTGACAGAACTTCATTACTCTCTCCACGGGGTTGCAGCAGCAATTTCTTTACCATTTCTTTACATGCAGCAGAGGCTGCAGGACGCTCACAGGCTGCAGAAACTCTGAGGTCATGCGGAAACTTTTCACATTAATGAGGGCTCCTGAACAGAATTCTGTTCTGCAAAATAAACATTGCTCCTGGGTAGTTTTTTGCTCATTTAGGTCACTTTCAGCCTTTTTTTAACATGAGTTTGCTTAGCAGGGAAAAACAATAAAAGTTGTATGATGCAAGCTACTTGTCTTTTCTTGATGGGGTAAAAACATATGAGGGACTTTTTGTTTGTAAAAAATCTCTGTTAGGAAGACTGTGGTTACCTCACAGATCTGTGAATTTGGAAACTGTGAATCCCTGAGGAGCTGACTGGTTGTCTCTGGGATCTAGAAGAAGTCAGTGGGCTGACAACGACCTTTGGGTTGAGCCAAGCCTATTTTGAGGGGAAAAGGGGTGGGTTTTATTGGGTTTAATTATTGTGGCTGTGTTTTCACATCTCTGATTTTGCACTGAGAAGCCACAGAGTTGGGGCAGGCTGCGTGTCCCTGCCTTTCCTGCAGCCCAGTGCACAGGGGACACCTCACACGAGCTCTGCCCCCTCCTCTGCACATACCTGTGGGGAAAAAAGGTCACACCAAGATGCCACGTAAGGGGCACTGCTCAGCCAGCCAGGCTGGCTAGAGAGGAGCCTCAGATGTCACTGAGGTGATTCCCTAAGGAGTTGATTTTTGTTTATTTTCAAGCTTATATGAATTTAAAACCTTTCCAAAGTGTTCCTGTTACACCAGAATGGATTCTTCCCTCCCAGAAACACACGCTCTACTCCTGCAATTAGATTTCTTTTCTGCTGCTTTGGGAGAAGTTGTTCAGCTGCTGGTCCTATCAATAATCCACGAGCTGCTGTACTCAGGCCTACGCTTGCTTTTACCTGGGGGAGATTGCGGCAGCGCTGCCTTCTCTCAGTTTTGCGTAACAGTTCTAGTAAAATAAGTGAGTAGTAGAGATGCTATTGCTACAATCCTCTTGCATTTTTAAAAAGAAAGTCACGAAATGCTGATGAAATTTAACTGGTTTCTGACCTTGCCATCCATTTTTTTGATGATGTGCTTTGTTCACGATGAACCAAGGGCTTCTCAACTAAAAATGAAAATTGCATCCATGGACCAATTTTTTTTCTCCTTTCCAAGACAACAGGAAAAACAAAAATTGATTACCTCATGTGTCTCTCTCTATTGGGTGCTTGAACAACTATGTGTACTAAAGGCTTGCCCTGAGCAAAAGCAGTCAGCATAAACAAATTTTCATTTGGTTCTGAAAATGGTGAGGTCTGTGGTCATTCTTATCTAGATCAAGTTCGTACAAATCTTTGTTTCCCACGCTCATGAGTTGCCTCTTAATGATGAACATTTCATTATTTAACACGTGATCTCAGACAGCAAAGTGAGGTTTGATGCACCAACTTTGTCATTATGGTTCTGAATTTTGCTTACTCAGTTCTTGGCAAACTCCTTCCATCCTGTGTTGACATCTCTTGGCATATAAACCCAGGGGTTTCCTGGGCTCTGAAATGCTGGGCTTGTTAGTACCTACCAGAACCTTGCCTAATTCCTCATTAACAATACAGGAATGCCCCCAGCCCATCCTATGCCTCCAATATATTACCTTTTCTGATTTTCCCACCTGCCAAAGTGCTCTGACAACCCAGCACTGGTGGTCCTTGTTCACTGCCCCACACTTCACCCTTCCTGCGCTCCACAGCATCTCCAGCTAAAGGAATGAGGAGTTTGAACCAAGAAACAGCTGGAAAGCCATCAAAGGGTATGCTGGCCTCTCTTGCTGCTGGCTAAGGTGGGTAGCACTAAGGAGAAGACACCAGGCAGAATGCTCAGATGCTGCTTTGTGGCCAGATACCTGGAGCTGTTCAGTCACTGCCCATCCTCAGCTCTTACGTGGCCTTGGATTTTTGTGCCAGGAGTTGTTGCAGTTCTGCTGGAAAGTACCTATTACACCTTTCCTAAGCGGAGAACTCAGTCTCCTTTCCAAAGGACCACATCCACAGACTATTTATGTATCTAGGTCCAACTGATTTTTATCTCAGCTGCCTGGATACCTTTGCATATCTGGACCTGAGTGTTTTGTCTGTGGTCATGCAGGAAGTCTATGGTAAGCAGAGAAGTGAAAACACAATGCAAGCTGAAGTTTTAACTACTTGTGCCATTCTTCCCTTCACTGGCAATTTTTTGGGGGCTGGAGAAGATCTCAGTTTGCTGTGAATAAAAGCAGTATGTTGCCTCTGCATTTTAATATTTGGCTTTAAAATAAAACCCCACGTCGCTGCTGCAAATGATGACTATTGATTATCCTCTCAGAAGCTGGAGAGCTCATTTCAGCTGGCACTGCCATGGCTGCAAGCCAGCGCTGCAATTGATCATTTAATTAACTGGAAGAAAATTAAAGGAACTGTAATCTGTGTCTCAGCTCTGTTGTTATCAAGCTGGCAAAGTGCTTGTTTCTGCCTAGAGCAACGATCGGCTCCTTGACCCTGTGATTTAGAAACACCGGTTCAGGCATCCCCCCTCACCTACCCACCTGGATTTCTGCAAGGCAGGAAGCAACGCAACAGGATCCTTCCTCTGTCTGCTCGTGCTTCCCAGATTTTTCAGGGGTACCTGACACCTCTCACAGTGGGATGGATCAGCTAAACCCACCTCTCACCACATCCGTGAAGGTGAGATTAATGTGCAGAAGCATGAAGGTTCTAGATTAATAGGTGGAAAATCTGGAAGAAAATCTGGAAAATAAAACCGAAAAATGGATGTACTATAGAAGTCATTTATTTAGAGGCTGAAATGAGAACATGGGAGCTCTTGAGTTCAATGTTTCCTTAAAGGGATTGAGATATTGATTTTTATTTTGCTACTTCAAATAAGTAAGAGGGAACAGTGTGTTTGAGAGAGAAATTACTGGTCCAGAAAATTTGACGAGCTCTTAAAACTTTGACTTAAACAAGAAACTTGAGTGGTCTGTGAACACAGAGAGGAAAAAAAAGAAAGATATAAGAAGGCATTGTTTTAACAATTGTGTTGCCATATCAAGAGAAGAAAGACAGCTGCTTCAAACTTGTCTTTGCATGCCCAAGTAATATGTTAATTACCTCGTTCCCCCATAAATGCCTACAGTCCTCCAAAAGGCATGTTAAAACAGACATAGTCATTAAAGCTTGCACTGCATTTTCTACTGTGTTGCTGGGAAAACAAACAAACAAACAAATAAAACCTCAAGCCCTTTGTCTTTTAGATAGATCCAAGTTGGGGAAATGTTAGGTAGAAACACTTAAGAAACTGTATAATTGGAAAGAAAGTGTGTTTTAATGTCAAAACGGGGAAAAAAGCCCAATCAGAATTTGAAACTTCTTTATGTTGCATCAGGTAAAAGAGTTGGTCACCTTTACATTTTCATTACAAGTGCAGCCCATTCAATTTCATCTTTCAATTCATTTTGGACTCTTTCTTGCTCTGTGTGAGAAACTTGTGGTCCAGGCTGTAAAATAACAAAGGGCTTTGTAGGAGGGATGAAAAGGATCAAAAGAAGGAAAGAGAAAACTCTTTCTGAATGTTCCTGCAGATCATAACTAGCTGTAGGAGTCAGAAATCTGCATGAAATTGAAACCACTCCTTCTGAGAAAGGCATATTCCCTCTGCTCTGGGTTATAACTTATGCAAAGACTGTCACCCCATTCACGCTGCTCCTGCTGGCTGCTCGTCTGGCTTCCCTTCCCTGTCCTCAAAGCGTTTCACTCGTGTTTATAGTGCCTTCAAAAGGGAAGCAGTGCAAAGAAGAAAGTAAAACTAGCCCGGTAGGTCTGAGGTGTTATGGGCTGATTGGCATATGGGGAGTGCCCTGCTGGCTCCAGAGATGTGGGTTAAAACCACTTTGTTGGTCACAAGGAGAACCAGCCAGTGTCCTGCTTCCCGGTGTGATGACAGACTGTGCTGCCCTGGTCACCACAGCCCCACAAGAAAGCTGTGCTTGGAGTGTGTGAGCAGAGCAGAGGTGGAAAGGAGGTGATTGTGTCTCCATCTCACACAGTGAGACTGATGGCCATGAAAACAGCGCTTGGTAAGCTCAGGAGTACTCAGGACCAAGCTGAGGAACACCAAACCTACTGTTCAGGCACTCTGAGCAAGGAAAGCTCTGCCCAAATCTCTTTTGCCTGGTTTGGTGGGAGGATTTAAACTCAACTTCTTCATGTTCCAAGTGTTCCTCTGGAAACAGCACTTAAGGGGCTAAATCAAAACAGCTCCCAGAGGGGAGAAAAAGGGAAGCTTTTCCCAACTTGTTGCCAAACCTTGGTGTGAACTGGACAGGACAGAAGCTGAACAAGCATCTCTGACCTCCAAGAGAGTACTTTAGCCCCCAGACTTCAGCTGCTCTTTCCCTGCCTTACTACAGGGTGGAGTTACCAAATGGGGGTCCTGAGCTTGGACACATCTTGAAAGCCAAAACCTGGACCTGGTTTCGACAAGGCCATGGGATCAAGCAGCACTCCTTTTTTTTCTGTATTTACATTGTGGTTGTCTCAGTTGCTCCCTGAGGGTTCCAGCTCTGCCAGTTCGCTGCATGGGGAGCTGGACTTCGTGCACGGCACGCAGTGGATTCCTCCACTCAGCCCTGTGGCAAAGGATTGCAGCACTGAAATCAGAAAGCCTTTCTCTAAGTGAGTTGTGTAGTGTCCTACAGGAAGCCTGGAACCAAACCTCAGCCCCTAGAGCCTTTGTTCAGGGCTTTGACCACAAACCCATGTTTTCTGTAAGGACAATTTTAAAATGCCATGCTGTTTTTTGTCCACATCAGGAAAATCACAGTACAATTGGCAGTATCTGCTCAGGAGGGACCTGGGATAGGCAGGATGCAGCTGACTGGTGAAACTGTACAGTGTAGCCTGCTGAGTGTCTGCTTGCCTTATGTTTTCATCTGTTAAACTCCTTTAATGGGTAGAAAATCCTTCCCCAAATCTAAGTGCACTGAATTGGACATAGTGCTTTTATTATACTGCAGAATTTGTTACCATATTGGGGTACCTGCATAGAAATAACAATCCAGAGAGTATTTCCAAATGCCTAAGTATACACTGACCCAAGCAGGCTTTAAGAGGTGGTCATAGTTTAAAAAACGTAGATTATGCAGATGCAAAAGGAAAAATAAACAAGATCTTGGCACAAGGAGAGAAGAAGTACTGAGGTTAGAAAAGACCAGAGGAAAAAACAGTTGCCAAAGGGAGATTGTGTCTCCCATCACGTACTCTCATTTCAGACAATATTTCGTGTTTGAGAAACAGCAGAGTTAGGCTTCCAATGCCAGTGGTTGGGTTTGAATTCAATTCAAATCTCAATTCATTTTTCTGTTGTGAAATTAGTTGACCACCAGACATCTCAGGTTCTTGCACTGTTAAGCACAGTAAGTTGTAGTAACAACCATTAGCCTGTGTCACAGAGCCCTGGGTCTGCACAGAGTTAGAGAACTCGTGGCACTTCTCTGTCAAGTCAACACTCCACAGAGGTGCTGTGAGCAAGACAGGTTTTTTGTCAAGTATTGATAGACTAGAATGTACACTTCATTATGGCTTAATTATTGATCGAATTAGTGTTAATTCCCTGCATGTAAGGGGCTGTACTACAAAGCAAAAGCCCAGGAAAGCCAGTGCTGAGGGCAGGTTGTTTGCAACATCCCCTGTGATGTGAGCTGCCAGCCCCACAGAGATAAATGGAACTTCTCTTTAACACCCTCTGCCCCGTGAGTCCCTGCTCAGAAATGGTGAGTGTTCCTGGGAGGGAAGATGCCTTAATTAAACGTCTGATTTATTCCCACTGAAGTCAGAACTTCTGCCAGTCGTTATTGATGGGGATGCATTTGGATCCTGAGAGTAAATGCCTACAGAGCCCACCACGGCGACACCTGGCCCATCAGCAAACAGATCCGAAGCCACAGGCAGGAGCACTTCTCACATCTTCATCCAGACTTGTTCTGCTGCCGAGTCGCTGCCGCTGTCCTCGCCGAGCCGTTTGCTGACTCATCAGCTTGTGCATTTGCCCTAATTAGTCATAGGCAAACACCATTGTATTCAGGAAGTTCTCTAACGTAAGCTGGAGTATGAACCTAAAGCAGCAATAAAGGTCAAGAAAAGTGACTAAGGCATCATATACTGTAATAAGTTTCTGTTATCAGCCACTGGGAAAGCGGGAAAGAAAGTGTATATGCAGAATTTCAGAGGACTGACGCAAAGGTTTAATAAAGGGGAGGATGTGTGTGAGGGAGAGCATTTGCTTAACATCTCTCAAGAGCTGCTACAGTATGAAAGGCTTAATTGCAGAACAAGTTTCCACTAACACCCTTCTGAAACACAGCTGGGTTTTGAAGCATTATTCTTTATTATGAGCTCAGGGTAAGCATGTTTGGCATGAAAGAAATGTGTCTCGTAAGGAGACCACAACACTTACTCACAGCTCCCCAGACAGTTCATGCTGGGAAGTCTGATATCTTTGAACAATCATTTGAGCAGCATTAGCAAAGTGTAGACTGGGTTTTTTCTCCAGTGATTTTTACTCAGGGGTCACTAACACATCTCGAGCTGTTGTGACCAAGTGATTTAAAGTGATCAGAACCTCATGTGAGAATACTCAATGAGACACCCTTTTGACGTATAGCACAGTATGTGAATTTGGATAGTGGTAATAAAGGTGCACGAGTGGATGCTAAGACACCCATGCTTATAGACACTAAAATTGTCATTCAAAGGATTGAAAATAAGATCTTATTGGGAAGGGTATGGCAGGTTTTGTAGGTTACAACTGGGCAGTCCCTGCTCCAGACCACATCAAGTGCCTCTTGGTCTTTGAAGGGCACTGAGACTGCAGTAAAAGTGCAGAAGAGGCTTTCACTTTCAACTGTGCCAGGCTCACCAGGAACCACTTCAACTTCACACTCAGATTAGAGAAGCTGCAACAGCTGCTCTGAGTTGCACCAGCCTCCTCTAAGGCACGGAAGTTCCTCTGTTATCACCACTTCACTACCAAAACTCCCCCAATGCGCGCCGGGGGCTCTGATGGGGAAGGTGGCACTGAGCTGGCCTTGTCATTTCTGCACCTGCCAGGAGATCCCCCCCTATTTATCCAGAAAATTCTTTAGGGGCTGTTATGGTGACTCTGTGAACAGACTAAAATATTGCACAGAGGCAGTGCATGACTGAATTTCTTCTTATGTTTCAGCTGCCTAAACCTCATTTTGGTAAAGTTGTCTGTGAGCCCTTGGGGAGGGCTTCTTGGTACTTATGCAAGACACTCGACGTTGAGTCTTGCTTAGATTGTTTTTCTTCTCGAGGCTCCAGTGAGCACAGAACAACAGAAATACCAGTAGTTCACAGCCACAGTGCCACAGGCTATCGTGTTGTCACAGCTCATAAGCAAAGTAGAGCTGGGCTTTGTCCATGTTTGGATGGAAAACCTTGAAGGAATAAAAGGAGTCAGAAACACCTGTGCCTCTTCTGTGTATCTGACTGCTGCGGGCAGAAGCAATCCATTTCATACAGGAACTCCTTGTGATTGCTATCAAATGTCATGGACACTGCTTTTTATTCTTCTTGTTATAAATAAATAAATAAATACATAAATACATAAATAAATAAGTAACCCGCCCCCCCAAAGA
>VZTH01018991.1:446525-483639 GCA_013397815.1 Aleadryas rufinucha
GGGGGAAGCGCCCGGTGTCGGCCGCGGGGCCGGGGAGCGACCCGGGGGCTGCTCTGCTCGTGGAAATGAGCGGGCAGGGATTGATCGTGCCCCGTGCCCGGCGCGCTCCGAGCCCGCCGGGCCCTGGCTTTGTGCGGAAAAGGGCCGGTTCGCAATCTGGAGATATTAAGCTTTAAAAAATCACCAAAAGCCGCGCTGGGGAGGTGTAAGGGGGGGGGGGGGTGGCGGGTGGACAATGTGAGTTGAGGAGTATGAATAATTCACCGAGGATTGTTAGCGCAAATTAGGGGAAGGGGGGAGAATAAAAGCCTTAAAAGCCTTTGTTAGGCGGTGAAGTTTAAGGAGCCGGGGGGCTCGGGTGAGCAGGTCCCGGCCGTGGGGCTTTGTGGGGGGATTAATTGCCGTAATCGCTATCTGCAGAAGGTTTGTTTATATGGATATCGATACCTTTCCTCGGTTTTTAATTATTCGAGATGGGTCTTGCCTGCCCTTGTATCCAAGGGTCATCTGAGCAGGTTAAGCGCAGTGTTAGAGCGTGTAAGTTGTGTCGGGAAGGAGCCTGGCCGGCTTGTAAAATGGATGGTGAGCTTTGTGCTGAGCTGGGAGGAGGGACCGGGAGCGCCGGGACCGGGAGCGCCGGGACAGCACCGGCTCCCAGCGCCTTTGGAGCCGTCACCGGGGTGGGATGGGGGAGAAGCGCCTCTCGGTCCAGTGAAATCCCAACACGGGGGCACCTGGGTGGCACTCAGCCTTTAGTTTCTCTACTCCAAGCTGATGGTTTTTGAGAAGCCTGGGAGAAAATGTTGCGACCAAAATGATTAATCTGTGCTTTGCTCTGCTGCCCTAATTTAGTGGCAGGTCTAGGAAGGGGGTTTGAGACTTGAGTTGTTTTCTGATACTTTTTTTTTAAATTTGGTTTTTTTGTTTCTCTTCCTTTTTTTTTTTTTTTCCCCCTTCTTTTGCCCTTGAGCATTTGTTATTTTTTACTTACCATTCTGCCCCACTGGAGGACTTTTTCTTTTTTGCAATTTCCTTATCCTGGATGTAATCTGCTTTCTTCAGAATGCAAGAATCAGTATGCAAAGCTTATCCTTCCTTCCTAAAGGCAGGGCTTAAGAAAGAGAATTTGTTGTTTTCTGTTTCCTGCAAACGGAGTTCAAAGTTGGGAATGTTTCTTATAAAGGAATATTGAGATTACTCCTGTTGTAGGGTTTTAATGGAAAACATAAAGCTGTGTCTGTGGTACGTTCATCCTGGGGGCTCTGGATGTACAGTTGAGGGAGGATGGCTAAGCAAAAAAGGAAGGATATGAACTCAGCAGAGAACTTTTTGAAAATCTGAATAATTTCTGAGAAACCTGGGTTTTTTAAGGGTTTAGGTTTGATAGTGTCCATATTCAGAATACTTTGAAGGGAGAAGTCCTTTAGGTCCTGTTCTGTATGATCTTTGCTGATAAAACTTTGGCTAATTGTATGTACAGTACACCTCAATTTTGGCATGCGTTAAGATCCTTTTATTCCTTGCCTCTCCCTCTGCTTGTATGTGGATAGTGTTTATCTCTTGATAGTTAATTTAAAGCTTGTTGTTTACTTAATTATGTGCTGTGAGATTCAGAAAATATGGAATTTGACCAAGTTTGTGTCTCAATCTTTAAAATAAAATTTAGTCATAACAGTATCTGGAGGTGTGGATTTTTATAGTGGCCTGTTGAGTCCATTTTTTGATGTGGTTCCAAGCTTCTCATATATGTACAGGGGTCAAGATTCCCTAAGAAATCAAGCATCAGCACCATGATTAGATACTGAGTTATTTGGGTTTTAGCCATTCTTCAGTAGTTATAACACTTTGATGTGCTCCTGGGTTTTCCCCCAGGTGCTACAAGGAGAGTGTTTCAGTGCATGCAGTGGGTGAAACGGAGTTGTTGGGAGCTTTGTTTGCTCATCAACTCTCATTTGAGACAAATTTAAAGCTTTTGTTGAGAAGTATGAGATTTTCCTCAATATTCTTTTAACAAACTCTAGTGTGCAGATGGCTGATGCAATGAAAAGTTTTTCCTCAGGTCTGTGCTGTGACATTCACTATTTAGCAGAGGAGTTCTGGTACCTTTTTAAGTAAATGAGCTGTTTAGGGTTATGTGTTAGTTGTTACTTTTGTAGTGGCTTGCAGCTGGGAGGTAACCCAGTTGCATTTTTTCTAGTGTGTTGTAAATCCTTATAGCATAAAATACATATTTTTAACGCTACAGGTGCTAAATAAAAATGAGAAGTGATTTCTGGAGTGTTCATTCTGGGTCTTAAGATGGTGTAAACCAGTGAAATTTAATATCCTGACAGGAGTGCCTTGCAGAAGAACTTCACCTTTTCAGTTTCTCAGAGCTGGGCCTAGAAACTTAATTTTTAGTGTCTAAGGGGGATGATTTGGAAGACTGGGGGTTTTCTGCTGGATCTTTGCTGCTGGAGTCCAGCTCCCGAATCTGTTTGAGAAGCCTGTATCCTGTGCCGATAGCTCTGAGGGCAGTGGCTACCCCTGTTTGCTCTTAAACCTCTGTGAGGTCTTCAGAATTGTATGTGCCATTGCTTTTGTCTGTTAATTTCTTTCAGTGCTGGTGGAACTGAGCCACCATTGCTAGAGTCGAAAGTGAGTACAAAACCCTTTTGTATACTGTGACACTCTCTGGGCTGTAAGAAGAGGAGGAATCTTTCATTAAATCTCCTGTAGAGTCTCCTCACAGGTGTGGGGAAGGCTGAATGGTTTCTGGCTCACAGAACGGTGGTTTTACTGCTTTCTGGATTTTTCTCGATTGTTTGCCTTGCCATAGGGCTTACCTGTGTTGTCTGTTCTTTGCACTGCTTCAAACATTAAAAGTTTCATGAATTCCTTTAATAAAAATGACCAGAAATGGTTTTCCAGTGCTCACTAAAGATGAAAGGGACAGCATAGTGCTACTGCCCATCCTTATCAGCATCAATGCACTGAAAATCAGGGAAGAATAGCTGTGGAGGTGGTGCAGAAATTTGCGTGGTGCAGAAATCTTCCATAATTTTGCTCTGCTGGTGCTTTGGTCCCCTTTTATCAGTGAAGGTCTGATAATCTGGCAGTATGCTGGTGGAAGCAGCAGGAGAGTTTTCTGGTTTTTGTTTACAGTCATGCTTGCTGTGCCCTTTAAAACACAGTGTCTCCAGTCTGCAGTCTGGGTCTCTTGGTTGGGGTGCCTGAAATACCAACAATCCGTCCACACTTAGCCAGGAGGGCCGGTGCTGCTGTGATCAGATGGTCCAGGTTGTCAGGGGGTCTGTAACAGGGTGATGCGATAATAAGAGGTTTTTGTTTCAAGTACTTTCAAGCTTTTCTAGCATCTCAGCCTTCTGTAGAAATGCTTTTCCTTTCTGGTGTCTCTGGAGGCACATCCTGGACCATTTTTGTAAGGTGTGTGTGGGGGAACAAATGTAGCTGCCTACTGTTATCAGCAGCTTAAGTGTGGCAGTTAAGTCAACTGTTGGTTTAAAGGTGGAGGTGTGAAGTGGACAATGCATTTATTCTCTCATTTAATTGCCATCCCCATCTTCTGGTTGATTTCTCTCTTATCAGAAGTGCCCATCAAGGGTTTACTTAGGTTAGGCTAAGGTGGCATGTCCTTTGTAAGCCTTGAGGAACTGAGAAGCAGTGCCAAGCTGTCTTTCTACTGCCACCAGGAGAGGCCAGAGGAGACCATTGTGCTGTCACATGTAGCCCTCAGTCAGCAGCGTAACTCATGAATTCACCTACAGGTGCTTGCTTCCTCCCCTGCACATTGTGAAAGCAACCGTAGACCTTTGTTCCTCCCTATCCTTGAACTATAATGCCTGGAGTTTATGTGGCTGGTTCCAAGACTCTGATTGCTGATGGTGAAGTGGAAAAAAAAAATTAGTCAATAAATATTAATAACGCTGTCAAATGTCAGTGGTGTTGCAGCGTAAGCCCAAAACTCTTAAGACTGTGCATGTTCCCTTTGGTGTGCTTCCAGGCTGGAAGCCTGGAGGGCTCTTGCTGAGCCTATGTAACACAGTGGATTGAATTCTTGAGTGTGTTCACATTGCTCAATAGTAATATTGCACCAATTTCTGTTAGAGTGCTGGATTTCAAGTATGCTTGCATGAGATTTTTGATATTAAAGGGGACATTGAATGACAGAAGCTGCTGATTTTTGAGTATCCTTTTTTTTTTTTCTACTACGGAAGAGAATTTGTCAGTATTAACTCCATTTATTCCCAAAGAGTTTGGTGTTAGGATATGCCAACAAAATAATTTTTACGTGGTTGTATAGTGTGCATTGCTAAGTAAACCCAGGAGGGAAGTCCCGTGTGGTTCAGGGGTGGTATACGAGAGCATCAAGCTTTTCCTGATGATACTGCTTTTCCAAGGAGATGCAAATATCAATCCAATTACAAGATGTGTTCTTTAAAAAGCAAACAGATTCAAAACAAAACCAAATCTTGCAGGAGCCTTAAAGAAGGCACAGTAACCCATACCTGGTCCTAGCAAGCTGGTGTCCAAAAGGAAGGAATGTTCCAGATTCCAAGTCATCAGCTCAACTGCACCTTTTATCTTTGCATACACAGTTATATGGGCAGGTGTTTACATGCCTCAGAAAAACCACCTAGGTAATGCATGGAAAGAACTTGGACCTTAATCATCTTTTCATGTTATAACAGCCCTTTCCCTTTTGAATTTGAGAAAGTTTGAGCATTTTGAGCCTCTCCTGAGAAACTTCCTTTGTGTTAGAGTGGGTGGAAGAGAATGCAGGAGAATCTGAGTTTTCCACTGAGTACTGCCCTGAAATGGGAGACACAGGGAGGTTTTATGGCACTGGGGACTACAGAAGTGGCCCAGGAGAGAAGATGAGCCTTTGCACTTTAACTAATGACTGAAAATTCAAGGAAGGTACTGGTTTCCAAATTACCATTGGATGTGAAGCCTATTGAGGTTTTCCTCTACTGAGATCTCTGCTATTTAGCTTGGAATAAAAGTCTCTATGAAAATTACATTCTGAAATCATTAGGAACATGGAATCAAGTGAATGCATGCCAGCATTTGTATTTTTTGAATGCAGTTTACGTAGGTGACGAACGCTTCAGGGTTCTTTGATGTGGAGCCACAGCCTCAGTTGAAGCCTGTTCATACCAGCCTGGGGGTTGGGTTTGAGATCTCAGAGAAAGTGCATTGATAAAGAGGAGTTTCATCATGTGCATGATCTGTCCTTTCTTCCTGTTGAAGTCTGATAACACTGGGACTTGTACTGAAATGTAGCCTTTTAAAACCTTGAGATATTTGAGTACCAGGACGTTCAAAATGGCTTTGTTGGCACTGGAGAAGACCTGGTGCTTCAAGATGGTCCATTACTTGTTCCTTAAAGACACCAAAGCATAACAAACTCTCTGTGTGTGTGTTTTAACAGAGATACTGTGCAGCTTCTGTTTAATTTGGTGTGAATGAATGCTCCTTAAGCCTTTTGAGAAATGTTACAACCAATCTTTTAACTCACTGCATTAAAATAGAGCCTGAACTTCAAGTGAAGAATTGGGGGTACTGAATCAGCAGCACTGATTTTAATTACAACAGTGGAAGGTTTTACCAAGCAACTTGTTTAATAACCTTTTTGACTCGATTTGTAATAATCCTGGAAGTGTTACCTGAAAAGGTGACCCGTTTTCTTTACCAGAATGAGTTCTTTCATTGTCAATCCTAAACCAAAACTAGACTGATGTCACTATGAAAATCTGTGTATTTCAAGAAGCAAAAGGATTTGAGGCCAAGCCTCCTGTTCTTGCTCACAAATGAGAATAGTAAATTGACTGTTATGCTAAAAAGGGAGTTACTAGAGGCTTACCTTGTTATGTTTGCTCTCTGCTCTCCACCCTTGGAAGACATAAAGTAATCCACATCAAATATAAAGGCTGAAGCCTCCACTAGCTAAACTAAAGAAAGGAATGGTTTAGCTGGGGATGGGAATTTTGGTGCTCAGTCCTTCAGAAAGGACTTTTTCCTTGCACTCTATTGAGTTTACTGGATGCTGGGCTGACATTGCTGCAGGCTTTTTGTCCTAGCTATTGTTGTAAATGTTTCTCTTGACTGCTTAGTGGGTCTGTTTGTTCTTTATCCATACAGAAAACTAAGATTTTATATTTTCTGGGTTGTTGTTTCTTTGGTTTTTTTGGGGTTTTTTTCTGTTCTTAAAATTTTTGGTTACAAAATACCCTGTAACTGAAAGCAGTTGAGGAACTTGACTTGAAGGGATGAGAATTTAGATGGAAGCAGTGAGGGAAAATGTCCAGCCTCCAGTCTAGAAAACTGAATGCAGTGAACAAAACAGAAGGTATATTTTAATGCCATGATTTAGACTCCAGTTACTTACTTTATCAAGAGTCTGCATCTGTCTGAAGGTAGACCAGTTCTTAGCTAAAACATTATTAAGTGAGAGCCTGACAGATATCTCGGGGATATGTTTTGCATCAGTTTTTGTGAGCTTGGTAGAAGCAAAAACAGAAGGGCTGAAGGGAGGAGAGCACTTAGTGTCTAGTTCTGTCAAGCCCATGTTCTGATATCTTTTGAATAGCTCTGATTTTTCTGTAATAATAAACACAATTTAACTACCATGTATCTTTTATCCTGAAAGGCAGAGCACAACTAATTAGGGGGAAAAAAGGTATATTCAAGGAAAAAGCCATATAACGTAGCTGAAAAAAAGAAATTTTCTTACATGCCACCACTGTATGCCATGTGGTTATTTTAAAACAGTAAATTATGATGCAAAGGTAACCTATCAGTAGGTTAAATTGTATAGTAAGGCATGATGGAATCACTTCACCATGATCTAAATTAGAAAATACAATATTTAAGCTTTTCCCTTCTTACTCACACTTTCTGTGTGGGGAGGTAGTTGGGGTTTCAGGTCAATTCAAGGACAAATCCAAATGATGGATAATCTTGTCAGCGTGGTCCTTTGCTGGCTGCAGGGCTTTGAGGCTCTGCTGCCTGTGCTGTAATTTGTCTGTAGGATGAGTGTTTATATGGACTTTGTGGTGTCAACAGTAAGACGTGAGCTGATGTGCAGCCCAGTGGAGTCTCCTCTCGCTGCCTCTCCCCACTCTCATTTTGCAAACGGCAGTGGCTTTCGGAGCATTTGTGCTACTCTAGCTAATCCAGGCTGACCTGCCTGCTTGCTCTCTTGATTTGTTAGAGTTTTATCAGTTAGGAATTTGTTTTGTTGGTAGTCAAGCTATGGGAAATGCCTGTAACTACGCTCATGTAAAGAAAATGGTTTAAATTGCTGTGTTAGAAATAAATATACAAAGGAATTAATTGTAATAGTTTACATACAGTGGTGTTGTCTTTGCTTGGCTATTATGTTAGTTTCTGCAGTTCAATCTCTTTTAAATCATTCATACTGTACGTAAGGAATTTCTGAGTTCTTTTCCTGAGTTGGATTAGTGGGCTGTGATGTTCATTAATTCATGAACAGCAAGACTTTATTCTGTGTAATCACATGCTTCTGATTACACACGAGGTTTGGGTGTGGGGTTTTCTTTTTCCTCACAAGAGCTCTCTACACAGACTATAACATAAGAACTAGTAAATAAAATTGGCCATAAAGCAATAATACTTTAAAAGGAAATCACGTCAAAGCAAGGTGGGTCAAAGCTGTAACCCCAAGCTCATGAAGAACTGGCAGCTGAGAGGGTGCACTAATTCTGTAGAGCTGCAATAGGAGGAAGGAGCACCCCTCCCAACCAATTTGGAAAAAGTTTGCCTGCTGAGGGATGAACAGTCTGGGCTGCTGGTCAGGCCAGGCAGGGCTGGGAGGGAGAGGGAATGGGCCTCTCAGGGCTGCCTGTGACCCTGGGTGATGTTTGTGTGGGTCTGTCTCAAGACTTGATAGATGGGGCTAACACTGCAGCTCTGTCCCCCCTCACTGAAGGTGATCAGCTTCTTAGCTCTCCATATATCTAAATAACTGGATTTGAGTGGTGTTCTCTTTCATTATAAATCAGTTTTTCCTATCAAGTTGTCTATAGGGCAGTTCTGCTGTTTTAGTTTCTCTGTGCTAAGTGCTGGGCTTGCCTTGACCTTCTTTCCATGGAGGAATAATTTAGCAAGTATCATGGCGAGCAGCTCTGGACAAAACACAGATCTTACAAATAATGAAAAAACCCAAGTGATTGTGTATTCACCACAGTCAGGAGAGTAGAGCTCTGTCCCAACGCTCTTTGGCTGTAGGTGAGAGTGGTTGGTGTGGCCATGCCCAGGGCTGAGCCCTTCACACTCCACATGGACACAGCTGGTTGTTCTGGGTGTTGTGCAGGGTATGGCTGCAGACCAGGAGCTGCCCCTCTGTCCTGTTCAGCTGTGCTGCCAGAAATGCCTGGCTTAGGCTGGGCCTGAAAGGGTGACCAAGTTTTGTACCAGCTGCAGGAATGCGTTCAGCCTTAAACGTGAGACCACTTGCAGGTCTACTTTCTAAAGTTCCAATACCATCATGATGTAATACTGGTCATATACTGTTAATGTATTATTGAGTTGTAATATTTGCATCATATTTTTTGTGTAATGAAGAAAAAATGAAGCTATGTTATAGTGGATATAGTTTTTGTGACTCCATTTCTAAGCCAGATATTTCCCAGACTAGTTTTACAGTCTGAGAGGAGAGATTGTTACTAACATGGAAATATTATCTGAATCTTTTATGAGCAAATGATGTCAGTTAATGTCAGAACTGAAAACTGGTTCAAGCTCAATAAGGAGATGTTACCAGATTTGAGGCACATTACTAATTTGGATTGCTTGTTTCCTACATGGTATATTTCTGTGAAGCTTTAATAACAAATAATGTGATAAATACAAAGCCACTTGGTTGCAGAAAGCAAATCTAAAGAGAAGAATATGATTTGCTATTTTAGAATGTTCTCAAAACCTGTATCAAGAAAGATGAGCCTGGGTTAATTAATCATGTACAATAGTTATGATACATGGGAATGGAAAACACCTATAGGGCAAAATGTACCTGATTAGAGAAACAGTAAGTTAGAATGGGAGAAAAGCTAGAAAACTATAACCATAGCAAAGTGACATAAAGGAAACTTCTTGGTTTTTTTTTTTTGTTAATCTAATATTATGTACACAGTATAAAAATTTTCTTAACACTGGGTGGTGATTTTAAAAGCTAGAAGGAGACAAAGCTGACTGCTACATATTTTAAGTTCTATCCATTGACCATTTTTTATCTAATTATTTCCAACCAAAATTTACCAGCTACTGGTGGTATTTTCCACGGTTTGTTTGGGGTTTTTTTTGTCTGTTTGCTGTTGGCACATAAGAAGAAACTAAGTCAGCTTATATCTGGCCATTGATTAGTTTTTCACTCAAGGAGAGGAAAAATTGGGGCTGCCTTTAGACAATTGGAGCTCACTTGTAGGACTCTGCTGTGGAGGGGTCTTTGGGATGGTATGGGGAATAATGTGTTATTTGGGAGATGCTGTGGCCCAGATGCTTTGTATGACCAGGATGACAGGAGTAGTAGAGAGGACACTCGAGCACACTCGAGTAGAGAGGCCATTATTAACATCTGTAGCTGGTGGGCACTGGGCTGTTGCTGGAGTGCTTTGCTCTCAAGGCTTTTGGGCAAATTCTTGCTGTAAAACTTTGTTTCTATTCACCACGATTTGAGGCAGTGAGTGGGAGTCAGGGTTATATCCTTCAGCTCAGCCGTGAGTCCTGGTCATGAAATACCCTTTTGCTCTGGGTCTCTAACTCATATCTTCTGGAGCTCAGATTTTGTTCAGCTATTGCATGTAAACATTTCTTATATATAAAAAGTGGTATTGGGTTTAAAGGGGTCAGTGAAACTGTTTTCAGTGAGCTATGATGGATAATGTGCTTAAGATTCTCTGCTTCTGTATTCTGGTGGTAGAAATACAGAATGGAAATGAATGTCTGGCACTGAATTTGTGCAGGAAAAATCAGACCTGCAAATGCATGCGATTTCCTGTCCAGCACCGGCATTTCTGATATTTTCATTGCACGTATAATCCTCTCTGCAGCTGAGGTTTTCTTCAGACTCTTGAGGTGTTTTTGTTTTGTGCCAGACTGACAGCAGAAGGCTGCAATACAGCTCTGAAGTTTGGGGTTTATTTTAAATGGAGCTTGGCTCCTTTTCTACAGAATGCTATTTCTGTTGTGAAGATCATGAGCTTTACACAGGGGCAGTTCTGAGAGAACTGATAAGAGAAGTGATATGATTTATTTAAACGGATTTTGTGGCCGTTTAAATAAATCACACCTCACTATTTAAAAATCCCCTTCCTTGAGCTCCCTTTCCTTCCCCTCTGATTGAGAGTGTGCTCACTTTGGAAATACATTTTCTTTACAGGAATTCAATGTCACTTAATAGACTACACAGAAAATTGTGAGCAGCTATACATGTTGATGTGTGATTTTTTTATTTATTTTATGCAATTGTAACAAAGCTTAGAGTAGTTGCAATAGTAATTTTTTTTTTTTTTAATTTGGTGGCATTTCAATGTTGAGGCAACAATGACTTCACTTGGTAATTAAACCTCATTTGTGAAAGACCTTTTCCCTATTAATTTGATCCATTAAAGAAACGCTCTTTGAAGCTGGTAGTTAATCTTCCTATTTAAATGGCTGGGTTTTACTCAGATTGGTTACAGCTTAGGTTTAAATAGCAGCTAAAAATAGCAAACTGTTGTGCTGTACAGTTTAAACATCTATCTATAGTAGTAGCCTTTCTAGAAAGGAAACACGTAGTAAAAGGGAGAGGAGACGCTGCCACTCAGGCAGCTCCGGTTGGTTCCAACATCCCCTTTTCTTGGGTTTTGCCCATCAGCTCCAGCTGGCAGCACTTGATGATCTTATTCTGGGATTAATTTTTAACAGAAAGCACTATGGGCTGGATTTGAGCAGCATTTTAGTCAGTAATTAATAATTCAATGGTTGGGAGAAGTTTTGACTGTTCCTGCTGAAGGCTGCTGCCAAGGGTGCTAAAACCTGGCAAAAATTTGGAAACTACCCAAAATATTTTCAAGAACATTAGGCTGTCGGAAAGAAAATACAAGGGCTGAAATCCCTACTTGTGAGGTTAGTGTCTGTTTTCATCTCTTGAGTTCTCCTTCTCTACGTGCCCTGTGTGATTCACACAAGCCTGACAAACCTGTGGGCTTGAAGTGCTCAGCTTGATTGCCAAAGCGGGGGGGGGGGGGTCTGCAGTTGAAAAGGAAGCCATGACAAAACTACAGGAATCTGGGTGGATGGCAACCACTTACTTCCAGTAATTCTCTCTTGAGTTTTTGTTGTAGGATGAACATTCTGCGGGTGAAGGGATCTTGAATGAGTAGCTAACAAAAATCAAAGGCATAAAGGTGAATATGTCTAAGGCAGCAGAATTGCTTGTGCTACTGTTACGGTTTCAGCTGGGATAGAGTTCATTTTCCTCCTGGTGCAGGGCTGTGTTTGGGAGAACAATGCTGATAGCACACTGATGCTTTAGTTGTTGTTGAGCAGTGCTTACCCTGAGTCAAGGACTCCTCGGTTTCCCATGCTGTGCCAGTGAGGAGATGCACAGGAAGGCAGGAGGGGACACAGCCAGGACAGCTGACCTGAACTGACCAAAGAGATATTCCAAACCACAGAGCGCCATGCCCAGTGTGTAAACTGGGGGAGTTGGCTGGGAGGTGCTGGTCCCTGCTCTGGGACGGGCTGGGCATCAGTCAGAGGGTGGTGAGCAATTGCATTGTGCATTGCTTGTCTGTCTTGGGGCTTGTTTCTCTCTTTATGTTGTCTCCCTTGTCATTGCAATAATTATTTTATTCCAATTATTAAACTGTTTTTAAGTTGACCCGTGGGTTTTACCTTCATTGCAGTTTTCCTCCCCACCCCAAGAGGGTGGGACAGGTAGTGAGCAAACAGCTTTGTGGTACTTAGTTGTGGGCTGGGGTTAAACCACGACTGTTACCTTGAAATGCCTTTGACAAAATAGAGTTACAGTGAAATCTGTGGTCCAAGAAAGAGGATAAAGAGAATTCAGATGTTTCAGATATTTTTTTCACCTCCACCCTAAGTTTTCCACCAAGAGAAAAGGTACTTGAGGCCTGTCTTCAGTAAGAAATGTTTAATCAGTCAGGTTAAATAGCTAAAATATTTTTGCAGTATTGTTAAAGGTCAGACTTTTCGTAATGGCTATTTCCAGATGTACCTGTATGTCAGGAGCCTCAAGCTTCTCAGACCAAGATATCCATCACTACAACAGGAACATCTGTTGTCACAGGGAAGTTCATTGTGAAGAAATCTGCAAGATGGGGAAATATTGTCAGATATTTTAGGCTGCCCTTCTGAGGGACATGAGCTTATATTCACAGGAATCGATGGGACTATTGTATGTCCAGAGTTTTTTACAACTACAATTCCCATAAGTTAGTTTTCAAAGGTTATTATTATTAATTAATGTTTCTCATTCCCCAGAAATAGTTCTTCTCTGCTGGCAGTGGCAGGAGTAGGAAGAAAGGATGGTGGGGATGACATACAGTTTTATCAAGTTGGTAAAAAGGAAAGTCATTCTAAAAGAGATTCTGGTAGCTTATTCAGTCTTTTTCATGGGTTATTAAACTTCTTCCATGTGTCAAGGCATTCGTGCTTCCAACATCAGTTGTAATGGTATTGTCACACTTGTGTTTCTGCACAAACTAGGTTTTTGGTCACTATGGGTAGCACAGCAGGTAAAGGACTGAAAATGTGGTTTTTAGGTATATATTTGCTAACACTGAAGAGGAGAGATTCAGATTAGATTTTGGGAAGGAGCTCTTTACTCAGAGGGTGGTGAGGCCCTGACACAGGGTGCCCAGAGAAGCTGTGGCTGCCCCATCCCTGGCAGTGTCCCAGGCCAGGCTGGATGGCGCTTGAAGCAACCTGGGATAGTGGAAGGTGCTCCTGCCCATGGCAGGGGGTTTGGAACAAGATGATCTTTAAGGTCCCTTCCAACCCAAACCATTCTGTGATTCTTTGAATTTGGTTCATTATGTCCCAGGGAACATTAGCTTGTGAATTGCTTTGCTCTGTAATTTGTGGTACGTCTCACAAGATGTGTGCTAACTAAAAGGAACTTTTGCACAGATCCATGGACTTAGCAATGTGAATTTGGCAGTGGTAGTAGATGGCTTTTAAGTCTAGTGAAATCTTAAAGTAATTCCCAAACTGCATCTGCCTTTTGTATCTCAGGTGTGTGCAAAATGAAGACAGGGTGCCTTCAGAAGACGTAAATGTATAAAAAGAAAACTGGACAATAATAGCATGTCGTTTTGTATCGTTCATTTAAAAATAAAAGCACATTTATTTCCTCAGGGACCACAGCAGCACTGAGCTCTTGTTTGCATGTGCAAAAAATTTGGAGCTCCCATGTGAAAATGTTTAGTTCAAAACTCATCTGACCAGATGCATGAGGCAGATGTGACCTGGTGTTGGGAATAGGGGGAATTCTCCCTGTTACTGACTGACAGTCTTAATTGCTTCAGTGCTTTCTCTCAGTGAGCTGTTCTTTACCTCGTGTTCTGGAGGAGGCAGGTCTACAGAGGCAGTGGAAAGAGAATGAGGTATCATTTTCCAGTATAGGGGAGACTCTGGAAGGGGCTTTTCTGGAGAAAGAGTGAATCACAGAATCATCATAGAATGGTTTTGGAAAAGGGACTTTCTGGATCACTTGAAAAGCAGCATATCTCATGTTAAATGAGTATCCTTGCTTATCTGACCTGTTAGGTAGGCTTTGTAAGGATGGTAAAAAAGGAAGAACTTGGAGAATGTACTCGATACGTGATGCTGGAGCTGGAAATTACTTACTCTGTAATTTGTTGAATGGACTTGAGGGGTCAGGATTTGGAGGCTGGAGAGGCAGCACTCAAGGTATGAGATAAGCAGGAAGGGTTCTGAGTACGAAAGTGTCTGAAGAACTGACCTTGTTGGAAGACTGGGGGTTTCAATTTAGTTCTGGCAGAGCCCAGCTGGGGCAGGAGTTGATACAAAGAATTACACTTGCTCTTTTAAACGGAATCTCTATATTATTGAACTTCAACAACTTGCCCACTGGGCAACTTAGTTTCAAATGCACCTTTCACCGAGAGCTCTGTTTCCTGTATTAACCCCAAACTTTGTTTCTGTAGGATTAGCTCTGAGCGCAGGAAAGAGAAGTCGAGGGATGCAGCCCGGTGCCGGAGGAGCAAGGAGTCGGAAGTGTTCTATGAGCTGGCTCACCAGCTGCCCCTGCCCCACACCGTGAGCGCACACCTGGACAAGGCGTCCATCATGAGGCTGACCATCAGCTACCTGCGCATGAGGAAGCTGCTAGATGCTGGTAAGGGAGCAACGTGGCACCTTCTGGGAGGGATACTGAGGAAGAATCTACTTTTAAGACCTGTCAGCAGTAAAATAAATGAATGCATTATTAGCAGTGTCCTTTCTCTGGGAAGGTGGGAGACCTTACAGTAGAAATCAGCTATTGGCAATGGCACAGGAAAAATCCACTGTTCAATGGACTTCATTTTTTCCCTTTCTATTCTGGTGATCCTGGTTGCCTCATCACAGCCCTTTTCAGTCTCATTTGACCCTTTTCCCAAAGTTAAGATTTCTTCATTTAAACCTCTTTTCCCCAAAACTTGTTTGTTCCAGCTGTGCTTTCTTGACTGTAGGTAATTGGTGCAAGGCTGACTGAGCTAGCTATAGCTGTGTCCCCTTAATATAAACTGCAAGGAATAGTTTTGTAAATTGTGTTTCTGTGATGTGCTCCACTGGAGGTGAAGTTAGCTGAGGATTTGTTGTGTCTGCAGCTACACCTGCCCATGTAACTGCAGGAGTATCTGACTCAGGGTGTGAACCAGTAGCTGTACAGCCTGCTTTGAGTGCTGTACTGGTTATTTATGCTCAGGCATGTCTGCCTTTGCTGAATGCAGGAGGAACTTTGGCAGCCAGACTCCAAAATTTCTCTCAGAAAACCCCCGAGAGAAGTTTATAATGCCTTTTTGAGATAAATGGTAGAATTCTTGCCACACAGACCTTTTCCTTAAGGTGGAAAGGAAAACCTGTCCTTTATTGGTTAATACATAGCAGCACAGAGGGTTAACCTCACTCTGATTTTCTGTGATTTGTGATACCATTACTAGAGCTTGAAGAATTGAACTGATCACTTATCTAAATGAATTGTACTGGTTTTGAATGGTCCTGCAAGATTGACTCCTTGTAGACTGGTGCCAGAAGTCATTCCTGATGGTAAGTGAAGAATGGCTGGTGTTTGCTTAAACAAAAATATGTGGCTGCTTGCAGGTGAGCTGGAGACAGAAGCCAAAATGGAGAAGGAACTGAACTGTTTCTACTTGAAAGCTCTTGATGGCTTTGTCATGGTTCTGTCTGAAGATGGGGACATGATTTACATGTCTGAAAACGTGAACAAGTGTATGGGACTCACTCAGGTGAAATACTGACATTTCCCAAGACTATTTCAAAAAGCTGTTCCATTTTTGTGTATGTGAAGTTAAACACCCGTATACCTCTTAATTTTTGCAGTTTGAGTTGACGGGACACAGTGTATTTGATTTCACTCATCCATGTGACCATGAGGAGCTGAGAGAAATGCTTACACACAGAAATGGTGAGAAGAAAGAAAAAAAAATCAATTTAATTTACTTACGGATAGTTTCTGTTGGCATTAAGGCAGTTGGGTATCTGCCAGAAAATGGTGTTGAGTTAAGAAGCTAGTATGTTTTTATTTCTTAAATCTCAAATTAAACCTTGTTGAGAGACACTAACAACAGGAATAACCAAAATGTTTTGGCTATATCCTAATTATAGGAGAAATGAGACTTCATTAGTATTCTTTAATCTAACAACATTAATGACTAAAATGGAGTTCTTGAGGGTTGAAAGAATAAGTGCCTACAGGAATAAAATTAGAGGTTGGTTGAATGAGAATGATTTTAGGCAATTGCTATAGAGGGACATGGAGAAGCTCATTTGGTGCATTTGTCTTGGTCTGATCTTGCCTTTCCAGGACAACTGAGAAAAATGCTTTCTTCCAGAAATCTGTGGTGGTATACCTACAACAACGACAAAGATGCTGTATTTAAGAAACTAATCTGGGAATACTTGAACAGCCCCAGAAAGGGCTTTGGGGTTGATGCTTCTCTGCACCTTTTAATTGGTGCATGAAATTGGTATCTTTTCACAGATTTCTGGCTCTTCTTTTCTCCGTCTGAGGGAGCAGAACACCGTGTTTACATGTTCTGTATGCTTTGAAATTTAACAATTGCCCATGAATTACAGCTTTTATGTCTTCTAAAGATTTGATAAAGGCTATAAAGACTTGGCAGCCTCCAAACAAATCTGCTTTACTTAGTAGTTAGAAGCCTAAAATCTGACCTCTTTACTTTCTCTTTCATCGAATGAAGGTTATATGGACTCTGTATCCAGACAGTGATAAATTAATAAACCTGGCCTCTGCTTTCTTGTAGCACTGTAAATCTTATGTAAGTCTTACATTGCCATCCTGTTTAATTCAGTGAAAAGGACCCAATGAGATACTGTAGTATTAAGGGCCCGACTTGGATTTTGTAAGGATTTTGTAAACTTGTCTGCCCTTAGAATTGAAGTATGTTTCTAAGGCTAGATTAGACTTCTCCCCTGCCTCCCCCTTTGGAATACAGTAATGCATCTTGGGGGTGGGAGAACGACTTCCCTAAAGCAGTGTAGAAAACCTGGTTTTGTTGCAAAAGTTTATTCTTAAAAATGTCATATCACTGAGTTTCATGCAAACCATCTCAAGCATGTCTAAATCGGCCAGACTGGAATCAGATGTCTGGAAAGCATTATTACAAAAGCTGTTTTGCAAATGACGTTGGCAGACAGAAGTCTAAATTACAGTAATAATAGTACATTTTTATATTTATTAGTATTCCCAGGTTGCCTTCTACTGCAGCTCTTACATCAGTGGAATTATTTTGGTTTTGAATTGAGTATTAAGTATTCCCCTTTGGGACTGTACAAGTGCAAGTGAATATAAATGCAATTGGCAGAAACAGAACTGCATTCTCATTTTATGAGGCTGCTTTTTAAACTTTCAAAGCTGGCCATTTTAAAAAATAATGTCCGGTGCTGAATCAGACTTGAAAGTTGCTCCATTTTTTACAGCTGCTTCTCAAAGCAGAGCCTCAAGCATCAGGACTTGGTAGCAGTAGTGCCGTGTGATCTTCAGCTATCAATTTCTAGATTCGTTTAACTCTTAAAACTTATTCAATAAGTTTTTGCTGCCTCTGTGAACTCTGCTTTAGTTTCTCCCCCACTTCTTCCATTATCGAGGATGTTTTAAAGTAGCATAAAATGTGCTTAAGCCCTTTAGTCTTTGCTTCTGCAAATTAATTTTGTCAATCCAGTAGCTGCAGTGCAAGCCACCATGAAGAATTTCATAGCTACTATTGTCTCTGGAGGATGAGAGCAAATTATTGTATAAACTTGTGTCACAAGTAAGCTCATGTGTTCTAAACTTCCCCCTCTGCCATAATTTGGTCCTTGCTCTTTAGCAAGCCTCAGCAAGCTGGCTCTTCCACTGTTCCTTCTCCTGGGTCCTGTATTTCTTCCTTGCACACATTGTGAGCTGCTCACAGCTCTCCTGATAGCATCAGTTACATGTTCTTTGCCCACAGTAGCGTAGCTAGTAATTGCCTCTGCAAGGATCTCCCCTGTAAAGGCAAAAACTTAACCTAAAGCCTGCTGGTAGCAAGTGAGGCTAAAAAACAAGTGCCACCAACGTTGATTTGTATCACGGTTTCTCAACTTTTTTTCTCCCAAGAATGTTAATAATGTGTTTAAAAACTTGGTCCATGTTTACTCCAAGAGTGTAAATCACCGTGGAAATATTTGGATGCATATAAGCAGCTGAGTTGTTAATTTTGAATTGAAAAATTTGCAGTTCCGAAGAGCAAAAAGCACAAAAGGTACTTGGTTTGAACCTCCCCACAGTGAGTTACTGATGCATTTCAGTGGAAGCCACTTCAACAGGGCTTCCTATTCTGCACACGCTTTTCTTGTCTTCTGTTAGAATTTTAAAATATATTAAATTTCTCATTGGTCTCTCTTTCTTCCCACTCCTTTTTCCTGAAATCTGTGAGTGTGGAGTTGGCTACAAATACAATCCTGATCTTAAAACATTGAAACTGGACCACATCAAAAGCCTCTCCTGTGAGGACAGGCTGAGAGAGGGCTGGGATTGTTCAGCCTTGGGAAGAAAAGGCTCTTGGGAGATCTTTGAGTCCCTTCCTGTATGTAAAGGGGCTCCAAGAGAGCTGGAGGGGGACTTTGGACAAGGGCCTGGAGTGACAGGACAAAGGGGGAATGGCTTCCCACTGACAGAGGGCAGGGTTAGATTGTTTTTTGGAAGGAATTCTTCCTGGTGAGGGTGCTGAGGGCCTGGCACAGGCTGCCCAGAGAAGCTGTGGCTGCCCCATCCCTGGCAGTGTTCCAGGCCAGGTTGGACAGGACTTGAAGCAACCTGGGATAGTGGAAGTGTCCCTGCCCATGGCAGCAGGTTAGAACAAGATGATCTTTAAGGTTCCTTCCAACACAAACCATTCTATAACTCCATGAAACTTCAGGGGTTTTTTGTCTACTTGATAGCAAAACTTGTTCTGAAAAATGCCATTATCAGAAGTGCTGTTAGGTGTATGAATCTTTTTAGTTTATTTTTTGGGTCTTCCCTTAGAGTTCTGCAACATGTTTGTGGAGGTTTTTTTATGCCTTTGGAAGATGATCTTAGAGTTTTAAGAACTGGTTTGCTGTTTGCTTTTGCTAGGTCCTGTGAAAAAGGGCAAAGAGCAAAACACGGAGCGCAGCTTTTTTCTCAGAATGAAGTGTACACTGACTAGCAGGGGAAGAACAGTGAATATAAAGTCTGCTACATGGAAGGTAACTGATGCAAAGGAATATTTGCATAGTTTGGCAGCTTCCTCTTCAGATGTCCTAACACTGTATTTCAACATTTTTACTTCACATAACGAGCTTGAGTTTCACTAAGTACTTTTTAATTTAATGATTGTGCTTCATTATGCTGAATTATAATGCTGAATACATCACAGAGGTAACTGAAACAATGTTTTAAAATTAGTTTTTCAAAACTCTTTTAATGAATTTTCCATTTTAAATTAGAGGTCATTTACTTACAAACAATTATAATTACTAAATATGTTTGCATAAAGCCTTCTCTGGGAAAAAAGTACTTGACACCACTTATGCTGATCCCTGATTTCTTTTGATTTGACACTGAAAATGTGACAGTTGAGGTCTCTCTGAAGGACTTCACTGCCATTTTTTTGAAGCTGCTGGCTCTCCCTTTTGTAACAGTTGGAACAAAAAGAGGCCAGCCTGATAACTTTCTGCAGTGAATGCATTTTCTCCTCTGGACAAAGTAACCTTTTACTGTATTGAGTGGATTATGGCTCACAGTTCTCTTTTATGATTTGAATTTGATTATTCTGGATCAAACAACTTCTTTGCTGCTGTCTGTGAACTATTTCTGCTTCAGAATGGTTAAAAGAAAACCCCACAAAATGCAAAAGTTCCTGTCTGTTGAAGAATATATTTGATCTCTGTCATCACTTCTGCAGAAGATCTAAAGTGGGGGTTGCTACTATTACCGTAACTTTCAGATTTAAATTGTGAGATACTTTTTGCTGAGGCAGTTGCTCATCAGAGTTGTCATTGTTGTGACTAGAAAGGGGAGTTCACAGAAATGCAGCAGTGTCTGGTGTTGCTTCAGCCAGTGCTGAGGAAGGAGTTGGGCTGTGAACCCATCCCAGGATGTATGGGGTGAGGAGGAGGAGGAGGACACTGCTTTCCTGGAGCCACCCCTTGTCACTGTCCCTTTGAGGGGTGGGGAGGGGAAGGACTTGGCTCTGGGTGTGGTGGTGGAAATAGGATTGTGTTGTGTGACAGACCAAACCTCGTCTCTTGCTAAAATCCAACTCCCCGTAGGTGCTGCACTGCACTGGCCACATCCGCGTGTACGACACGTGTGGGAACCAGACTCACTGCGGATACAAAAAGCCTCCCATGACCTGCCTGGTGCTGATCTGTGAACCTATTCCTCACCCATCAAACATTGAGGTCCCCCTGGACAGTAAAACGTTCCTCAGTCGTCACAGTCTTGATATGAAATTTTCCTATTGTGATGAAAGGTAATATATATGATTTATACTGTAAAAAGGAATTCATTTGAAGGATTTGCAGGGCTGTTGGCTAATGTTTGCCTTCTTGATAACTTAATTCATCTTGACAGTGCAATCACTCATGGCATACTTGGGCTTTTCCCAACTGAGCAGGATGTCTCAAAAGCCAGATTTTTAGATACATAGAGGATGCAGGGTTATTACTTTGGAATAATGAAAGGGAAAGGGACTTTTTATACAGGCAGATAATGACAGGACAAGGGTCAATGGTTTTAAACTGACAGAGGGCATGTTTAGATTAGATATTAGTAAGAAATTCTTGACTATGAAAATGCTGAGGCCCTGGCACAGGTTGCCCAGAGAAGCTGTGGCTGCCCCATCCCTGGAAGTGTCTAAGGCCAGGTTGGATGGGACTTGGAGCAACCTGATCTTGTGAAAGGTGCTCCTGCCCATGGCAGGGGGTTTGGAACAGGATGGTCTTTAAGGTGCCTTCCAACCCAAGCCATTCCGTGATTCTATGAATAAATCCTTCAGTTAACTGCCTCTTCAAATTGGTCTTTCCTATTGTGGCAGTGATTAAATTGAAATAAGAAGATTGTTCCAGACACTGAAAAAGCAGGATTTTAGCTTTGTCAAAGATGGGGCATTTGGGTGACTGAAGAGTGTGTGTGTAATACTTGTCAGATGTATTTTATTGCTACTGCTTCCCCCCAAGCCCTTCCTCAGGAGATCAGTGTCTGCTTTCTTCTGTCAAAAAAACCCCAGACGTTCAGCTGTACTTTTAATGCAATACATCTGCTGTTGGAAAATGAGATTTTGCGTTCTGGTGCAAATCAGGGGTGTAGTCAGACACATAAGACTGATTTTCCTATCCTCTGGAAATGTACCTTAACAAATTTGATAAATGCAAATGAAGGAAAGAGTCAGCTCAAGGTTTTTTGTTTGGGGTTGGTTTGTTTCTTTTTTTTGTTGTTGTTGTTTTGAATTTGATGGTGTTATTTGTTACTACCCACTTCCTTTACTTTGTAACAAAAATGAATTTCTAGTTAGTTGTTGCAGTTAGATGCAGAAAGAGGTTAGTGCAGGTTATTTCTGACCTCTGCAGTTACAGCCTTTCTAGGACTGATGGTGTCACGTAAAAGGTACTTATTTGGTCACAATCTGCATCTAGAATGGGGCAAAATACAAGCACTTCCCTGGTTAGCACTGCCCTCTAGAGACTAAAGAAATCCCATTTTCCTTAAAAGCAGGCAGTGCTTGAGTGAGAAGAGTAAATCTGATTCCTGATTTCTCTTAGTTGCAGGATTAAAACTGTTGAAGCGTATCTGTTATTTTGTTAAATTCTTGTATTTGCCTAAGCTGGTCTGTAAGTAGTTGGTCTACCTTGAAGCAAAAAGAAAAAAAAAGTCTAAAAAGTGGGGATTTGTTTAATCCTATCCCACTACATGATTTATAAGTACTCAATGAGAAGTAAAATCCTATGCCTGCTGAAATTTCTCTTTTAAAGAAGCATCAAAATAACAATTTATTTCAAAATGAAAAGTCTCAGTAAACCAAATCTGCTGCTGATATGTATGGAAGTGATTCTTAAGGTTTTTCTAGATGTGCAAGCATCCAAATGCTCTGGTATTTGTGCTGGCCTGTGTCTGCTTTCACGTAGCAATTTTTTCCCTTGTTTTAAAGAATTACAGAGTTGATGGGGTACGAGCCAGAGGAGCTCCTGGGTCGCTCAATCTATGAGTACTATCACGCACTGGATTCTGATCATCTGACCAAAACACACCATGACAGTAAGTGAAAACTGAATTTAAAGCCCTCAAACTACAGGAGATGAGAGACATCCCTGGGGGAAAGCAGCAGAAGAACGAGGGCTTTCTTTTAGTTGCAGATATGAATCTGCAATGAATACTGACCTCAAACAATTCTGGGGTTTTTCTGCCTGTAATTAAAGCTGGTGTCCTTTCTGCTTTCAGTGTTCACAAAAGGGCAGGTGACAACAGGACAGTACAGAATGCTGGCAAAACAAGGTGGCTATGTCTGGGTTGAAACTCAAGCAACTGTTATATACAACACTAAGAATTCTCAGCCACAGTGCATAGTGTGTGTGAACTATGTGTTGAGGTAAGTTGAGTGGACTTCTGTGTTCTTTGTCATCATTTTAACCAAAGACAAAGTCAGATTCTGATGGCACTGATCCCCTGTTGAGTATGTTATGATGTTACTGTTCCCTACCAGTGAAATTTTTCTTAGAATACTGCCAGTCCTAGGATTAGAAATTGTATTTGAAAACAAAATACTCTTTTGGTCTAGTGATGTCAGTAGATGATCTCTGCAGGCAAATGAGTGTAGAACAAGCCTCTTCTGTATGATTGCAGTGGAAGCATTTGAGCATTTGTGTGCATTCTAGACAACTCTCTAATCTTTGTCCCAAGTCTGGAGCAGTTAATTCCACTAATAACTTTGTCATGAAGTCAAAGCAGCACTAGTGGGGTCATTCTTAATCCCATCTATCTTTTTCTTCCTTAGAATTTCTCTTTTAATTGAAAGCTTCAGCTGAGGGCAGACTGGTTGACTCTTTTTCTGCAAATATCTCTTAGTCCTAAATTAGTTTTTCAAAACTTCAATGAATGTACCAATATCAATCTATCAAGATGTTGCACATTCATTTAAAACAAGGAAAAGTAGTTAAGGAAATACCTTTTTCCCCCCATTTTTAAAATACTTTCCTTACTTTTTCAATGCTTTCAGAAAAGCATGTTTATTTTTGTTACTTTTTTTGATCACACCACAATTAGTGCTTGCTTTGTCTGTTACTTTTGAGAAAAGAATGAGTAAGGAAAAAAGAATTCTTAAAGCTCTTATCCTGGTAATTTTGTGGGATATGTGGGTGGGGTGGTTTTTGTTTGTTTGTTTGGGGTTTTTTGTTTGTTTTGTTTTTTGAGGGGGGGAGTGGGTGGGTTTCAACCTACAAAACTGTTAAGCCAAAATTTATTCCTTTTAGCTGTTCTTTAACAGTCATCTTCCTCTCTGTCTGACAGTGGAATTGTTCAGAAGGACTTAATTTTTTCCCTTGGACAAACTGAGTGTATGCTGAAACCAGTGGAGTCTCCTGACATGAAAATGACCAAAATATTCAGTAAAGATGACCTGGATGATACCAACAGCCTATTTGAAAAACTTAAACAGGAACCAGATGCTTTAACTGTGCTGGCCCCAGCTGCTGGAGACACAATTATCTCTCTAGATTTCAGCAGTAATGGTGGGTGTGTGTTTAAATTGGAGAGCGTGTTAATTAGCAAAGTTACCGCTTTATAGTAGATTTCAAAAGATAACCTCCCAGTACCACTTGCCCAGTGGTATTTCAGCTGCTGTTTAAATTTAATGAGGTCCATAGACACGCACAGTACTGTTACTTAGGTTGATGGTTTCTTTTAATTTTTATAGAGTCTGATGAACAACAATGTGATGAAGTTCCTTTGTATAACGATGTAATGCTCCCCTCATCCAGTGAGAAATTGCAGAATATAAATATGGCAATGTCCCCACTACCTGCCTCTGAAACTACAAAGCCACTTCGTAGCAATGCTGATCCTGCACTCAATAGAGAAGTTGTATCAAAGCTGGAGCCAAACACAGAGCCACTTGAACTTTCTTTTACCATGCCTCAGGTGCAAGAGCAACCAACCAGCCCTTCTGATGCAAGTACCAGCCAAAGTTCACCTGAGGTGAGTTTCGTAATTTGGATATGCTGTCATTAAAATGGATGTGCTGTTGGGGCTTGTGGGGCAAATCTGGTTAAGGATGCAGCCAGGACAGGAATTGAAAATTATTTCTACCTTGTGACTTAAGCTCACGCCATGATCTGAGGAATCTGATAAATTTTCATATCTTTTCATTAAAGCGAGTCTTGCAAATGTGTGCAATACTATCTGATAGAAATGAGGAGAGCTTGGGATTGGTCTTTTTCATTCAGTTGGTTCAGACACAACTTCCCTAAACAGCAAAGTAGTTGCAGTAAATTATGGTAGAGGCTACTTCCAGGTTCCAACTAAGCAAGTGCTTCTCAGGTGGGGTAAATTTGAATGTATACAGACAAATGTATTTTCCTTTCCCATTTTAATTTTGTGCAGCTATAGCTTGGAATTAGTTTCTACATTAGAACATTTTGGAGAGAATCTGTAGGTAACAATGCCAAGTGATGCAATGACAGAAACCTAAAACTGTGCTCAAAATGTTTTCACAGCCCAGTAGTCCCAATGACTACTGTTTTGATGTGGATAATGATATGGCCAGTGAATTCAAACTGGAACTAGTGGAGAAGCTCTTTGCCATAGATACAGAAGCAAAAAATCCATTCTCTACTCAGGTAATGTACAGTAACTTAAAATTATTTATCATCTTGTTCTGAGTGTACTACTTTTCCTCTTTAGAATGTTTTCAGGAACCTCCTTCCTTTTTTATGTAACATTTTGATTGAAGTGCAAAAAAAAAAAAAATTGTAAGGATTTGGTAAAAGAAAGAGCCTTGATGAAGTCATAGCTGAGATTTCTTCCACACTGATAAGTTCCACCTCTTGTCTCTTCCAGGAAACCGATTTAGATTTAGAGATGTTGGCTCCTTACATCCCGATGGATGACGACTTCCAGCTGCGCTCCTTCGATCAGCTGTCCCCGCTGGAAAGCAGCTCCTCGAGCTCTCAGAGTGCAGCCACCATCACCATATTCCAGCAGAGCCAGGCGGCACCGAGCAGTGCTGAGGAGATGAAGCCGGCGGCGGAGCGCGGGGACGACGTGAAGACGATAATTGTCCCTTCCTCTCCCGTGCGCGGGGCCGCCGAATCCGGCAGCGCCCCCGCCTCGCCCTACGGCGGGAGCAGGAGTCGAACTGCCTCTCCCATCAGAGCAGGGAAAGGAACAGTGGAGCAAGTGGAAAAGCCTTCTCCAGGAGCACCCAGCTTGCTAACAGTCACTCTGAATAAAAGGTATTTTAAAAGTGCAGCTTAAGCCCTGGTGTCTGTTCAAGGAATTAGATATAAATTCTGCCAGCTGTTGTGTGCTCATCCTCGGTGTTCTTCAGGGTAGAAATTGAGACATTTAAATTTGGACATGTAAAATACAAGTCTTTTTTTAATAGTAAACTCCCCTAAAGTTAATTTCACGGTAGCTTTTACATAAGCACCTCATGGAAAAGGCAGCTACTGTAAAAATTCTGTTCTGCTCTTGTACCTGATGTGCAGCCTTTATAAGAATACAGTGGGCAATTTACAGGTAGTTACACCCACACACTATTTCTGGTACTTTCCTTGTCCAGTGTGTTAGAGGTAAGAGGCAACTACAGTCTGTGCTACAGATATTGCAGATATCAGATACACAGATATCTATAAGCAATAGATATTGCTCTTCAAACTAAATGTGTTTTATGATGGACTGTAGTGCCTGTAGTAGATATTTATCACAATAGAAAACTACATTAAGTCAAACATGAGATTTATGATATGTAAAAGATTTATCTGTACATAAAAATATTCCAAATACTTTCCCTCACCCATCCCTCCCTTCTTTCTGATGAAAGTCAACTGCTGAACTTTTATGCTTTTTTTTCCTGCAGATTTAAAAATTTTTGTTAAAACTCATTCTGAGCTTCACAGCAAGACTTAAGGCTAACATTTGCTATTCTCATAGAAAATTATTATTGAAATAAGTCAACTTATGAACGAAAAGTAGTGGAGTTCATAAATTCAGTTCTGTGATGTTGTATATATAAGTGTCCACGAAAGAAGAATGGCTTGAGGAAAGTAGAAACGTCTTAACAGCCTGAATCAATTTTTCTTAGATCTACTGCACTGGATGAAGAACTAAATCCAAAGATGCTAGCTTTGCATAATGCTCAGAGAAAACGAAAAATGGAACATGATGGTTCACTTTTTCAGGCAGTTGGAATTGTGAGTTTTGTTTTACCATTTTAAAATATTCACTTTTAACCTTGCAATTTCTGAAATGAGGCATCAGTGCAGACTCCTGAGTTGAGCTGTTGGTAAGCAGTGGAATCTTGGGATGAGAGATAATTGATAGTGAAATTTATATGTATATATATATACACACACATATATATGTATGCAGATATTCCACTTCTAGTTCTCTTTTACTGTCAGCTTTTCAAAAGTGCCCTCTACACCCAAGTACATTTCTTGATTAGGTAGAAAATACTCTTCTGTGACCATACATGTTTCTTTAGTAGAATATGCACAAATGTAAGACATCACATTTAAATGTGTAATTGCTGTATTTATTTAACTTTTGAATTCAAACTCTGTTTTCATATTGGTCAACACTGGAGATTAGTGTTCTTATGCTTCTTCCTATGCTTTTATTTTTCCATTGGGTCTGAGATTTCTTTACTTAATCAGATAAGACCATCTGAACTGTGAGGGACGAGAACTCCTATAATAACCTAGTGAATGTCTATTACTGCCACTCCCTTTCATGCATGCTCTCTCTGGTATTAGTGTGGGCACATGGGAGTAGCTCATCCTCATCTGTCCTAGCTATTCAAAAGAAACTTTGTAGATACTCCTAGATTTGTGTCATTGGTTTAGGGGTTGTCCAGCTTGTTATTTTCTGCAAGGGTACGTTGTCTCCATAATCTTTGTCTCTCACTGTCAGTTCTTCATAGTTTGAAACCTTGAGGTTTACCATTGCACACTGCTCTCTCTCTCCCGTCTTCACTGCAAATTCCTACTTCTCAAGTGTTGACAAGTCTTAGTCTTAAGTCTTAATTCTTCTACTGCAATGTAGCCTTTGAGCTTCTTTGTTTCTCTACTGGGCCACCTCCTCGCTGTAGTCATCTACCATATCTTATAGTGCATGATTATTTTCCTCTGAACACTCTTTACTCCTGTACTAGCATTCTAGTTTGGGCGTAAGACAAATCAGGTTTTTTATGCTGTTTTTATGCCGTTGTTTTCATTTGCTAAATGCTTTGCACTTCCTTGCATGTTGTTCTGCTGCTTCCAGAAGCCCTGTAAGAATTCACAGCTCTGCAAGAAACGTTATTGTGTTCCATTGCCCTTTTCTCATGCAGTGGTGCTACAGCTGTCATAGTGTTGCTGATAAAATATTCAGAATAGCTTGGGATGTCACTAAATACACAGAACACAAGCAGTTCAGTATTAACTGCTGGAATAGTATTCAGGCTTCTGTGCTTAGTGCCAATTTAATGCTTACAGGTTCAGACTTCATCCTTTGCTACACCTTTTTCTTTTGTCTGTATCTGACAGTAATGTTGTAAATATTTTGATGGTTTCTCAGAGTCAGAAGCCGAATTTCCATGAACCTGGGTCTTGGTGGAGTTATTTTAAGCAAGTGCTTTTGTTGTTTGACTTCTCTCTCCACAATGGTTTTCTGGGAGGATATACAGGCCTTTCACACACGCAGAAGAAAAATTGTTAAATCCACGCTTAGAATACATGCTCTCCTAGGATTGTACAAACACTTGACACAATTTCTTAGCTCTAGGGAAGTGGGATGTATTTTGCAAAGACTGAAAATAAGTGAAAACCAAAGTAAAATACTAGTTTAGCTTTCTAGAAAATGGGAGAATTAGACAATGACAAGATGTGTTATAGTACAGTTATAAAATAATGATATAAATCATTACTCTGGAACAGTTACGAGCCATATCTTTCTTATCATGAAGGGCTGGAATGCATTCATAAAAAAAAAAAGGAACAGCAGCAATGTGGGTGACTGATCTCACTATGAACTGCAGCTCTGAGTTAACTATAACTTCTACTATACAGCTGCACTTTTGACTTGATTGGGTGTTTTATAACCTGACAACATATGCTCTTCACTGTTTTAAGTGTTGAGGATAATGGCAGTGTTCTGAAATACCTTCTCCTCTTTTTGCAGCAGTCAGTATCACTAACAAGACCAAACTTTGCAGAGTCAAGTACTTTTGCCAGCAGACTTGATACTAAGATGATGCTTTTTCCTTCCATCCCATCTGTTTCAGTGGCAGCTTCTTCTTCCTTATCTCAATTATATGAAGCCCTTAGAGCTTCTTAATCTCCATATCTTCTGTTCTGCTGTCAAAACAACATGCTAAGGAGCCATATCTGCACTAGACTGGTGTGGGACTGCATTTTCCACAAGGCTTGGGTCAGGTGGCTTGGTGGCAATAACTGGAGTGCAAGCAGAATTTACATCCTAAATGTGTAGATAGAATCAACCTACTGAGGTTCCTGACTCTCCTGCCTACACTGTTAATTCCAGTGCAGAAAGCCATTGGAGACTCCAGTGAAAACCTGATGCTTACTCACCCCAGAGCAGTGGTAATTAAATGGGTGTATTTGTGTACATGTACACGCTAATCTTGAGCATGGTAACTGACGATAACCAGGATTTTGTAATTGTTTTCTGTAAGGGAAGTAAGGTCTTGAAATCTGATTTAGTTTTCTATTAAATAATTTTCAGTTAGTGTACTTGGAAATATTTCTCCCCAAATTCTGAACAAAATCTGCTTTAAATTGTAACAATGCCTACATTAGTACTTAGTGATGGGAACTGTTAATTTGGAAGAGGGGCATGGAGGGATATAAAGATACAGTATTCACTAAAGAAGACTCATTTTATTTCCTCCTAGGGGTCTTTATTCCAGCAGACAGGTGACCGTGGAGGAAATGCATCACTTGCTTGGAAACGTGTAAAGGGATGCAAAACAAATGGTCACAGTGGAGTGGAGCAAAAGACAATCATTCTACTATCAACTGGTTGGTATCTTCCTTTCCTAGGCAGAGCGGGTGGAGGGGGCTGTGTGAAAGAGAACAGAGTCTCCAAAACTATCCAAACTTAGCTCCTCGTGAACAGCTCTAGGAGAAGTTAAGCATGGTGAATAAAGTGCACTTTTTCTCCTTCCCCTCCCTCTTTAGACATAGCGAGTAAACTTCTAGGGCAGTCGATGGATGAGAGTGGACTCCCCCAGCTCACGAGTTACGACTGCGAAGTAAACGCTCCCATACAAGGCAACAGAAACCTGCTACAGGGGGAAGAACTGCTCAGAGCTCTGGATCAAGTTAACTGAGCTTTCACAAAACTTGCTCCTTTTTTGGACACTGGTGAATCATCACCTAAAGCAGTCTATTTATATTTTCTATATCTGATTTTAGAAGCCTGGCTACAGTACTGCACTAATTCAGTTAGTTCAGTTTTGATCCCCTTTCTACTTATTTTGACAGTCTTTTTAATATGTTCTTTATGTAACAATAACTCAAACTATAGTGCATTTTTATAATTCTTTGGTACATACACTTTTAAGTCCATTACATTTAAAACACACTTGCAATAGCAGCTTTGAAATATGCACCTGATTTAAAAAAAAAAAATTATTTTTTGGCTGGGGAGTTGGTCACCAAAACTTATCATTAGTAAAATGTCAGCACAGGAAAAACTGGCAATACTTCCATCCTGCTTTTCATAGGTAGTTGGAAGACTTGTGCTCTCTTACTCTTTATGTTCAAGTAAGTTTTTTATTTTAATAGTTTTTATAAGAAACAACAATGCTTTGCAGCGGTGCATTGTAGCCACAATCGCACAATATATTTTCTTAAAAAATACCAGCAGTTCCTCATGCAATATATTCTGCATTTATAAAAACTAGTTTTTAAGAAGAATCTTTTGTTTGCCTATGAAAACATGTTTAAACCTGGATTATGTCATTATTTTAGTCACGTTGTAATATAAATTGTTCTTAAATGCTGTCTTATGCTTTTGACTTCAGTGAGTGTGGTTAGTCAAAGGAAAGGCTTTATCTGGAAAGGGCTAGCAGCATTTTATTTGGATACGTTCTCAATTTAGAGGAAGTTTGATGTTCTTAAAGTAGTCACTTTGCCAGCTTAAAAAAAAAAATCCCTGCCTGTAGTTGTTGAAGTTAATGCTAATATTGTGTATGATCTTAAATCTAAATGTTCCGCTTACCCTGTGTGGTATAGGTGATATTTCAAGCAGATTGTAAAACATCTTGCATTGTTAGCAAACTTTTATCTAGTACATCATTGAGTTGCTCAATATTTTGATGTTTTGGTTTTATGCACCTTGTTGCTATTAACATCCATATGTTTTCATGTAGATTTCAATAACTTGAATATATTTAGAAGCCTTTTTATTTAGAAATATATAGTTGTCACAAACATCTTATTTTCCTATATGTACTGTACAAAACCTTCATTCACTCATTCTTTTTGCTCTTTGTGGTTGGATCTAACACTAACTGTATTGTTTTCTTACATCAATAAACTATATGTGGACCAGGCCCCCTTGGGGAGTGTGTTATCTGAGAGGAATGAGATAATTTATATTTTTGTTAGTGGTTATTGTTCATCCGTGTTCCCTTTTTAACTTAGAGTTGATTGGAAATCACTGCTTCCTTATTTTGATTGTAACATCTCTGCGTTAATTATTTGAGCCTGTTCAGTACTGAAGTCTCCTAGACAGTGTTGTACTACCACTCGCCAAAGACCTTACACTTCTCAACCTGTTATCACACCAGTGAGCAAACCTGACAGCGAGGAGGCAGTGTTTTTGTCTTACTTTAGAGCAGAAAGAACTCATCTTTATGAACAGCTTAAAGGCTTGTCTCTGGAAGATTTATCAAGGTAACACAGGAAAGCAAGAAAAGGTAAAATTCACAGGAGTGATTGATCTGAGATGGATTTTTATCACAAAACTCCATGGTTAAAAAATTAAGCTGGTACTTGATAAAACTTGTTCTACATTTTTTGTGCTGTTGACCCAGTGACTTTCCTCATTGTGCTGTCATAAAACACGATGCTAACCCTGTGTCGTGTAAATATGGTCAAGATATTCTGTGCATTCTCCAAACTATTTTTTAAAACAAACTTATCTCAATATAAGTAATCAATTGTGGAGTGTCACAGGAGTTACTTTGGTTTTATGTTGTAAACTTTTTGGTTTCATTGCACTGTTTTGAAATCAATGTAATAGTACATAAGTTTAACCTGTTCTCTAAAATTACTGTTTCACTGAAAGGAGCACTTTCTAAACTGCCACAACTATATGAAACTAAAAACAAACAAAAAAACCAACCCAAAAATGATACGGCACTGGCAGCAGAAGATAGTTGCACACTTGTTAAAATTTTGAGTAGAAGTTTCACAGAGAGGAGAAGGTGTGTAGGGGCAGTCAGCTGGAGCTGGTGCTTCATGCAGAGAACATTTTCACTAGTAAACATTTTTAATGCATTTTTAATGGCTAAAACCAGCAGGGCTCCTCCCTGCCTGCTGTGTCTGGACTGGCATTCTTTTCATGGCATTTCTTTCTCTGTCAGCAGTTAGGAGGTTTAAATAGTGAAGTTGGGTTAAGCCCCTGCTGTTCAGGGCATCCCTCCTGCTTAGCTCTGCATGGATTGATGTGGTGCTTCTGTGAGAGTCTTGCAGGCAGGTGAAAGGTGCAGCTGGGTTCTGCTTTAGTACTGCCCCACCGAGCTTTGAGCTGGCCTGGGGGGGATTATCCTTTTGCACTCCCAAGAAAAAGGTCAGAGGTGTCCTGTTGCTCTCTTGGCTGTTTTGGAGGAGCCTGACCTTTTTGGATCTGTCAGGTCCTCTTCAGTGCACTTTAAGAGGGCAGAAAGTTTTTATAGAGAAAAACTGAAGTGACCCGTGTGATTTATGGTCATGAGCCTGCTGGAGTCAGAGAAGGGCTTGGGTTGAAAGGGACTTTAAAGATCATCTTGTTCCCACACCCCTGTCATGGGCAGGGACACCTTCCACGAGATCAGGTTGCTCAGAGCCCCATCCACCCTGTCCTTGATCATCTCTGATCTTAGTGACAGCAGCTGTGGATTTAACTGAGCCATATTTCATCTAAAAATCTCAACTCGCACATTTTTTCCTATGCATTCCTAAGGCATTTTGATTACTGTGATGAACTGCAGTAGCTGTATTGGTTTACTGTAGGGGAAAACTAACAACCTAATAAAACCCCCCCAAGCCTCCTAGAGACACTGAACAAGGCACAGAAAAAGAACAGTAATTGCTCTGGCCTTGTAAGAGCTTTGCTAAATGCAGATGCCAGTTTGCAAAATCTAAAAGTACACGTTTCAATTGCTTTTTTTTGTTTCTGTTTTACTAACTTTTTTCTCCCCTGTTAAACTTTTTTTCTCTTTAGACTCCAGGAACACACAGTCTGATTCTAGAGCTAATTTGGAGTACAAGCTTCTAGAATAAATAGCTTTCTAAATGTTTTCTTAGTGATTTTGAATACTTTCTTTGCCGACTTGCTGCCTTTTTTAAATGTTGAGGCACCATGTTAGAAATTATGAGGATATTAATGACTGTGAAGGTGGTGAGACTGGCACAGGTTTCCCAGAGAAGCTGTGGATGCCCCAGCCCTGGAACTGTCCAAGGCTGGGTTGGATGGGGCTTGGAGCAATCTGCTCTAGGGGAAGGTGTCCCTGCCCATGGCACGGGGATGGAACTAGGCGGGTTTTAAGGTTCCTTCCCACCCAAATAATTCTGTGATTTATTCTTTGTTGTAAAGAAGAAACTGTGGGTAAATTCAGTATTTCCTCCTGCATATATTACATCCTAATTATGTGAAAATGATAAACTGCAGAGAATAACAAAGTTATCTTCCAGGTTTTCCTGACTACAGCAGTAGTCAAGCCAGGCCTTCTTCAGGGCACAGTACAATTATTGTTTTTACATACAGATTTTAATTGATGTTTTAATCATCAACAGTGATGATTTTGTTAAAGGGTAAAGGAATTTTAAAGGTAGTATTTATGATTACATAATTCCTTCCTTTACCTGAAAGTAGTTACAGTTAACTGCAGCTGTAACTCCCCAGAAATCACTTAAATAGGCTGTGCCAGTAACTTATCTTGTGTGTAAGATACTGAGTAAATTAAGGTAGCTTGGAGTCCAAAGTACCTCTTGCTAACATACCTTCCTCCTACTTAGTGAGACTGGCTTGGACTTGGGTGATCTTTGAAAACCTTTGGGTGAAATTGAAACAACTCACCCGAGAAAATAAACTTAATAGTATCTGTGTACACACATTAAACTCTCCCAAAATAATTACTGAATTAAAGATTAGGGCCCAAAAGAACCATTTATACATAACATTGGTGATGGTTTTAAGACTTCAAAGCTTAGATTGGATGAAATGATCAGCTCTGCTTCCAATGAAATACCGCTGTTGGGTCAGATAATTCTGATGATTACAGGTTAAACTATTGCATATTTAATAGTAATTTTTCATTACTTGAAGAGCTGTTTAATTAAACAGCTAAGCACTGGCAGCTAAAGGCAGTATGTGCTGGCAAGTGTTCTCCCCTGTTACTCTGCTGAGTGAACCTTTCCCGACAGTGCAGTGGGATCTGGGAGCATCCTGCCACTGTCAGCCAGGCTGGACGTGCCCCAGGTCAGCCATCTGTCCCCATTCCCACTACTGCCCTGCTCCTGAACAGAGCACGCATCTCACTCAAATGTCACTGCACTCAGGCACGTTACTCGAACTGTAACTGTCCAGCATGAAAATAAACACCTCACAGGCCACAAGTACTTTGTAGAAAGTCCATTTTCATAGGAATTCCACACAAGCTGGGTATCCAGCTTTCATTAAAAATACCATTATGATTTAACTCCCTGAAAAGCTCCATTCTGGAGGACTGTGATTTTTGATCCAAATTCTAGAAATGAATTGTCATTTTCCTTCTGCTTCCCTGTTTACCTTGAGCAAGTTACCAAAAAGTTAAAGAGTTTGCTACTGGATTTATACAGTACAGTAGATTTTGTGAATAATAGCAGTATTCTCTCATGAAGAAGTGGTATATTTTAATGGAATTCTTTTTTGGAACCAAGTACAACGTATTGCAATTGATATTTCTCTTGAAACATTTTGACGTACTTGTGACTGTATTTCTTTTTGATTGTGTAACAGTATAAAATTCAATAAAAGAGAGGGTTTGTTTCTAATTTGTGACATCTGTGATCTTTCTGTTCATCCCTTTTCCCTGTTGTAAAAGGTGGAGGCGGCAGCCTGTGTTACAGTGAACTAAACCACTGTGCAGAGTAACAAACTCCTTACAGGTTTGAGACCTAATTGCCTGCTGTCAGAAACTTGGGCATCAAGCAGACATGGCCACTGTCCCAAAAACATTTATGTATTTTATACTATGTATAATATAAACATATAATATTTATATATAAGCTGAATCCTATTCACCTATGACACATGGTTATCCCACCTGAATCAAGCAGATCACATGCGTGAACAAAAGAGGTCAAACACACAATTTAACAAGTCGGACATGGCGATGGTGTAGGTTTTCCTGGGGGAAGCCAAAGAGAGAGAGAGCAACAGCTACAGAGCCAGAGGGACAGAGAACATTTATGAAGTCTCTGATTAATCACACCAAGAATGCCCTTAGTAACAAAACACAAACTCGTTTGAATCCATGGTCATGTCTCCAGGTGATTTCAGTCACTGTCGGTACACGCAAATGACTCCACAAGAACCTGGGACTCCTGCTGTCCTGTTAAATCAATGCCACTTCGTATTGCACAGATTAAAAAGCTTTTGCAACGTTTGTGCTTGTTGGGAAGTCTGAAAGCAGGAGGCATGCGCCAGTAATGTGATCCTGTTACTACCAATAGGTTTGTATATACTGAAGGTAGCTATTTATTAAAATATCTTCATGATTTATTTTCATGCAAATCGATTAAGGCATGTTTTATTTTCATGTTTTCAACTTGAAAATGTGTTCTAATGGAATCATATGAGGTATTAAAAAAGAGAGCTGTTTTGTGCTGTATGCACTTGGAAAACCCCATTATTTATATCAGTGCAGGATAAATGGCTTTTAAATTGCAACTTATGAACTAGGAATTAATAGAGCAAATAGGATTTCATCCTTTTGTTTAGCAGTTGAATATGAAGAAGATACAGTAACCAGCACACTCTTCCTTACATCATCTAATTATTTATTATCCTTTTTGTTTGAAGGCATTAATTGTACTAAAACGTACTAATGAATAATCTGAAGGAGCACTGAAAACACATTTTATGAAGAAGAGTATTAATTAGTCTAAAAATTGATACTGTATTTAATTTTATATACCACACAAGGGGAATTGTACAAAGAGATCCTGTTACTTGGTTTTATTCTTCTGCATTTTCATTCTTTACATTATACCCAAACTTTCTGCAAGGGAAGACTTAGCGCATATTAACATGGGCACAACAGCCTCATCCTCACTACATCTTGCATCATGCAGCCCCACCTGCCTTAGGAAAAAAAGTAATTCCATATAGTGTTCCTTGAAACCCTGTCTCTGCGAAATCCCCCCATTCACTGCACACTTAAAATACAAAAATCAGAAAAAAACACTTGAGCTTTACACACTCAGCATCACTCCAGAGCCAGGCTCCTCTGCTCCTATTAAATGAAGGGATAACTCCTATAACTAAACAAGGCTTGGTTTGAGCTGTATGAAATGATGAATTTGCTCCATGATGTGTCAGTTTTGACTTACTTGTGCTTTAAATCCTTAAATCCACTGAGGCAGGAGCACACCATATCTGTTTTCCTAACAGCCTGGCATTCTGTTCCAAAATCAGTACAATCTGTTGAAGTCAGGAACACGTACTGGATGAATGGGGTCACTGCCCTACATCTCTAAACATGAATCCAAGTGATAGATGAGAGTGTCTCTTCAGAAAAAGGAAAAAAAAATGCAAACCAAACCCCGGGAGGTGCAGCTCTCCTCCCGCAGCTGCTAAACCCGGTCCAGTTCATATGCAACAGCTCTGCAAATATCTCTGTTCCTATAGTCAATGACATTGGCAACCAGCGGTGCTCACAGGCAACTGCTGTTCAGCCGATGGCCAATCACCTCCTGATAAAGGCTGCTAAAGGTTGGATTCCAGCAACCTTTTGGGAAATACAATAAATATGGAAAGATGCTTGCATGCCTGAAGCACTGTGGGAGCTCCTGACATTGTAAGAGCTGACAGCTTGATGCGCCTCACTGTAAGGAGCAACCTTTGGATCAATTAGTTGATGATAATGGTGAACTGGAGAACATCACGGTACCGTAGCCAGCAGAATTCAACATTTGTTTCACAGAGTATGATTATTTGAGAAAGCAAAATGTGAATTTTTAACACGGTCGCTGGGAAAACTCCTGCAGGTTTAGATACCCCAAAGGCACCACGCAAGGCTCCATCCCATGCGCATTCTATACTTTCCCTCCACGTTGTTTCTCACCCGTAAAGGCTTCCCCTGCGCAGAGGGGATCTCGCACCTGCCGAGCCCGCATCCTCTGGATGCACAGGCACCCGGCCGCTCTCCTGCCCAGCCCGGCACCGCTCCCGGCGCAGGTGCCGCTGTCCAGCCGCGCTCCCACAATCCGCAGCCAAGCCCCGACCGCAGAGGCGATCACCGGCAACGCCGCTTTGAAACCCGAGCCCCGTCCCTAAACCCTCTGGGGGACCCGCCCGAGGGGCTGCGGAGCCTGCCGGGCACCACAGCCGGCTCCCCCGGGACACTGCCCGCCCCCGCCCCGAGCGGTGCCCGCCGCCGCTGCCGCGGGTCCGTACTCACCNAGTCACGTCCCCACGGCCGCGCGGCGCGGGCGCTCCGCGGGGCCGCCGGGCGCCCTTCCCGCGGGGGAACCGCTGGTCCCGAGCCCGTCGGGTCACGGCCCCCGAGCTCGCTACCGGGGGCGCCAGCGGGGACTGGGGCGGGGAGTGTGAAGCCCCGCGCCTTGAGAGCATCCCCGGGATCTCTGGGTAGTGGTAGAGCGGCGCTTGCCCGAGCGGACCCGCCGCTGCTCATCCCGCCCGAACCCG
>VZTH01018991.1:483716-558448 GCA_013397815.1 Aleadryas rufinucha
CGTTTTGCCCCTGGACCGGGCTCGCCCTCCACGGCGGGGGAGAGCGGGACGGCGCCCGGGGCGGGCAGAGCGAGCGCCCGTCACCGAAAGGGTGTCGCCACACACAGGGACACCGGGGCCGGACCGCGGCGGGACTGCCGGGGGTCTGGGCAGCCCCGCTCCCTCACGGGCTGCCCGAGCGGCTGCTCCCGGCCCCTCCCGGCACGGGCCGTGCGCAGGCGCGGGGGAGCCGCGCAGGCGCCGCGGGGCTGTTATGGTGCGGGAGCGCATGTGCGGAGCGGCCGCGGGGTGAGCGCGGGGCCGGCGGCCGCAGCACGGAGCCGGCGGGATGAGCGCCGTGCCGGGGCTGAAGGAGGACTGCGAGGAGCTGCTCGGCGCCTTCCAGCAGGCCGACACCGTCCGCTTCGAGCGCTTCGCCGAGCTGTGGCGGGAGCGCCGCTTCCACACCGTCTTCTAGTGAGTGAGGGGGGAGAGAGGGAGGGGATGGCTCCCGGCCGCCCCTCAGCCCAAGCCGCGCCTCCCCCTCCTCGCCTGCCCCCCGCCAGGCCCGCAGCCCCCGCTGCTCAGCTTCCCCCGGGGGACGGGCAGCCTTAAAGGGGGTGCGGGTGAGCCGTGTGCCCCCGCAGGCCTCGCTCAGGGAGAGGTTTGCCTGGCTGGGGGCCTGAGGAAAGTGAAGCATCGGTCCCTGTGTAGTGCTGGAAAAGAGTTTTTGATTCAGTGTATTTCGTGCATTAGGAATGTGTGTGATTTGAGCGCTGACTCCGCAGGGAGCTTGGTGCAATCCTCGTGAGATTTAAAAGTGTGATCGGAGGACATTGCATGTTTCACAGAATCATAGGATATCCTGAGTTGGAAGGAACCCACACGGATTATGGAGTCTGACTCCTGTCTCTGTACAGAACACTCCAAGGGTCATACCCTGTGCCTGAGAGCCTTGTCCAAACTCTTCTTGAACTCTTGTCAGGTTGTGATTCTTGGGGTTGTCCTGTGCAGGGCCAGGAGCTGGACTCAGTGATCCTTGCAGGTCCCTTCCAGCTGAGGACATTTCCTGATTCTATATTTTTTGAACATCTAAAGCTTGTTTCTCTATTATGGATTTTCTAAAGCCTGCAGCTTTACATTTACTTGTTTTAACATGCTGCTTTTTTTTTGTTTATTTGTTTGCTTTAGTGGTAGAATAAGAGCTTTGGAGAGGAATAAGCTCACAAAGAAGACTTTAGACCTGGCCCAGCAGTACTTCTTGCCCCCCTACTCCTTCCAGATCCGAGTTGGTGCTCTGTACCTTCTGTATGGGCTCTATAATGCCCAGCTTTGTCAGCCAAAACAAAAGGTAATTGTTCCTGAGGTTTTATTCTCAGGCATAAGATATGTGGTATACCACTGTCTACTGTGTCATCATAAATGGTTAGGGCATTTTCTCTTGCTTTCTTAAAATAAAAATACTTAAAACCAGCTGGGAAGCTATTGGAAAAGGTAAGGACAGAGGATGTGCTCATCAACTGAACCCCACTACAGCCTGAGTTATTCTTTAGAATTCCAGCAGAATGGAGACTGACTGAATAATTTCCAGTTCCCGTTAATTCATAAGTGGGTTGAGAGGGTGCTTGCTTGAATGACACCCTCCTTGCTGCTTTTAGGATAGGAGACCAATATCTAAAGGAGTTACAAACTCAGTGCAAGGAAAAGTGGTTTGCTTAGGAACTGTGTGATATTTATTGTGTGCACATGCAAAATTGAGTCCAAATTCTTTAAATAACGAACTGAATTTGGAGTAGTCTACAGTGATGCCATGATGTCTCATATTTTGACCTCAGAGAAATCAATAACTTTTATGAAGATGGATTTAGGTAATTTTAAAGCCACTGCTGTATAGCAGCTGTTAGAGGGTACATGAGTTATCAAGAAACTTAAGCAGAGAGAAAGTGAAGTGGGCAGAGTGGATGTGACAGGAGAGAAAGGAAGAAATAAGGGAGAAGGAAAATTTATGAGCATTTTAGTGGCAGCACAACCTGGTATGAATATTGTTTCCTAATCACTAGAGAATGGGAGTCTCCTAGCTGCAGACTATTTTTCCCACACTTCAGAATGTGAAGAATTAATGTTTTCAAATGTCAGGAAGGACTTGTGTTCCATGTCACTGTCAAAGAGAGCTGCAGTGAGAAGATTTAATACAACGGTATGATAATAATATAATAATCTTATCTGCATAAAAATGTTGATAGCAATAACAAATGTTATAGTGGGTCCTTTCTGCAGCTCTCTGATATGTGACATGCTACCCCCTGAGCATCCAGGTATTGTCTGTAGTCAGATGACAGTAGTCAGCTCAGTTAATTTTTATTGTTGAAATATTGGTGTAACAGTATGTAACTCTTTCATTGCAGATCAGAATTGCACTCAAGGATTGGCCTGAAATCCAGAAATTTCAGCAGGATCTGCTTGACTCCCAGCATTATGATGCAGCCTATATCTTTAGGAGACTGCGACTTGCCAGAGCCTTCCATTTCACAGCAATGCCAAAGCTAGTGAGTTATTCCATTAATGACTTTTATTTTTAAATAAAATACCCTCATCTTTCAATGCCTGACAGCTCAACAGCGCTCATGGTTAGCTCAGCCTTGAGGCTGTGCTGAAATGTAATATTTGTGGCTTTACATAGGTAGGTGATGTAGAGCTTAGAGGATGAATGCTTCTCACCTGAAAATATTTTTTCAGTATCTAATGTTTCTGATAAATTTGAGATGTCTTACCAGTTGGGCAAATTAGTCTGGGTGCTGGATTAAATTCTTAACTAGAGAATAATTTTTGAAAAGTGCTGACTCTCTTCATCATCAGCAAAGCTGTTGTTGATGAAATGGATTTATGCCTTTCAGCATCTCCCATCTCCTGACTGATGGATATGCAGTAGGAATTCTCAAGAGGAGGTGCCATTTACAGTTTTCTTTTAGGTTACAAACATTGTCTCTTGTTTTAGCTGACCTACAGAACTAAGAAAAAGATTGAGGAAAATTACTTCAAAGAAGAATTTAAGGACCCAAGTAACAGAGTAAACAGCCTCATCACTAATGATGTACTGGAGGTACAGTAACCTTCAAACTACAGATTAATCAATGGGGTTTGTTTTGTTTTAATTCTTCTGTCCAAGAGCTGTAACTTCTCTAATCAGCACAGTCTTGTCCCTTGTAAGTCTCTTGTGGAATGCAGACTAAGGTAATAACCTTTAATTTTACCAGACACTCAGAATCGTGGCATTTAGTTTGGAAGAATTGTGATACCTGTTTCAATACTGAAATATGCTCTAATGTTTTGTGGCTTTGCCTCAGTAAGATGTAAAAGGGTGTAAATGGTTAATTGTCACTTAAAGAAAAATGGAAAATGGGGGGAGGCATGTTTGTTTCGATGTGTCTGCAGGTTGCAGCTGGAGGATTGATACTTGTGGTAATATGAATTTACTTACCTGTAAGTTTATAGCCTTCTCTCACCTTTATTTCTCCTTTCAAAACTTGGGGTTTTTTTATTATATGATACATTTTATAAAAACCTGAGTAATTCAAGACAGGAAAAACTTCTTATATCGCTCAGTGATAGAACTTTCTTTGCAGGTTTTTTCATACATTGCTGGCAAATGTGGATCAGTAAGGTTGACTGCAGTGGTACAGAAATCTGTGAAGTAAAATGTAGCCTCCAAAGAGATGAAAATAAACCACAGTGTCAGAATGAAACCTCTACGAACAGTGGCCCTGAGTAACCTTCTTAGTTTAAATACTAATACAAGATACTCTTTCTTCTTTAGCTTATTTGATGGGTCAGTGCTGGGTAGCAGGATTTTTTGGCTCTCTAAAACTCGAATGATCTAAGCAGAATCAGTTTCTAACATTCTTCCTGGTTCAGTGGTCTACTTAGAATGGTTTATGTAACCTGGGTTTGTACATTGAGCACTAATATTGCTTTACTGCTGGAATCTTTTTTTTTCCTGAAACACACTTTTTTTTTTTTTTTTTAAATAATTTCAGGAACTGATGAATATTCACGACCACTATCAGAAAATGAAGTGTATCATTTCAGCTGACAAATCCCAGCCAGACAAGGCCCTGAGTTTGATAAAAGATGACTTTGTGGTCAATCTCAAAGACATAACCTTGGAACATCAGGAATGGCAGCAGAACAGAATGGTAGGTGGTATCAACCACTATGCTGTGGTGACTTAGCAGGTTGGGTGAACATGTAAGAACTGGATTTCTTGGTGTGATTACCTCTGAGCTGGTAAATCCCAGACTGAAGGAGAAGGAACTGTGACACTGAAGGCATGGAATGTGTAAAACCCAAGGCAGAGATGTGGTATGGAGGAAAGGACCTGTGTGTGGTGGTGTCTGTGGGATACCACTACTGAGTGCTGAGAGGTGAGCCCTGAAGGTCTGACCTCATGAAATACCTCTGTAACACATTCCTGGATCAAAGAAAGGCCACAGTGCAAGGTGGATGTAGAAAATGGGCATATGCGTAAAAACTTGTTTTGTTTTTTACAGTTCTTGGATTTTAGCTGTCTTGTATATGACAGATGTTTAAAGAAAAATGCTTTTTTTTCCACACAGAAATTATTCCGAAATGCTAAAGAAACTCATGAAACAGAAAACAAAAAGAAAGAAGGGACTTTGCTAGGATCAGAGGTAAGGAAACTGAACTACTTTGCTGCATTGCACAGGCCAAATCTGTTAATTTTTTGACTTCAGATCCCAGGCTAAGCAGTGTAGGTCAGAGATTGATAGTGTCAAAATAAGTTCCAGGAACAGCTGGTGGGGCTGGTTGCTTGGTTTTGTTTTTAACACACATTGTCTCCTGTTGAGCTGTGAGCATTTACTGCTGTGACAGCTCTTGGATGATCACAATAAAAAGTCTCTCTCAGGTAAGGAGGGAAAAGAGCTGTATTTTCTTGGCCAAACTCCTTTACAGTTCCTCCTGGAGTTCCAACTAAATGCAATATTCTGTTTTTATGCTACAAAATTGTCTCATGTTGTACTTGCCTGCTTATTTCAACTTTGAGTAAGATGTGAAGTTTCAAATTTGATTTTTCTCCTCCTGGGCTTTGTAACAGTGAACGCAACCAAAATTATGCTCTGTCTTTTTAATGAAATTTGAACTTTTTTTTTCTCAAAGTACCATTTTGGTGGCATTGAAATTACCTAGAACTAATTATAGAGTTACAGCTGTAGTGAGATATTGCTCAAGTGATTGCTTGATGTAATATCTCATTTCAGTACTGCTATAATAGAATAAGAATCTTTTCTGACTGGACTCTTGTTTCTTTGCAGGGTTCTGAAAGAGCAAATGCCCTGGCCAGAATCAAATATAGGTCTTACTCTGCAGTTGTTGAGGTGAGTGTAAAATTTCGTAATGGGGAAGTATTTATTTTTCAAGAACAGTTTTAAGTACCAGTTTAATGTAAATGTTGGGTCTAAAAGGAATGCGTTAAAATTGCACTCTGTAATGCAGTTTTGGAATGTTCTAGTTTTCCTAACACAGCAGGGAAACCCAAAGCTCTTATTCTTGTTAGATTTTTTTATGGAAGAGTGCAGATAAGGCCTGTGCTTGGGGGATTTTCTTTTTTTCTTTTAATGTCTATGCTCTGTTCATGTAGATGGAATTTTAAGGAGATGTAATAAAAATACCTGAGAGTTTAATTGCTCAGATTCCTTGAGTCTTAGATATTGGAATCTTAGAAGATGCATGTGAAAATGGAACTTGGGAGTTTAAACTCAGTTGCAAGTTCTTGGAAACTTTGCTTCAATAGTTTCTCCTTTAAAAAAATATTGTTGGTTTGTCTTTTTCTTAGCAGTCCTATGAGAAACATCTCAGCTTTCTCTGATTATTAAAATCTTATATTGAAGAATGTGTCATTAAATGAAACAGAACTCTGGATTTTATAGCTATGCAGACTTGTGAATGTGCAGTGATGTTTTCTAGGCACTTAAGCAAAATATGATGGTAAGAAGGGTTTGCAGTGCAGCAGTTTTTGGAAGTCTTCCTTTTGTGTAGGGGGATGCAACACGGTGTGGGTTGGTAGTAACAGAGAATGGATTGGGAATTAATGAATGTTTCATTATCTGCATTTTAAGTTATACACTCATTAAATCATAGAAGAACACTGTCCTGTTAAAACTGAAGAACAGCAACCAGTGGGAATCCTCCCTCCCTCTTTCCCCTTCTCTCCCATCTCCACCCTGCACCAGATTGATGCTTTGGTCCCTGCTGGTTTGTCAAGTGACCCACAGCAAGATCTGGCTGTAGAAGTTCAGCTTTTTTTGTGTCATTCAGGCTTCCAAATCCAGGAGACATCGTCAAGTGCAGTTGGAATCCTCTGAAGCAGGATCCAGTTGTGGCAAGTCTCCAAGTCGAAGTAGAAAAACCAGCAGGAGACCACAGCCAGCAGAGAGAAGAGGTTCTTCAGAAGTCAGAGGTATTTCTCTGTTGCATCCATGAACCTGGGGAGACTGCAGAAGTTTATCCATTGCTTTGCTAGCTGGGTTAAATTTTGCCATTGATCAGCAGAACACATGGGAAATTACTTTTCCTAAGGAAATTCTCTTTCTGATATCCAACTTTTCGACTGATAGAAGTTGCTCTGCTGTCTAAACCTTTTTTTTTTACTTCTTATTTGTTACAGGTTAAATGAAATTAAACAGCAAAATGGTTTTGAATTGTCTTTATTTTCTGAATTATCTTTATTTTGAAGATGGGGTTTTAATTTCAAAGTTCCAAACTCTGTTTCAGACTTGCTTAGCCTCTGCTAGAAAAAAAGTTACTGAGGAAATTAATCCCTCTTCAGAGATGAGCATTAGGCAGTGTTGTCTTTGCTTGACTTTAAAAGAGTAGATGAAGTGTTGAGGAGCAGTAAGGGCATTTTGAATTAATACTGAACTGAGTTGGTGATTAATTTGCTTTAAATTGGTAGTGTTAATTACTTGTTAATGAAGGTTTCTTAGTGAGCCATATTGAAGGTACTGTGAAAAGTAGGTTTGTCTACAGCATTTGACCAGGATCTCAGGAGAGCAGCAGTGAACAATCTTTTAACTACTGGACAAGGGATGTAGAAGCAAAAAAAAGCTGACAGTTTTTCCTCAAAATCTGTGTGCAGGTGAGATGCAAGTGGGAAAGGAAACGGTTACTCGGCATATCGGGATGCCAATAATCACAGAAGAGAACTCAGATGAAGGAGGTACAGTGATTGGAATGCCAGCAAACCTGTGACTTGTTTTTAAATATCCCTCTGCTGTGTTTTTCTGAAACTGAAGCTGATACTTTGGATCATGTCTTGCTGCCTTGCAAAAGCTAGATTTGGTTTTAGCCTGTAAATTGTTGCGTGAAAATTGAAACTTTGAAACACCATGGCAAAATCCCAAGGGTAATTTTTTCTACGCAGATTTCATCATAGTGTGTTCAGAGTTAAAGTTGGTCCAGTTTAAAGGAGTCTAATTCTTCTATAATACAAGTTTGACTTGAGTTCCACTGTGTAGGGAAAAGTGATTTTTTTGGTCACTCACCCACTTACAGGAGATGCCTGTTCTGGTAACTCTGGGAACTCAGGAAAGAATAGCCCTTGCTGCCCTCACCTTTGCTGAGGGGACAGAGAAGGTTCCCCTCTAGCCTTGGTTTCACCTGGGCAGTGTTTCAGGGATTGAGCTCCAGTACAGCAATAGCATCCTCTGCTGTACTAGAACTTGTCTGACATCGCTGGGGGAGGACTCTGGGAGCTGCAGCAGGGGAGTGGATGGCTTTGCTGTCACTCAGGCTACTGGAAGTAATGTCATTTTAACTGGGAAGCAATGGTGAAGCAGATTGCTCAAAGCTTACAGTGGAGTTGCTCTGCAGAAGCATCAAATGGAGATGTTGGATGATACTGAGCTGCTCTGCAACTCAGAAGCTTCAGGGTCTGTTCTCAGCTGCTTGAGGGGAACGTGGCACAGTACAAAGAAAATTGCATCCTCTTTATCTTGAGGTACCTGACTTATCTGTGCCCTGGGAAGAGCCCAGGGAACTGCTTTGCTGCCCTGTCTCAAACACAGGAGGCGTTCCTGGGAGAGGAGCTGGCCAGCTGAAAGCAGGATTTCCACTGGCAGTCCTGGCTACTCTAAGAGTGTTGGGTTTTGCTTACAAAGTGGAAGGCAAACTTGATAGACCAGAGGTACTGGTTCTTAACCTGAAAAGAGGAATTAATTAGGTTGCTTTTGGTTCTTAACCTGAAAAGAGGAATTAATTAGGTTGCTTGAAGGGGGAGCAAAGGGTTAACTACAACTTGTGGAAAGCTTTGATGACAGTAGATGAGCGTGAGGAGTGTATCTTTTGCAGTTAATTTCCTATCCAAAATTGTATGTAATGGAAGGATATTTAATACAAGGGAGTGTAATAACTTAAAATACATTTTTAGTGACATTGTACATTTATATTTGCTCTTTTTAGAAGCAAAAGAGCATCTCGTTGTAGTGAAGTGAGATTACATTCTCTGGTCACTTTTATTTGTGGACAGTGGGAATTCATTCAATTTTAAATGGTCAGATTGAAGTTGCCATGGTGCATTTAATATTGCACTTTGTTTACTTTCCCTTCACTTGTCCACTTCTTGTGGACAAAAAGTTTCTTTTTAGATCAGGAATATTCTCCATTTCTCAGAATTTTCCAGTAAATTCTAGCATTAAAAAGCATTAAAAATACCCATAAGCAATCTCTTCAGGTATTTTGTGAGTATTCCATTTGTCAAATTCACAGCAAGATCTGAAAGGTGTTGGTGAGGAGCAGAAAGCTCTCAAGATGGAGTAAGTTTTGAAGTATGGTATTCATCAATGGAATTTCAGTTGATACTTTGAATGATAGTGTGCTGTAGAATCTAGGAAGATTTTTTTTTCATATTTAAAAAACATGAGGAGAGGGATTGGGAGGGGGTCTCAAGAGCTCATCTACTTAATTTCCTGTGCTGGATAGAATTAATTCTACTTGAAAATTCCCATGAGGGAAAATGGATTTAAAAGCTTGTAAAAAAACCCTTCTCTTGATTTCCTTTCAGAAGTATCTCTCCCCAAGAGGAGAAGACGACGTTAGAAGATGCAGTTGGAGAAGCACTAATGTTGATTTTAATGACAAAATGAAAATGTCAGAGGTAACACCAAGTACTTGTTTGGATACCTTTGAACATAAAAGAAGTGTTTGGGACCGGAACCCCAGGTGATGCTGGAATGCTGGTGGTGACTGGGATACTTAGCTGTCTCATGGTGCAGCACCTGGTGCCTTTATTCACCTGGTGAATGATTCTTGTGGGAGACAAAGTTGCTGCATCCTGGCTGAGATGGAAGGAGAAGGCTCAGAAAATATTTGCCCATATAAGACACATCTGTAATCCTTTATCTCTGAACATAAGGTTGCTGACTGTTGGAAATTAGTCCAATAAATTATTTTTCACGGTCGACTTGCTCCATTTTATGGTGTGTAAACTTCACTCTTAATCGTGGTTTCATCCCACACATGTGGAAATGAACTTGCTGATAAGCCTTTTGTTGTACCCCGTCTCCAGCAGATCTGGAGTTATTGTGTATTCAAGTGGAGGGATGTAAAGTGTGTTTATTAATTCTGCAGATAACCCAAAACTGTACAAGGGCAGGACTGGAATTCAGAATTATCTTTATGAATTGGAGGGGAGTGAAAGAAGTGGGTGTGGAAATAAACATGGATCTCAGTACTGAGAACAGGCACAGCATGGGGAAATGTTTGCTTGGCAACAGTGCGGCAGAAAAAGCAAATGGACTGAGAATCATCAGCTGGAGTGTTTTCTGTAAGCACTAAAACCAATAGAATTTGTGTCACTCAGCATTGGTAGGCTGTAGCCTTATATATCCCCCCCAACCACAAAAATTTAAGGATGTGGATGGTTACTCTCCTTGGAATTTCTCCAGTTGATCTCAGCTGTTCTTTCAAGAAAGGCCAAAGGAGTTGAAGTGTCCTTTTCTACAAGAAGAAATATAAAATGGAAATTTGGAAGATTTTGAATATAAGAAGAACCTAAATTGAATGAATTAGGTAGGTAGTATGACTCTCAAAGGCCAGAGGAATTGAAGTGCTCTTACCTAGAAGAAAAAGCAGTTAAATGGAGGTATAAATGGTTTTACCATAAAAGGTTTCCATATTAAATGTGTTGGTTGGCAAGGAGGAATGAACCTAAATGACGAAGAGGTTGGGCACTGGAAAAGCTGATGGTGAAATGCCAGTGTTGCACTTGACCTTTTTAATGACAAAAGAGGAAACACTTTGTTAAAAAGCCAAACCTTACTGCACTGTAAACGGAACAATTGAATATTCAGCTGAGTAGCCAAAGTCTTTATAGTCTAATCCATAAGTCATTATTAGTCCCTAACTATTATAGAAAAAGAATACTTGTACACAGATTAAAAATCCCTATAGTGGTAATAACACAGTTAAAGTCATCATATATGCATTTAGTTTCTACCCTTTTTTTCTGGTTTAATGTTCACTCTTCCACTGCACTCTTTGTCCTGAGGTTGGGCTTAGGCTATGGATGGAACATGCCTGAGATGTGATCTGCTTAAAAGGACTCATCTATGGCTATAAACGTTTTGGAGGTGTCATTTCTGTAAAGTTTGAGCAATTTGGTTTTATTTGGGTTTTCTGACAGTGATGATGCATGTGCTTTTCTGTTACCAGAACAAACTCTGCCTCTGTGCATTTCTGCTCCTCATTTTTGGTGAGCAGGTACAAGAGACATAAAAGAGACCTCAAAGGGAAACTTAATCTGACTATTTTTGCTCAGTGACATGTTTCAGGAACATGTTTACTACTGTTGCCTGCAGTGGCACTTTTTCATAACATGACCATCTTATTTGCCTCTCCTTATGTCTTTGAACCGTCCTAAGACCTGGGTAGGGGCTCGAATTTGTCACAAGTTTTGATACTCAGTGACATGAGTTCTCCCTGCACTCCTTTGCAAATGATTTACAAAGCATGCAAAGGCTTGACTAGGCACAAGGATGGGTGCATTCAACTAGCAGCTATTTTCATATTGTAATAATGAAAACAAATGTTCTGTAATTTGTTTATAAAATTACACAGATGTAAAATGGAAGTTATGATTAAGAATAAACTTAAGAACTGCTGGCTATATGCATGGTGGTGATGTTTCAAAACAGTAATCCTGAGAATTTAGAGGCAGCTGTAAGCAGACTTTCACAATGCTGGTATAATTTTTAAAAGAAAAAATCCCTTGCTGCAGTCTGATGGGCAATTACAGGCTTTGAAAAACAGGAGAGGGACTTCCTAAAATGTTTCATTGAAGCAAGCAGCTGTCATTAAAAAAACCCACAACAATAATTCTGGACTTTCAAACAGTAGTAGTAGTAGACTTCCTGGGATCTAAATGCTCTCCTGGTTGCAGCCTCAGCTTTTGCAGTAGTTAAAGGCTGCAAGGAAACTGAATCTCTGTAATGGCAGCCTAACTTCCAGCTGTGCTGATGGATAGGAGTGAGGCCGTATGACAGTGTGGATCTGGATGTTGTTACAGTTTTCAGAAATAAATTAAATACGTATGTTTTGGCTGAAGCTTCTCTGAGGTAGGTACACAACTGTCTGTTCACTGGAAAGTAGTCACCATTTCCTTGGCAAAGCTAAAAGATCCTCTTAGTGGAGGCTTGAGCCAGTGCTTAGTGTTTGCAAGGATAACGTGGGTGATAAAAACCAAAATAAACTGAAAACACCTACAGGTGACATCAATTTACAGAATCACAGAGTCAATTATCTTGGAAAAGACCTCTGGGATCATTGAGTCCAACTTCTGGCTGATCAACACCTTGTCAGCCAGACCATGGCACTGAGTGCCACATCTGGTCTTTTCTCGAACACCTGGAAACTGTTTAAGTGAAAGACATTTTACAATGTATTTTTTATTCCTATTATTAAAGCAACCAACAAGGTCTAATTAAGTCAAAGTAAGTGCAAAAGGCTGGACAAATTAAGCTCAAATATCAGCTTGGGAATGCTCCTGTAAGCAGCTGTGCTCAGACTGGAGGTTTTTGCAGCCTTCAAACTGAAGTTGAAACAGCAATACAGGAGTGATGTGAAAAAATTCCAAATGCCATGGATAACAGTGGAAATCTATGGTGTGTATAGTTTGGTGTCACCTCTTGAATAACTGGAGAATCCTACAGTAAAAGGGATTTTGCTGTTTGTTGTAAGACCAAATTGTTAACTCTGAAATTCTCTCACTAAGTAAATTCACGTTGCTATAAATTACACATCTCTGTTGTATTGAACATGGGGAACAATTAATTAATCACCATCTGCATAAACACACATTACAAAGCTGGAAAGACTGTTACCTTCACTCTAAACCCTTTCATTTCAGACTAAACTCTTGCTGTTTGCTTTCTTTTTGTTGCCTTTTTTTAGGATTCTAAAGGTAGACCTGATCCCAAAGGACTAAAGGATACTTTGAGGTTTATTCTAGTATCATACTTATGTGTCTTATGTAACAGGACCCTATGCAGTGTTTGTGTTCTCTCATCAAACATGCTTAGCAGGTTTCTTCAAATGACGCTGATATTTTATCCCTTCTTTTCTGGAATGTTTCATTTTGAAGTTCATTCTATGTTGCCTATTTAGATTTTACAAAGCTTGCTATGTGGGTTCCTCAGCCCATTTTCCTCTTGGTCCTCAAATCTGGGCACCTGATTAAGCCAGATAATGGAATATTTCTCTCCTCCACCTGTGTGCAGCCCAGCACTTGGAAATGTGACTGCAGGAACTTCATGAGCTACAAGGAGCTGAAAAATGTGCTAAGCTTTGTCTTGCTCCTAGAACTTAGGACTTAGAATTGTGGAATATCCTGAGTTGGATTGGGACCTACAACAATCATTGAAGTCCAACTCCTGGCCCAGCACAGGACACCACAAGGGTCACAGCATGTGCCTGAGAGCCTTGTCCAAGTCCTTATTGGACTCTGTCCAGCTGGTGCTGTGACCACTCCCTGAGGAGCCTGTTCAGTGCCTGACCACCCTCTGGGGGAAAAACCTTTTCCTGATACCAACCTAAACCTCCCCTGACACAACTTCAGGCCCTTCCCTCAGATCTTGTTGCTGGTCACCAGGGAAGAAATCAACGCCTGCCCCTCTCTTACCCTCACGAGGAAGTTGTAGACTGTGATAAGGTCTCCCCTCAGTCTCCTCCAAGCTGAACAGACCAAGTGACCTCAGCTGCTCTCATATGGCTTCACCTCTGGGCCCTTCACCATCGTCGTAGCCCTTGGGTCAATCTCTATGCTGCGACATAATTTGGCTGCAAGAGAAACCATTGAAGCAATATTATCCTTCAGCAGCTTCAGCTTTCTGCAACAGACCCCAAACTGCTTCCTCTTTAGTCACAGCAATGTAAACCTTGATATGGGAAATAAGGCAGGACATGAGGGCCAGCCATCAGCTGCTAAGGGTTATTGGAGATGGGGAGGAACTTGGTTCTTTCTTACAAGAGAGTTTTGTGTGGGTTTTGAAAAGTGAGGAGGTAGCAATTATATCCGAGAGACGGGCTCAGTGCTCCCTCCTGAGCAGGTGATTCTGACACAGGGCTGCGAGCTGCCGGTGTCCATCCCGGTGGGGGTGGGGATGGGGGTTGCCGGTTGTATTTCACACGTGCTACCAACCGGTCAGTCCAGTCCTGAGGACCCGTCAAAAGACACGGTACAACATTTTGGAAGACGCAGCCAAGCCCTTACCCTCCCCAAGCTGCATTTTGGGGTGCAATGTGGCAGAGCCCCGGCCCCCGGTGCCGCCCCGGGAGAGGCAGCGCTGCTCCCTCCCGCAGCCCCGCGGGACCCCGCGGCCGCGCCCGCTCCCCGCGCTGCCCGCGCCGGGCGGGGATGCGCCGTGCNCGGGATGCTGCGGGATGTGGGGTGCTGATGGGTGCGGGGTGCTGCGGGATGCTGATCGCCCCAGGGACGGACACGGAGGGGGAAACCGGGCCCAGCGCCAGCGGCCCTGCCCCTGGGACGGCGGGGACCCGGGAGGCTCGGCGGGGGGGGAGGAGGAGGGTCGGGGGTCCCTGTCCCCCCCCGGCCGGCTGCGGGCGGTGCCCCTCGGCCGCTGGCCGCGGGTCTCACAGGCAGTGGTGGCGGGGTGTGCTGCCTGTGTGCTCCACACGGAAAGGGTTCGTGTGCACAGACACGAATTTTAGGGAGAATAAAGGAATAGGAAAGCCGGCTTTTGAGATATTAATGGAGAACAGGTGTTCTTGCAATCATGGAGGGACGTGTCTGTGTCTGGGAGCCTGGGAGTTGTTGGGTTTTCTCACCACAGTATAATAGAAATGATTTGAGGGATGATTGCCTCCAGATTTTTGATTGATGAGGGTGTTGTTTTGATTGATGGTGTTGCTGACACACCCTGGCCCAGCTCGTGGTCGTGGCAGTGGTGCTGCTGCCAGGTATTTCCCTTAATATTTCAGATCACAGCACTGCCGAGTTGCTGAACCTGAACTGCTGCTGTTGGACACAGTCCTGGCAGTCTCCTCCTGATTTACTATAAAAATGCCAACTTCAACGCTTCTTGAAGATTGCCAGGTTGATTTTGCTACATCTTTTGCCAGCTTTGGGGGAAAATAATCACGTGAGCCTTTGAGAGATGCCTGTGAGGATGGCATACAGCAGTGTATAAGCTCTCAGGAAAAAAATCCTAGGCTTGAGCTTTTTATTAAAAATATTTGACTTAATTGGGAGTCTAATTTCTCTCCCCCTTTTGCCATTCAGTGATGTTCCTTTGTGTTTGCTGCTCCTCGTTTTCTTTCAAGGCTGTGTCCCTAAGGAAGGGTCATCTCAGGCAAGGCCCAGGCTGATGGGTGGAGCTGTGGATTTTCCACAACATGGAGTCATTTGGTGCTTCAGCGTGGCCTTAGGAGAATTTGGAACCAACCTGGTATGTTTAGAGCAGTAATAGTACACTTCTACCTTGCAGAATCTGTCCTCCCATGAGTTAGATTTTTGAAGCAGGGATCTGTGTCTGACAGTTGATTCCTCATCTGTTTGAAAATTGCTAAATGTTGTGATTGAGAAATAATAACCTGAAATGAAAAAGACTGGAGGGAAGCCTGATGTTAAAATGAATATGTTGGCATTCCTTGGACTTGGTGTACTTGTATTAAATTCCACTTAGATATAAACTATGATTTTTATTGGAGTGGGAAAATCTGGATGGTTGTTTGGCTTTTTATCCAACCTCAGCAGATGCCAGCCTTTCCTGTACTTGCATGGAGCAGTGACACCACCAGCAGGACTGGGGGATTCTCTGGTCTGGGGAGCTTTGGGAGGAGCAGGGGCATCCTGAGAGCTCAGGTAGTGTCCACTTCTGTCCTCGTGTCAGAGCTGTTCCCCAGAGCAGGGCAAAAGAGCCAGACAGTCTCTCTTCCTCTGTGATTCTGGGCTGCCAGAAGAGGTGGCAGTGATGACTTGAGGTGATCAGAGATACATTTTACAGCTGTCTGCTCTGGTTTAATTGCTAAATAATTCATTTTTCCTGTTGGCTCAAGGATCAGAAGTGAGGGAAGTTTGGTTTCCAGTAACTATGGCTTCAGCTCAATTGGAAATGAGAGTAGCTTGGACACAGTTCAGGTCAGTGTCAAACAGAACTGTGGATCATTTGAATACATTTCTAATGGTTTTAATTAAAGGTGCAGGAGCAGGCCATCCCCATGTGCTGAAAGATGAGCCAGTGGGGAAGGAGACTGGCCTGGCTGAATAGAGAGCTCTGGCTGGAACTCAGGCATAAAAAGAGAATGTTCCACCTGTGGAAGAAGGGGCAGGCAGCTCAGGAGGACTGCAAGGATGTTGTGAGGCTCTGCAAAGAGAAAATCAGAAGAGCCAAAACCTGACTAGAACTTAATCTGGCTACTACTGTAAAAGACAATAAATAATGTTATATATATATAATGCAATAAAAGGAGAATCTCCATCCTTTGGATGTGGGGGGAAACAGTAACAAAGGATGAAGAAAAGGCTGAGGTACTTAATGCCTTCTTTACCTCAGTCTTTGTTTATAAGATCAGTTGTTCTCAGGGTGCACAGTCCCCTGAGCTAGGAGACAGGGATGGAAAACGGAATGAAAACCCCATAATCCAAGGGGAAATAGTCACCTGCTATACACAGGTCTGTGGGGCCTGATGAGATCCACCCAGGGCAATGAAGGAGCTGGTGGAAATGCTCACTGAGTCACTTTTCGTCATTTACCAGCAGCTCTGGCTAACCAGGGAGGTCCCAGGTGACTGAAAGTTAGCAAATGTGACACCCATCTGTAAGAAGGGCTGGAGGGAGGATTTGGGGAGCTACAGGCCTGTCAGTCTGACCTGAGTGTCAGGGAAGGTCGTGGAGCAGATCACCTTGAGTGCCATCCCACAGCACATACAGGACAGCCAAGTGACAGGCCTGGCCAGTGTGGGTTTATGACAGGCAGGTCCTGCTTAACTGACCTGAGCTCCTCCTGTGGCATGGTGACACACGCAGTGGGTAAGGAAAAGGCTGTGGACATCCTCTACCTGGACTTTCATAAAGACTTTGACACCATTTTCACAGCTTTCTCCTGGAGAAACCATCTGCTCATGGCTTGGACCAGTGCATTCTTTGCTGGGTAAAAAACTGGCTGGGCCCAGAGAGTGGTGGGGAATGGTGTCACATCCAGCGTGGTCACCAGTGGTGTCCCCTAGGGCTCAGTTCTGGGGCCAGCCCTGTTTGGCCCTTTACTGATGATCTGGATGAGGGGATTGAGCGTGTTGGTGACAACATCAGGCTGGGTGGGAGTGTTGATCTGCTGGAGGGAAGGAAAGTCTCTGCAAGGGATGCAAATGGGCTGGGTCGATGGACCAAGGCCAATTGTATGAGACTCCACAAGGTGAAGTGCCAGGTCCTACACCTGGGTCACAACAACCCCACAAACCACCACAGGCTGTGGGAAGAGTGGCTGGAAACTACCAGGAGGAAAAGGACCGGGGGGTGTTGACAGCAATGAACATGAGCCAGGTGTGCCCAGGTGGGCAATGGCACCTGGCCTGTGTCAGGAATAGTGTGGCCAGCCAGACCAGAGCAGTGATGGTCCCTCTGTTCTCTCACTGGTGAGGCCACACCTCAAATCCTGCATTCAGTTTTGGGCCTCTCATGACAAGAAAGACCTTGGGGGCTGGAGCGTGTCCAGAGAAGGGAAGGGAGCTGGGGAAGGGTCTGGAGCACAGGTCTGATGAGGAGCACCTGAGAGAACTGGGGGGGCTCAGCCTGGAGAAAAGGAGGCTCAGGGGAGACTTTATCACTCTCCACAACTCCCAGACAGGAGGGGGCAGCCAGGTGGGGGTCAGGCTCTGCTCCCAGGGAACAAGGGACAGGACAAGAGGAAATGGCCTCAGGTTGTGCCAGGAGAGGTTTAGACTGGATATTAGGAAAACCTTTTTAATGTAAAGGGTTGTGATACATAGGAACAGGCTGCCCAGGGCCGTGGTGGAGTCACCATCCCTGGAGGTATTTAAAAGAGGTGTAGATGTGGCATGTGGTAGATGTAAAACGTGGGGACACGTTTTAGTGGTGGGCTTGGCAGTGCTGGGTGGGCTTGGTGATCTTAGAGGTCTTTTCCAACCTAAATGATTTTGATTCGATGGTATCCTCATAATATTAAGACCATTCTGTATATTTTAAGACCAAAGATTTCCCAAGAGAATATATTTAAAAGAGGAGACACACACCTGACTGTTCAGAGTAGTTTTTAAATACTGGGAGTATATTGGCTTCCATTTGAAAGTTCATGTCATTGTATCTCTGTTTTGGTTTTCCTCTTGTGTTTCATTTTGATGTAACATTGCTTAAATTCTTGCTAATAATAGACCTGCATCACATCTGTCTGTGTTGAAAGCAAATCTTAAAAAGTGTCTGCTTTGTGGAAAATATTGATTGCACTTGTGTGCTTTGCTAAATATGTGAAACACAGGTACTTTTACAAAGAGCCTGTATTTGTGCATACACACCCGTCCCCATGAGAAAACATTCAGGTACATAGTCAGACTTCAAAGTAAATAGGAGAACATTTAAAATCTGTTTCCTTCCTGTTTCGATTCAAGGGGGGGAGGGGGGTATTCTCCAGGGACGCTGCCTCTGAGGAGAGTTTGTTTTTCACAAAGATAAGCAACTTTATATGCCTTGGAGGAGAGGATGGAGAGTGCTTCGCTGAAGAACTGGGCTGCAGTCACAGAGGTGCAGAGAGCATCCAAAAGCTAAAGGGCTGCTGGGCTTGTGGATCCTACAGCCAGGCTTTTAATAACGTTTTTAGAGGTTTGAAGACAAAAGTGAGTTACCAAACCAAATATTTTTGAGCTTGCAGGACACCTTAAACCAAATGTATCCCCAGAGCCGTGCTGCTGGTGGCTGTAGCACTGGTTTAACACGCTTAGGTCACCATGAAATGGGTCCTGTTCGGTGCAGAGGGGTAATTATGGAGGAAGAGCTGTGGGTGTGGTGTGGCTCAGGATGCGCTGGAAGCGCTGCGGCAGCGAGAGCAATTCCAGCTGCATCAGGCTTCGGGAAGTGCAGCACTGTGCCTTGCCTTTGCTCCAAGTACTGATGACAGCACTTCCTGAGGGACCCATCTGCAGGAGTCTGGGGCGTTTATTTGCCTTCTTGGAGCGTTCCTTTGCTTCCTGTGCACGTGGGAAACAAGCGAGTTCCATCTGGGTACGTCCTTCTGTGGTGCTGCTCAGCTGTAGAGACATCTCTTAAGTAAACAGGAGCAGCCATAATTATCAGGGGACATTTCTAAAAACATCAGGTGGCTTTGTTTTGAAAAGCAGCCTCTGATGTGCCTTAGGCTGATGTCACGACTGGTGGGGTTGAGTAGTCGTTAAGGAGACTTTGTGTTCCTGTCCCACTTGTGTGATCTGTAGTTGATGGCTCTGGTTCTGCACGGAGAAAGTTTGATCAATTATTCAGCAAGGGCTTGAGTCTAAGCTGTCTCAGAGCTGGCAAGCCACTACCTCTACAAATTGGTGTGGTTGGTTGTTATTTAGGTGCTCTGACTTTGCACAGACTGCTCTTTGTGTAGTTTTGGGAGATGAATTCCCAATCAGAGGAGAATGTGGTTATCAACCAGATACATACACATCCAGCTTATGACAGTGGCTGTAATCAAACCCAATCAGGCATGTTTTAATCAGTCAGGGATACTCTGTTGGCTGTGCTGTCCAGAATTAACTTCTTGGATATCTTGCTTTTTATGTTTAAGATAGCTTGGTTTTGTCTTGGAGGGTTAAATGAGTGGGTAAACAGTTGGTTAAAATTGCCAATGTCATCCATCAGCAGCTGCAGAACTTGGTTAAGGCAATGAAAAGTGACTTGTGGCAGCCTTCTCAGTGGCTGTGAGGGAGACAAGATGCCATTCGTGAAGTCCTGAGCAAATGAGCAAAAGAGCAGCACCAAGAGGGGATATGATCTCAAGAACAGTCTCTGATTGCATCAGGAGCAACTGGCAGGCTGAGGAGGGCAGAGACAGTGTCAGCCAAAGAAAGGGAGGGTATTGCAGAGCCCACCCTGCACACAAACCCACAAAATGACCCTTGTTCCTCCCTCCATGTGTCTGTGTGGAGCAGCAGGGTGGCATCTCTCCATTAACACAGTCCCCATTTCTGGCTTGGAATCACCTGCGTGGAGTCCCTGGTGAAAGCTCCCAGGGAGGGGAGTGCAGGGTCCCTGAGTGGCCCTGGGGAAGGGCAGGGAGGGGATGGGGCTGGTTTATTTCCTCTCTTAGGGCACCTTGCACCATCCTGACCCCTCTGTTTCACAAGTCCCTGTCATGGCCCCTTTCAGGAGGCACAGCTGGGACTTGTGTTGGGCATCTGCCATGGAATCCTAGAATGGGTTTGGGTTGGAAGGGGCCTTAAAGATCATCTAATTCCAACTCCTCTGCCGTGGGCAGGGACACCTTCCACTAGACCAGACCTTGCTCTGATGCTGACTTTGAGACTGTGGAGGCTTTGCTTCCCTTCCCTGTTTGTCTGTGCTGTTTCTATAGTGCTCTGTAATGAAATTTATCATTATTATTATTATTATTATTATTGTTATCATCATCATCACCATCATCATCATCATTATGTAACTCAAATGTACAAGATACTGGGTGCCTCCAAGGAGGAGGAAGTCGGTCCTAATTAGCCTTCATTGGCTTTGATAGGGCTTGAAAGCATCTAGGAACTTGCAGTGCTTCCTACTATGGCTGGCAAGCACATTTTAGGATTGCTGTTATTCGAAAAAAAAAAAAAATTACAGGCTTGAAGATGCCAAAACTACTTATTTTGGGTCAAAACCAGAGTTTTGAAAGTCTTAAGCACTTCTTATAGAAATGTGGAAAATCAAAACGTGGTTTACATCTCAGAAGTATTTAGGGAGCATATTCAGATAATGTACATAAGTGTAAAAAAAATTCCCCCAAATCTTTCCCATCACATTATCCTGACAACCAAGTGCTTGCACAGTTGAAACAAAAATGTTTAGCAGCTGAACAAAACCCCAGTAATTTTAACAGAGATCTGCTCAGGCCCTTGTGGTGTTTCACTGCAACTGAAAGAAGGGAGCTTTCTAAAAGAATTTATTGCTCCTTGGTGTGGTACTTTCTTTTTTCCTAAGCATTATTTCTTCCAGTGTGGGGAGAGGGATTCTGCAAACAGGAGGCATCTACACAATGCTGATTCCTGCTGGTAATGTGAATTTGATCTCAAGATAAGCATTTGGGCCACTGTTGAAAGGCAATTATTGGGATCTGAGGTTGTTGTCTGCAGCAAAAAATTTGTTATGTATTTCTCAGACAATGGCAGGGGGGCTTGAAGCACTGTTCTAGAGTGGGTAGTTCTTCTCTCTTGTTTCCTGGTGGCTCTTTGGAACCAACATTCCTCATCAATAACTTTTGTTGAAAATACTTAAGAAGGTTTGTTGCCTTAAACCCGTTTTGCATAACACGCCTTGGCTACACTTTGTGCTTAAAAACTTTGAGTCAACCCTGAAGAACAACACAATCACCATAGAAATCACACAAAATGCTTCATGTGTGGGAGGGTTTTGTCCTTTCTTGTTTTGCAGCACTTGAAATCTTCTGAATTTCTCTCCAGAGGAGCAGATAGAAGGAAAGAAGGCTTTTTTTTTTTTCATTGCCACAAGGACTAGAAGGTTTTTTGTTATAGCAGCTGATATTTTTGCCTCATGATTTACTTCAGATCTACACATTTAGGTAAAATACCTGTTATTGTTTGATGAAGGTGTAGATTTTAGTTGGTAAAGTTGTGATAGTTGCCTTTAAATTCTTAAAAAATGTGCATGCTCCATGAAACACGTGTATAGTTACAAATTATTTTATTTTCCAGGTGGAAAAATGACTTTAGAATTTCTATAACGTCGACGCTGCAATTGTATTCATTGGTCATCATATGGGGGACACAGCTGTGCTGGGAGCCCTGCTGAAAAATTAGTCCAGGAGTTGCTGTACTTCAAACTAAATGCTTGTTGAGGTTTTACTGAAGCTGTAGCAGATGAGATGTACAAATGCTCACAGCATTTTGCAGCTTTGGGTTTTGTTCTGTAATTTGAATTACTTGGTTTGCTCCCTGCATTTCAGTATAACATTAATAACTGTTTCCCTGGCTTAACTTGGATTTTACATGCTTTTTGTATCACTGACTTTTCAATGGGAGCAGAGTGCATTTCATGCTGAAGTCAGAAGACAGCCCATAAACAAATTAAGGTGCATTTCTGCTCCCATAATTTGTGTTGGGAAACTCTGACATGTTTTTTAAGGCAGTTCACAGAAGGGATCTGACATTCTGCAGGTTTTTCTGTCTGTGCTATTCATGCTGTGTATCAGGGTGGCCATCCTGCCCAGCTGCAAGAGCCACATGCCAGTGTTGTCATGGACTGAACCATATGATGTGCACCTAACTGTGTATTAATTACATATTTATATATATCAATTCATAAGACCCATATGTAAGGGGCACTTCATGGGTGACAAAACAGTGATGCCACCACTCAGTTACAGAGTCTTGACTGTACCTGATGGTCTCCTCATTTTAGACCAAATACTGGCAGCCTCACCTTCTTCATTACCCAGGCCACATTTTCTGATCTGTCCAAAATGACAAAATGACCAGAGAGCTGTAATTTAGCAAAGACAAATGGAAAGTTGTACCTGAAGGAGGAGCCCTCGAACTGTACTGTCTGTGCTGGTACAACTCAGTGTGTCCTGGTTTGGTGCTGCTCATGGATTTTCTCTTTATCACCGGGGCATGCTGGGGCTGTGCTGTGAAGGTCAGGTGGGGCAGAGGAGGCAGGGGATGTGCTGTTCCTCACCACTCTGAAAATGGGTTTAGGTGTGTCTGAGTCACAGAATGGTTTGGGTTGGAAGGGACCTTAAAGATCATCTCGTTCCTACTCCCCTGCCATGGGCAGAGACTCCTTCCACTATCCCAGGTTGCTCCAAGCCCCATCCAACCTGGCCTGGAACACTTCCATGGCTGGGGCAGCCACAGCTTCTCTGGGCACCCTGGGCCAGGACCTCACCACCTCAGAGCCAAGAATTTCTTCTTCATATCTAATCTAAACCTACTCTCTTTCAGTTTGAAGCCATTACTCCTTGTCCTATCAAGAATTACATCCTTCAGGCTCTGTGAAGATGTCCAGGTGACAGTGTTGCCACTTGCTCCTCTGCCCAGGCCTCCCAACCCTGTAAGCTAATGCTGAAAAATCAGTAGTTTTAAGTCTCAAAAAGCACACACATCCTGACTGACTCTGACCTTTACTCTGCTTACCTCTGGTTTCCAAATATTTCTCCTGCAAAAATATGAGCTAGAAACAAAATTATAAAACAAAGCTGACGTTCTCTTTTGTGCTAACTTGGGTCCAAGTGTTACAGAGTGAGGAAAAACACCAAATAACTTAAATGTGCCAGCAACTCTGGGAACAGAGCTGCAGGTCCCCCTTTTAGAGGAAAAGGAATGCATTCAGATTTCCCAACAGGCAATCTCAAGGGGGGAAGGAGTGATTCTAGTGAGCACATTTGTTTTCAGTGCTCCCACAGCAATGACTACATAGCGTGTGGGGTCATTTATTTGCTCTGCTGAAGGCACAAGGACAGACCTCCAGAGCTGCTCTTCTCCCCATTTGCCTTCCCGTTGCTCCCTTGCTTTTTTTGGTTCAGTTCTTCACTCTCTTCACTTCCCCTATCTCCCTCCAGGGCAATGGAAAACTGGGAGTTGTGCTGGGCTTGCTCACTCAAGAGCTGGAGACCTTGAAGGAATGCTTCCTTCCCAGACACTGCAGTGAGATCCGTGAGGAGCTTTTGTCAGACCTTAAGCAGAGCAGTCACAGAGATCCAGTGACCAGCCTGGTGTCTCCATGGGCAGCCCTGCGGCCAGCAGCCTCTGTGGGTTGCTGTAAGTCAGTCAATGTGAGAGGCAGAGCAGCATGAAGTGGGAATGGGCCCCTTTCTTGGACTGGAAAGAGGAGCCTTCACACTCCTGAGCTGCTGCCCATGCTCTCCGTGCTTGGCAGCATGAGCAAAAAGTCAAGATTGCCTTGGGTCAGGAAACTCTCTCACAATGGAGATCACAATGGACTTGTGCTCCTCTGGCCTTTCTCTTTGGTCCACTGAACATTTAAAAGGAGCAGCTTCAGCAGAGTGTACTGAGAGTTAATTCTTCAGCAGGGCCCCATGGGCCGGGGCAGTGAGGATGGTGAGGTTCAGATCCTTCTAGGCAAAGCCAGGACTTCCCCTCAGGGCTGTCCCATCTTGTAGCCATGCTGGAAGGGAAAAGTGCTGCCCACATGATCTCACATGGTGCTTCATCTCTTCTGTAATAGATGATCTCACCAGGAAACGTAGGCAGAAGTTTCTGTGCTGTGGGTTATGGGGAGGATTAGGTAGGAAAGAGTTCTGCTGTTTTGGTTCGTGCTGTCATGGTTTCTGTGAGCAGGTGGGTGCCCAGGGAATTTTAATGCAAAAAATGTCAGATCCCCTAGGATTAGGTGTCAACTGACTGATGATTTTGAGGAATGAAGTCTTGAATTTGGCACACAAAAATAGCAGTTGCGTGGGACCTTGTCACCGATTTCCTTTGAGAACCAACCCTTTTCTGAGAACTTTAACTTTGGGATTCTGCTGGTGTTCGGTTCTAGTATGTAAATATTCATTCACCAAATCTCACTCTTCTGCACTCTGCCCCCAGTGCCTCCCTGTAGCATTTACTGTGCTAATGGGATGACAATGGGGTTACATGTTGCATAATAGGGTGAGGAGTGTAAGGCCTGAACTTCACATGGCTGGAAACGCTTTAGTACCGTGATAATCACAAGGTAGCAGCTGTCTTACCCTCCCTTTTTATTTTTCTTTTTGAAACCCACTCCACTTGTTTTATAATTACTTGGGCTCATCATGAACGCAAAAATAGCTTCTCTATTTAAAGAGAACAGATGGTTTTTTCTAATGATTTTTCCTTAAGATTGAATGAGTTGTGGTTGAGTCAGAATCTGCCAGCCCAGAAACGTATGTTTTGATTAGAGAAATACTTGATTAGGTTAATTGAGTGTGACTCAGTGTGATGTACATTTGGCCAACTTAAAAGCTTTCCAACTTTGTCTTGGATGGAGATTGCAGTACATCTCTGAGGACAGAGCAGCAGGGAAGGGAGTGCAGGTGAAGATGGATAAGCCAAAGGAACGTAACACTTTCAGGAGGGCTGGGAAGCATTTAAAACATGAGGACACATTTGTCTGTTCACATCTTGTTCCTGACAGTGAGGTCTTTGCCAAGAGCAAACTCCTTCCAGTTTCCACCTGAGAGGCCTCAGAAAGGGCCAAGCTTGGACCCAAACTAAGAGGCAGCTAAGGGCAGTCCTGGGGACCCAGTCTGGAGGAGAGAGGCAGAGGCAGTAAGCTGTAGAGTAAGTTTGCCTTTGGGAAGTCCCTGTGTCATGAGAGGGAGCAGGGATTTGGTTACACTGAGCCTTGCTAAGCTAAAGACTTCAGAGCTGTGTTTGTGACATCCAGCAGAGTGTGTCTTTTAGCTGAGGGGTAATCTTTTCTGACTTTAATAGAAAAGGGGATAGAAGATCTCCTGAGCAGGCTCAGTGTCACTCAAGGTGCTTTAGTTAGGCCATGGAGTGAGTTTAATGTGCTGTAATTTCCATGCAAGCTCAAGCTTGGTGGGACAGGGTACAGCAGAGATGATGTAGTGTTTGGCAAAACAGGTAAACTTCAGAGACTAACACAAAACCCCCAACTTCTTGATTCTTTTATGATGTTTGCTGGAGACTAAGAGATCATGATGCTGCTCTGAGACCTCAGTCCTCTTCCAGATGCTGGCATGTAGCCAGAAAAACATTTAAGAGCTATGTCCCATGTCCCTTTCCTCTGTGATTTGAAAAGGCATGCAAAAAATGCAGTCCTTGATGTTCCCACTGTCACCCAGCAGTTTGTCTGGGCAGTGTACAGGACCATCTTCTAGAGATGCTTCCTTTCCTGTGGCTGTGTAAGTCTGAATAGAAACTCAAACCACTTTGAGAGGGTCCCAACAGTCCTTGTTTTGTAATTCCCAGCATGTCTTTTAGCAATTGGGCAGCCATCCTTTTCTTTTTTTATTTCTTTTTCCCCAGTGCTGCTTATTCCTGCTCCCTTTTCCCTGTGGCTCATAAAGCAGAGACCTTCTCCTCTCTCAGTGTTGCTGATCTCAGTGTTGCTGCTGTGGTGCTGCAAAGGTCAGCAGGCAGCTGCTAATGGACAGCAGGAGGGTGGCTCAGCCACGTCTCTCTGCTCTTTGAAGGGGACTTTGTGTGTCTGTGTCCCTTCAGGCACGTGTCCTGTTACGTGCTTGGAATGAATCATCTCCCACAGCATTTGTGCAGTTTGATGTGGGCAGTGACAAACCAAACCAAACAGGTCCTGTCCTCATTTCATCCCCTTTTTGTGGGCAAAATTGTGTCTTTCAGGACATCAAGGCAGACATCACCTGTTGGGTCAGTGTGTGAGGGTGAAGCAGGAGGTCTGGAATGATGTGTGGGAGATGCTCTGCTGATCCCAGAGGAGAAGGATGAGGTGTACCAGCCCACCTCCTGCTACAAGGGTGATCCAAATGTGTCCATGTGGCTGTTAGGATGTGAAACTGACAGAGATATTTGCTGTAGTTTGATATGTTAGGGTTAAGGTATGTTTTATCCTCTTCTTGCTGGATTATGCATGGAAAAAACCATTACAGTCAGCTGCTTGAAAGTGGATATGTAGGTATGGTAGTGAGCTGTGTTGATCTTTCATTATAAATCTGAGAGAAAGGAACTAAAACTAATTTAAAATCAAAGCAAAACACTCACAGGAGCAATATCCATCTTCCTCTAGCACTGCACAGAGTTTGGATGCAGCAGGTCTGAGTGCAGCAATTTTCCGTCTTGAAAGGGCCAGGTGGATTCTTCATTCTGAGATCCAAGTTGCAGGAATAGTTGTGGCTTTGGGGAAAGGAACAAGTCATTAAAAATACAAAATTTATTTTTCTCTTTGTTAGCATCTTTATTTCTGTAGGAGATGGAGATGCTGATGTTGAAAGCCCTTCCTAAAATGCAATACCTTTTTTCATAGATGTGCCTTCCTAAATAGAGGCAGGGACAGGTGAAATATCGTCTAAAACACCCTGATAACCACCTGAAGAATTTGAATCTGAATTCTTGTCTTAATTATTGGCCGTGCCTCATATCTGGTAGACAGCACTCCCCTCTGTGGTGTCTTTAGAGCCAATTTTGTAAGGATTTTTGCCTAGGTGCTGGAATGAGAAAGTGAGAGAGGCTCTAGAGGGCAGTGCAGCATCCCTGTGATGGGAGTGCCTCCAGGATTCGTTCATAGGAATCCTACTCGGCAGGATGATTGCTTAAAATAGACAAAAATAAGATAGAATTAAGCAGAAGTTTTGTTATTTCACAGAAAATTTTGATTGATGAGAAGTTTTTGTACCAAGAAAACTTGGCCCTCTCTTGAGAGGAGCTTTGAGCATTAGACTGCCTGTACTAATTTTGAAAAGGTTTTAATCTCTTGAAAAAAAAAAAAGAAAGTAAGAAATTTGTGTACTATTTAAGGAAACAAACAAACTAAAGCTCATCCCTCCTGTGCATCTAGCACGGTCCACATCAGAACTATTTGTTTTCACACAGTTTCCCCCCTTCTCCAGCACAGCCTTATAATGCAACACATCATTTGACTGGAGGAGCTCCTGTTTTCCTTGTAGAGAGATAAATCAATAAATCATTGTGTCAGCAGAGCAGCAGAGCACAGCTTGAAGCAAAATTTCCCTGTGCTGGAAGGTTTTGAATTCACTTCAGGTGGGAGCTCAGATGTGCCACACACACCTGCCTGCTGATAATGTTCCAAGGCTGCCTCCAGAGGGGCAGGGTGGTGATTCAGGGTGTCAGCCTGCTCTTCGGGATGTCGAGCCACAACCTGGCGGCTGCTCCTGCTGTCAGAAGGGGTCGGTAGCTCCTTGCTACCCCATAAACAGCTCATGTATGGCTGGCTGATCATTTAGTGAGCATTTGGCATGGATGTTTGCTCTGTGTGGGAGTTGAGGTCTCCAGTCTGTGTGGACTGTGCTGCTCATGTGGACAGGGGGTCGTTCAGTGCTGGGCAGGGAGGAACCAGGGCTGAAATCCAGCAGAGAGGTGCTTGAGGCAGGACTGTGCTCTGACCCCTCTGTAAGGCAGCACATGATGGATTTCTATTCACTTTCACGGTAGCAATACTTCTTCCAAATTAAAATTGACTGCCTTTCACAGCAGGAGAGAGGAGATTCTCCCAAGCAGTTGTTCTGGGTGAATGCAAAAGATCTGTATGTGGGCTCAGCATTAGATAACTGGTACTTTTGAAATATGTATTTGTTTGTTTTCTGAGTAGAGTACATCTTGTTCATCTGTGCAAATTGGAGATGACGAGAGGAAAGGAGGGGCTTTGGATAACAGAGAGAGGACTTTACATAAGTGAGGTGAAAAATAAGAGGTTCTCATTTCAACCTGAGGGAAGGAAAATTGTTTACACATACTTCCAGAATAATGCATTAAAAAAACCAACAAAATAGTGTTTCCTCTCTCCCTTCTATCTGCTTTCTTTATTTTCTTCAGTTCTGCCTTTAAAGAGAAGGTACATGAGACCTACAAATGCCACAGTTTTACCATGACTTATTTCTCCTTTTGCAGCAGTACCTATCCACCTTCTCTATGGTTTTTGGAAGAGCTGCTGCTGGTGGTGTTTGTCCACGTGAATTGAACAAGCTGCCTGTCAGACCAGCCTGGTTTTCAGACACCAAAATGTAGCACTGTCAAGTAGGAGACCTGTTGGTAACAGACTTTGTGAATCAGATTGGCTGCTGCCTGATGAATGCTGCACAGATACTACTGTAGTAGAGATTACTGCTAATTTATGTTTGTACCAATTAATTTCCCTGTGAGTTTCCTAATTAAATGAGGTATGACTGTAAAGCAGATTAACAGAATGATGCCAAATTCCTGTCTACACAGTCTCCTTCTGAATGAAGCTTGTTATTTCCTCTATGGTTTAAAACTAAGCCATGTGTGCTGTCTTCATTTAGATTAAAGAGTATGAAATCAGCTTAATTTCATACTGTTATTATTTAAGACTGCTTTGATTTTTGGAGAAGAGAGATAGCCAAAGGGCTTAATGCCATTGAGTTGATATACTGCAAGTTCTTGTCATTAGCATTTCTTTTGTGTTCTTTTGTATTTCTTTAAAATAAGGGACATCTTTTCTGCTTGGTGTCCTCATAACATTCCTTTGACTGCCTGATGCTCCAGGTGTTCAGAAGTGGATGAATAACAGGGAGGAGGGATTTTATTTTTCCTAAAATTTGAGAGTCGAAGTATGGTTGTTGGCTTTTAAACTCAGTGGTGTTTTTTATTCCCCTTTTTCCCCTGAGTGATTTGGCCTCCTGTTAATGGGGGTGATCTGCAGTCAACTTGGCTGAATTCTGCCTGCTTTAACAACAAGAGTAAAAAACCCCAACACTCTCTAAGGAAAAGTTCAGAAACTTAAAATAGATGCAGTATGAGCAGTGCCTGGGCACACAGAAAGTTAATTGTTCTACTAATGAGAGACAGTTCTGCCTCACTCAGCTGGGTCAGTTGGGAACTTACAGAAGAAAACATGATGACTCTGGGATCTAAAGCTTCTGCTGGTGTCACTGCTTTTGTAATTCTTGCTCTTGCAAGAAGGGAGAACAATTTGGAGTTTAATATTCCCTCTCTTTATATACTCTCATTAAAACCGTGCTCGTGGCTTACAGGCTGGATCAGATGTAACCATCACAACTCCCTGACTTCACTGGCCTTACTTTCTACACTGGAAGAACTTACCAAGGTTTAAAATTAAATGCAGTTCACTCCAGCAAGTTGTGAGGGCTGTTCCTCACCTGCTGGAGCTACAGGCATGTGCCAGCTTCAGAGAAAATCTGAGCAAGCATCTGAAAGGGAAAGGCAAAGTTGGCAGCAGTGCTAGGGAGGGTACAGCGCTCTCCTGCGTGGCCTTGTTCAACACACTTATTCCTCAAATAATGCTGGCTGTTTCAGTGCTGAGAGAAACACTTTCCTGTCTAACTTGTGAGAAAGCAAGCACCGAGCCATGTGGCAGCAGGGCACATCCACGTGTCAGTCACAGCGCGGCAGGAGAGCTCCTTTCCATCGCTGAGCAGGTGACAGGGGAGGGAAAGTGATGTGAGGCTGGGAAGACAGCACCTCCTGGGAGGCCCTTTGGTGCTGGGTCCTTTTCCAGGGAGCACAGGCTCGTCAGTGCTCTGCTGGGATGGTGTGAATTGCTGCTGCTACAAGTAGAAAGTGCAAGACAGGGGCTGGTGGGCGTCACGAACGCAAATCGCGCCGAGACTTGACAAGTCTGCTGCAGCTTTGCCAGGATAAAAGGACTGGTTCCTGGCTCATCCCCCGAACCTGTCTGCCAGTGCCATGGACTATGGGAGCCACAAGGGATGGTGGGGTGGTCTAGACAATTTGCAGGTGCTTCAGTGTGTGCCTGCCCCGGAGTTTGATGTAGTCATTGCTAGCCTGGTGTGTGGGAGTGGAAGAGACAGAAGGACCTGCCTGGCACACCGGCAGAAGGTGGATGTAGGAGCCATCCTTGAAGCACTGGCAAGCACAGAGGGATAATGAAGTTTTCCAGTCTGTCCCTGGGGCTGTGGAGGGAAGAGTGACTGCAGCCAGAAGTAAACCTGTCTGGTCAGCACCTCATCTCTGACAGCAAGCAGTGCCTGGTAGGAGCACAGGAGCAGGGCTGACTGAGAGCTGCTTCTCTTTTCATGATTTCACCCATCTTTCACAGTCTGCAGCTCAGGCACTCCCCAGCCAGGGGTGGGCATTTCTGCTTCGAGCTCCTGCCACGCTGCTCCACCAGGATGCAGGGATGCAGACTGCAGGCAGGCAAGGTCACACTGCTTTCCTGTAAATGGCAGGCATGTGCAAAGTGTAATGGATAATTCCATGATGTCAATGACCAAAAGCAAACGTCTTGCAGGGTGTAATTGCTTTCTCTATAGTGTCAAGTGCTTTTATGTGTTCAGCATAAATATCTTTGCATTGATTGGGAGAAGAAGATAAAAATCGATGATTTACAACACCGAAGTGCTGAGAACATGACATTAAAATGACTCCGGGAGACTTAGCTCATAGGGGACATAGTAAATACTCAAGAGGTACAGGAAATGAAGAGACTCTTCCCAAGTCCTGAAACCAAGCAATAAATTTGATAGATGCTGTGCTTCTCTGCCTAATGGATTTTAATACTGACTTTCTTGTTGTAGAATTACTCTCTTTTTTGTTGTTTAGTTGTGGTTATTTTTTACTCTTATTTGTTTGGATGTTTAGGACCCCAGGCTAAATGGAGGCATTATTACTTTCATGAGGAAACTCTACAGCTTGAGCAAAATGGGAAACAATTCCTGTTTTGGCTGGCTTTGTACACTAAGCACCAGGAGGGTGTCTTGACTTATGAGTGCTGAGGAGCACAGATAATCACAGAAAATAAGCTGGACAGGACCACAGATCCATCCCTTTGCCCCACATCCAAATGAATTGTATCTAACTCAGTCCTGACAGGTTTTCCTGCTGCAATTTAAGCACTGTATCTAATAGATACAGAGATCAGATAATCTCCCTTCTATCCACAGCGATTTTTTATTTCCCCTTTCTTTGTATCTCCTCATGTCTCACGTTTTCTACAGACTTTTTTTTTTTCTTTAATATTTTTTACTGGGCATTTAAATTGTCCCTTTTATTTACCCCCAGTGAGCTACCAGACATGAGATGCAGTCACAGTACTTTGATTCCTCCTGGTCTAGAAAATAAGACACAGTGGTTTTTGATGGAAGTATTTATATGCTACTTTTGTACTTTCGTATTAATCAGGAGAATCCTAACTCTCTCTCATTGCTGGCAGCAACTCGTGTGATGAGCTGTTCCCTGGAGAGGATAAATGCTCTGAGCTTCCTAAGGACTTGCAGCCCCTTGTCTGAGAATCTCAACTTGAGTTTGGGCTTTAAAGTAGAAGGGAAAAAATGACAAATTAAGGCTGAAGGATTCCAAATCTGCCTGGTGCGGGAGGCCATGTAATGAAGCATGCAGATGGATTTCTGGTGTGTTCAGCTGGAAGTCAGATGTTGTGTGCCTGCATTTATGTGAGGGATACAAAGCAGGGTGTCCCTGAGGTGCTCTGCTGGCACTGTGCATCAATATTAGCAAAAGGCAGCACAGAGCTTTACTCTGTTCTTGAAATATCTGTACATAACAAGGGCAGGAAGCCACGTGAAGGGAATTGTCAATGATATCTTCAAGAATTTTCACTCACATTGCGTGCAGCTACCTGCAGATACGAGGTAAAGCATCAGCTAGATCCAGTGTCACTTTCTTCCTCAAATCTAAAATGAGGAAGGAAAAACTGTTTGCTCAGGACTTTCTGCCTCTTCAGTGCACAGGTCTGGCTTGACTTTGGCTGCCTGCTTTAATTGCTGTTTAATGAAAAAGCCGTAAAACCCTGTGGAACAGCCAATAAATCAGTAAAGTATATGGAAAATTGAAAAAGCATGTGTGTTCCCAAAGTGACATGAGAACAACAGGGGATGTGATAACCTGAGGTCTTCTGACCTTTTTACCCCCAAATCTCTGTGGGAACTCCTGTTTTTCCACCTGGCTGTTGTCAGAATTGATGATTTCTGTCTCACCATCTCCTCAGCTGTGCGCTGCCTTTGAATCCAGTCCAGCCCAGCTCTGCTCCTCTGCCAGGCAGGCTGCTGTGGGTAGTGCTGACTGTACACTCCATCCAGCACTGCCAGGAAATTGCTGCCCTAGGGTGAGGCCAGGAATACTATTATTGTTAAGTTTTTAAGGAACAAGTCAAGGCTGTTGCTGAACTGAGGGTAGAAACTTGCTGTGAACTGAAATAATTAACACTGCTTTGATCACAGAGGTAGGGATTGCTTTGTCTATGGCTTTATACAGAGTTACAGGAAAAAGTGAAAGGTGTTAATGGCACCTCTCCATTAACCTAATCAGACTGGTAAATTAGGTCCTGGTCTCTGTCCCTGCCACCAGCGTTGGTGTGTAGCCTCTTCCTGTGCCTTTCCCACTGTTCTTCCTACCTTGTGGTTTGGTAAAGAGTGATGCTGGATCACTGGGTGGAATAAATTTATGACAGTTCAAAGCACAGTTCAGGTGGTCCAACCATGTGGTTGCCACTGGTGAAGAAAAGTCAGGCAATAGTGACCTTGTGCTGATGAGCATCTGGCGTGCCACGTGTTATCCCAGCCACTGCTTGCTTTACACTTGGACTGCCAAACACCAGCCCAGATCGTGAATATCTGCTGAGTCCATGTGTTAATTATCATGCCAAGGGATGACGCTACAGGGCCATGGCAGTGGTGGGCTGCAGGTGTCATCTGAAGGCAGCCAAACCCCAAGTTCTCTCTACTCCCACCCCAGCCTGGGGAGGTGATGGCTGTGCACCCCTGTGGAAGGTCATGTTGGGGGGTTGTAGATGTGTGCTGCTGCTGAGGGATGAACAGACACCTTCTGCCCACTGTCCAGGCACAGACCCTTGTCAGGAGCAGTGGTGTGGGCTCTGCAGTGCTCCAGGCTGCAGAAGGGGAAGGTGGAGGGGCTGCTGATGTTATCGGGGTTGCTGTATGTGCCATGGCTTCCCCTTGGCAAGCCCCCCTGAGTTGTGCCACCCTGCAGAACAATTCCTTCCTGATCTGACCAGTGATCTGGCCTGTCACTGCTGCAGCAGCCCCTGGGTGCCACTGGGGAAATGTGCTTTTGGCTCTCTGGAGGGGAGTCAGGAACCAGGTCCTACTGGTTCCTCCTTTTGTGCCCTGTCAAGGGAGCTGCAAGGCCCATTCCTGGTGGATGCTGTGGCCATTAAATGGAGTGGTGTGTGCATTGGGTTGGCTTATGTGTATTTGATTTAATGGGAAGAGTGGGAGAAATTCTTCTTTATCCAATACTCCGTTTTTATTCTTGCCTGTCATCATCTGCTGCTCACTCCTCGTGTCTTTCACAAGCTGTGGGTGGCCAGACTGGGACAAACCACAAGCCCCAGAGTGCTTTCCCTTCTCCCTCTCCTGCATGCCCTTGTAAGAGCCCTAGAGAGGGAGAATCACTGTGCAAGCACACAGCACTGACTGGGGACATCTGCTCAAGCAGAAGAATAAGCATAAGAATAATAATTTTTGCAAAGCTGCTGAGGGTTTGGGAGAATGGGAGTGGCAGATAAGGACTCTGCCCTCCGTGTCCCAGTGGTGGTCGTGCTCTGGGGTGTCACTGCCCCAGGCAGAGCAGCCCCAGCAGCAGCAGGCAGGGCAGGCAGCATTCCCTGTGGGCACAGCTCTCCCGGCTGTCTCTGCAGACCTGTCAGGAAAGCGGAGGAGAGAAGCGGAACCAGCGCCTGTCCCGGTTTCCTGCCAGCACCTGCCAAGGGCAGAGGCAGCACAGATGCTGCTGGCTGAGGGCATCTGCCTTGGAAGGGCACAGAGATCCTGTGCAGGGAGTCAGCATCCTCTGAGCCTGTCTGGAAGGCTTGGCTGGGGGAAATGAGGTTAGCAGAAGCAGAAGTTTCTACAGCTTGCCTACCAAGTGACGGCCCAAGTTGGCCCAGGATGCTGGAAACCGCTTTTTAGCCTGGGCACTTCTCCATCTCTGTGCAATCTGTGCAGCAACCCACCACGCTAAAGAGCAGGAATGTGACTTTCCCTGGACCTGTCTTGTAGAAGGTAAAGCACCATATGGAAGCTGATGGCTCAACCTGCCTGCAAAAGGTATCTGAAGAGAGAGAGGAAACACAAGGCCCACATCTTTAAAGATAAAGAATGAGTGTGTGGGTGCCATTTCCTCAGCAACTGCAGCTGTTGTAGTGTCTGATCTGTCTGTGGTTTGAGTCTCTCTTCAACAGCATTTCTGCTAAGGGGGCAGCTGGGATGAATTTTTGCTCCATAATAAATTTTCTGGGGAGATCAGATATGAGATCAGAATGTGGTTTTTTCTTGTTTAGTTCATATTTTGTCACACGCTGAGTTTTTTCAGTTTTGGTATTCTTGGTTTTGTCCATTTTAAACTATGACATTGCATTCCTGATATGTCCTTGGTTTTTAAATTCTTTTAAAAAACATTTTCATCTCTCTCTCTCCTTTCCTGCTTAATGTTTTACTGCAATACCCCCTCCTATTTTGCAGTACCTTAATTTGAGGCTCTTTAGACTCAGCTATCTAACGCAGAAAGTTTTCTGCAGGCAGAAATCCGTGGGAAGTATGGGCACTTAGAACTTAGGGAAATTGAGTCTCGAGGTGGACAGACAGAAATTAAAGTGCTTTTAAGTCTGAAGAACTTCTGGAAAATGTTTTCTCCCTCCCCAGCTGTCTTTCTGTGATTTGCAAGATTGTGGAAATTCAATTACGGAACGTAGCTGTGAACACAGCGAATATAAATGGTCACTTTTTGTTCCCTTGCAATTGAGAATGACAATCCACATCATTAAAACTCGGTGCATGTGTACTTGATATTAAACAAATTGGATAGCTCTGAGATTGCTTATTTCTTCCAGGGATACAAGGGTGAATTGAGCCAAAGCAGTTTGCAGCCCGGCGTGTCTCAGCTCAAGGCTGCTAATGACGCATCCTACAAACACAGAGCATCAGCAAGTCCTTTGTACTTTGCTAATATTTTTCCTGCAGTAACACCAGAGCAATTACAGCTTGGAAGGATGGGAGTTGGAACCCGGAGAAGATGAAAAAATTCAAAGGGAAAAACAGGATTTCATGAAGTGAAGGCAGGGAGTGTATGTGAGTGGGCAAGGGAGCAAGCATCTGTAAATAGCTGGCACTGGCAGCTGCCTTTAAAATATATGGGAATCTGGAAAGAGAGAGGTGGAACAGCTGCAAGTGCGTGTATGGTTCATGGAAAGAGGAGAGCAATGTGCAGCTTGTGAGGGAAGGAGCAAAAGAGCAGAGCTAAGCAGGAATCCATGGAAGGGGTGAGAGAAAAGTGGGGCAAAACCAGAGTGAAGTTGGGGAAGAAAGAGATTGATTCCAAGAGATTTTCAGGAGAGGGTATAAACTGTAGTGCAGCTGATGTAAGAGTCACTGTCGTGCCTGTGACTGCCGGGGGGGAAATTGCCACTGCCGCCTGCCTGCCGTCCCAGCCTGTGCTCCCTCCCCCGCCTTTAGCTTTTGATTTATCGTAACATGAAATCAGCCTTCCTAAGAGCGGGTCATGGGACTGGGCTGAGGGATTAAAGCCACGTCTCCGACCTCTGCGCGTATCGTAATGCTCGTGAGCCATTGACTCATCCTCTTTATTGGCAGGTTGATGGATTCCTAACCAGCTTGTTAGTGGCATCTCAGCCTTGCTGCCTGAGCCGTGCCTTTTGTGTTTAAACTCTGACTTAGAGAAACAAGTTCATTTCAGGCTCTTTGTGTTTCTCTCCTCCTCCTTTTCACAGCTTTTACTTCTTTAAATGTAGACTTCTTTTGACAGATCATCTCCATGGTAACTAACAGGACCGGGCTGCCTACAGAAATTGTAGTAATAAAGTGGTTGGTTTTTACACATGATGAAAAGATGATGAAGCACAATGATAGGTGATAAAGACACAGGTAATTGCTCTAGAATAATATTGCTGCCAAGAAGATGACTGAACTCCCACACAGAAGATGAACAGATGGTGTATTTATTGAAATTCATAGGCTGAGGGGAGAAAATGTAATTGATGGCTGTGTAGGTTTTGTTTCGGTTTACTATGTTCTGAGCAGAGCCGGGAGAGCGGCGTGCCGGCAGATGGAGCCCGTATGCAGAGCCACCGTGTTTTCTCACTGGGGATCAGAATTCCAATCAGAGCCATAAAGGCAGCAGAACCGCTAATTGCTCTGATGCATTTTGCTGGTTTAGATCTGTCACACAGCCCCCGTTTATTTCAGAAAGGGTGTAATTCTTTTGCAAGAGCAGAGATGGTAAATTGCATTAGAATACCGGGAACATGGAAGTAGAGCCTGGAAAAATGAACGCTTGAAAAACATGTGCTCAATAAAAGTTTTCCAAGACCAGGTGTGTGTCTGTGTTAGTAAAGAGCAGCTGTGGCATGTTTGCTAACCTGGTTCTTGGTCTCCAGGTACAGCAGGTCTGCTGTGTAGACTCCATGTGAAGGCAAAGCCAGGGAGTTTTCTTCTGTTGCTCTCTGTGTTTTCAGGTATAAGTTAAAACTGTTTGACTTGACATAGTGGCTTTAGTGAAAATGTTGTCTGCCTATGTATGGCAGTGCTACAGACCTGGTCTGAACGATCCCAACACAAGAAAGGCATTGACCTGTCAGAAGAAACCCAGAGGAAGCCACAAAGTTTATCACAGGGCTGGAGCACCTCTCCTACGAAGACAGGCTGAGAGAGTTGGGGCTGTTCAGTTTGGAGAAGAGAAGGCTCCAGGGAGACCTTTGAGGCCCTTCCAGTACCTAAAGGGGCTCCAAGAGAGCTGGAGAGGGAATTTTCATAAGGGCATGGGTGACAGGACAAGGGAGAATGGATTTTAAGAGAAGGAGGGTAGGTTCAGAATAGATGTAATTAGGACATTTTTACTCTGTTTGTGGTGAGGCACTGGCACAGGTTTTGCCAGAGCAGTGGTGGACTCCCCATCCCTGGAAGAGTTCAAGACCAGGCTGGGTGGGGCTCTGAGTAACCTGGTCTAGTGAAAGATTCCCTGCCCATGGCAGGGGGGTTTGAACAAGATGGTCTCTAAGTTCCCTTCCAACTTAACCCAATCCATGATGGTATGAATACATTGCTGCTCTGTGGTGTGGTGCAGTGGTCCCCAGTGTGCAGTGCTGTGGTATCCCTTGCCACAGGGCTTGGTGCCTTCAGGTTCCCCAAAAGATTACTTCAGTGCTGCCAGAGAAATATAAATGTCTGTAGGAATCAGTATCTGAAAGGTTTCCCTCTGAAAAGTACAAACAACCATACTTAGAGCAAGGAGTGCCAGCTCTGGAGCATAAAGATTTTTCCATATGGATAACAAATGCTACTGTTGGGACAAACACCCTTGGGAGGAGCTGGTTGAGCTGAAAGTGCTGGTGGCTCTTTCCTGCAGCTCCTCTGTGTTCAGCAGCTTCAGCACCCCTGTTGTGCCCCTGCTAACCCCCACAGTTTTGTGATTTATTGGTGATAATGCCTGGGTGCTGTTTAGTACATCATATGATTCTCTCTTCCTCTGCAGTCTGGTGCTACTTTATGGATTGTATAACTCATTTTCTCATCAAGTTCTGCAATGAAACCACTTCCCACTTGGGTTTACCTCCAGTTGCACCTACTCTCATGTTGACTACATTTGTAGTTCTTGCATGCAAGGAGCTTTGAGAAGATGTATAAATACAAGAAAAAATAGGTGTTTCTTCTCACAGTGGTAGTTCCAATGAGAATGAAAATAAATACTTAGGTAGTATGGAGGAAACTCTCTCTCCAGGACACTTTGCCCCAGTGAGGAAACTGAAAGTTTCAGGTTCATCACTTGACAGTGTTTGTGTCAAATTCACCCTTCCTTTTATTCCTTCCCTTCAGATTGTCAGGGCACCCACATCTTTTGTGGCACCTGAAAAACCTGATTTGCATGCAAATTGCTCCCGTTTAGGTTGAAACATTTCTGTCATTCTTCTTTCCAACTTCTTCCCTTTTTCCTGCAGAAAAGGAGGGGTGGAAAAAGTTACTTAAGCGATACACTTTCCTCATACAAGATTAAACAGAATTGCTCTGGAAGTGGAAAGACGTGCTTTTTTGAGACCTGTCAGGCAGCCAACAAACGGAGCATTGAGTTAGAGATGCCTGAGAGATGTACTATATAATAAAAGAGAGAATTAGAAAAAGGAAGAGGGTGAGTCTGAGCACTGAAAAGAGACTGACCTACTGCTATATCTGAGCTGTTACTCGAGTGCATGAAGCGTGGTTGGAGTCATATTAAGCCAGCCTGGTGACTGTCATTGTGATGACTGGTTCCTAAGGAGCCTCCTGATTTATTTTCAGCGCTGTCCATCCCTGTTGCTAAATCCAGGCTCTGCAGACCTCGCTGGGGCACCCAGCGGGGTCTGAGGGACCTTGGCACCCTGGGGGAGTTCCCTGGAGAAGATGGCACAGGACATCCTTCAAAGGATAAGCCTTGCTTGAGACAAAGGGCTGGATTTTTTATCCTGAACACAGATTTGTCAGGTGCCTGGTGGCCGGAGTGCTGCCAGCTTTTCTGTCAGCCTGGCTTTGTTTGCTGCCCAGCTGCTGGCCTCTTTTCTTCCCCTCCCCAATTCCTGCTCTGCCCTTCACCACTAATTGAGTGTTTCAGGCAAAGTTGGTCAAAACATTTTTATTCAAAACTTATTTTGCTGGCAGCCAAGCTTGGCAGCATCAAAGAAAAAGATAAATAAAAAGATACTGTCATTTTTCTGGGAGAAATTCTCATTTAAAAGTTGGAAGCTGAACTGTTGTCACCCAATTGAGGGGGAATACATTGCCAATTGCTTTTTCCTTTTCTAGTTTACCTTCTCACCCTTCTTCCTTCCATCCCCATTCCCCCTCCCCATCTCTTCTTTCCCTACTTGGCTGTGTTTCCCTACTTGTGCCGGAAAGGTTAAGGCAATCTAGGCTGACATGAAGACTTTCTCTCCAAGTTGAGTGTTTTTCATTCAAAAAGTAATCAGATGTTTTTCAGCCTCCCTTCCCCCCAAATGTAATGGTTATTCTTGGGCTGGTTTCTGCCTCAGATAGAATCACAGAATAACATCTTTTGGAAGAGACCCACAATGATCGTCAAAGATGGACTCAGGCTTTTGTGGTTTCCATGCCCATCAGGGCAAGTAACAGCCAGTGGGGCAGGGCTGGGCTGGCGCTCTGTGTGCTGGTCCCCAGACCTCTTCATCAGGCAGCAAAGCCCATCCATGAAACTCTCTGTGTCTCCTGAGTGTCCCACTGCTTGGTGGGGGCTGAAAGAAGGGTGTTGTTTTTCCAGTGCTGGAACGACGTTACCTGGCCAAGAGAACAACCACTTGTAAGAGTTTCTCCTTGGGATGGAGGAGACTCCAGGCTGGAGGAGAGGGTTCTGGTGTGATGGGAGATGGAAGCACAGAATGGGTCAGGTTGGAAGAGACCTCAGTGGTTCATCTGGTCCCACCTTCCTGCTCAAGCAGGGCCATCCCAAAGCACATGGCATGGGATTGTATCCAGATGGTTCTATAATATCTCCAGTGAGGGACACTCCACACTCTCTCTGGGCAACCTGTTCCAGTGCTCGGTCACTGCACAGTAAAGAAGTTCTTCTTCATGTTCAGGTGGAACTTCAGTGCATCAATTTCTGCCCATTGCCTCTGTCCTGCTGCTCAGCACTGAGAAGAGCCTGGCCCATGCTCTCGACACCCACCCTAAAGATATTTGAGTACAGTGATGAGGTCCTCTGTCAGTTGTCTCTTCCTGAGGCTCAACAGGCCCAGCTCCCTCAGCCTTTCCTCATAAGAGAGAAGCTCCAGTCCCTTAATCATCCTCATAGCCTCTGCTTGAACCACCCCAGGAGCTCCTTGTCTCTCCAGTACTGAGGAGCCCAGACCTGGCTCTCCCCTCCTGGCAGAGGATCCACCACCAGAGGTGACCTGTCCCTGTGCTGCCTGGAATAAACTGAGAGCACCTCAGGAAAACCAGCATGAATAAAGACAACGTTCCAGATTAATGCCTCACCCTGGTTTAGGGGTGATGTGGGATTATGCAATATCTCTGATAATCTTGTACAACTGAGTTGCAGGACCAGGGATTGGTACTGACTGCTGTGTACACAGCACACCAGTTGGGTGGTGGGGTAGTTAGCAGTGGGAATCAGCTTTCAGATACCATTCCTGCTGGGACTGAGCCTAAAGCAAATGATCAGAAAGGTTTATTTGACAGGTAAAGCTACTGAAGAAGGTTATGTCCTTTGATTTACTGAGTGAAAGCTGCAAACCAAGCAGTTAATTTTTCACAGTTTGTTAACAGCTTGCAATCTTAAGGGTTCAGATTATTTTTAAATTTAAAAATAATTTTGAAAGTTAAACAAAAAGGCGATCTGTGGTGCAGTGCCAGAGGAGTGATTGTGCTGTGTCAAAGCAGAGGTCCCTGGTGCTGGCTGGAAGAAAGTACCTGGGGAGAATATTTAAGAGCAGAGTCTGGCTTTGTGTTCCCAGTTTCTGACAATCAGTAGCTTGAGGACTTTCTAACCCAGAGGTTATGTTTGATGGCCTGTGATGAACCCATTTATCTCATTCGGTTTTTGAAATGCTTATGCTTCCAGGCCCTGCAACACCTGCAGCAGTGGGTTCCATATTCTTGTGTTGCATGAAACATTATTTCTGTGCATTGTGATTTGTACCTAACACCTGCTCATTCTGTTGTGTGCCTTCTAGTTGTTTTCTAGAAAGGTGTAGTTACAATTCATTCCTTATTTGCCACCTCCATAACACTTACTACCCCTGTTTTATTACCCCTCCATCTGCTCTGATCCCATAATTACCTCTTTATTTGACAAAATTAAGTTTTTTTCCTTGAGCAGAAGCTCTTGCAGACCCCTCATTACCCAAGTTGCCTGTATCAGCATGGTCCTATTATGTGGTGTGTCTAATAAGTCTTTTAAGTCTTTTAAGAAGTCTTTTAAGACTTCTACACCATAGTGAAGAAAGGGGAGCAGTATGAACTTGTAATGGCAATACTTTTTGTGGTCTTATAATTTTCATAATACTTCTTCATTTCCCTTGTTCCTGAACACTGAGCTATTTTCAAGGAACTATTTGGGCAGTCACTGAGATGCTTTTTCTGGGTGAAAATAGTCCTGAATTACGTCCTTCAGCTTCTCTGCAGGTAACACTGGTGCAAAATTTGGCTTTCGTACTCTAGGCTTATCTTCACGAGTGTTCCTTGCACACCTTCATCATCAGTAACCCCAGCAGCTCTCAGAAAGGTGTCCTATTTCTGTAACACTTGAAAAGGAGTTGTAATTAAATTTTTATGCCATTAGAAAGTTGCTGACCGAAGTTGTTTTTTCGATCTGCCCTGCTATGATTCCACATTGAACTTGACAGAAGTTCACAATCTGTTTTTCTTTTCCTCCTCTGAACATGATGTTCACATTCTAAAGGATAGGTTTTTCCCCATTTTTGGCTTTACTACCAGTTACCATTCAAGTTACCATTCAATCCCATCACAAAATTTAATTTTTTTTGTCCTTTTGAAATATTTTGAATTAATAAATATTCTGATGCTTTCCTATAGTACCTGCACATGGTCTCCTGAAGTATTTCTGCCTTTCCAGCTATTTCTTCATTGTGCAACATTGATTTTTATGTAGTTCTCCTTTTTCAAATCCAGATTTATTACTTAGATTTCTGTGGGCTTCTTTTTTCTTCTGTAGGGTGTTGAAGAATAGCCATTCTCATGTGTCACTGAGGACGAGCTGCTCTTCTATTACAGGTTTTTAACTAGTTATTTAAAATGTCTAAAAATACGGCGTTTTCAGCACCCTGTCAAGACAGTTTCCCAGTCTCTGTGGTATAACCGTAGTTTCAAATCACTCCTTATTTCTGTCTCCATACCCAGTCACCCTGTGGACAGTGTCACAATCTGGTAGGTTTTAAACTAATCTTAATCTGTGTCTTTTTAACATATTGCACAATTTCCCCTGATGTTCTCCTGCTTCTCATACTCAGGAGTTTACAGCTTCCCACTGGGTTTTGTCTTCCACTGAGCCTCTTCCTGCTGTGTCCCCCATATGTGAGTCCCTCCTGTCCCACAGCAGCTCCAGCCTTGCCCGTTCGGAGGTGGCACCAGGGTGCGTGCAGCCTTGGATATAGTGACAGGACAAGGGGGGAATGGCTTCAAATTGAGAGAAGGCAGGTTTAGATTGGATTTTAGGAAGAAATTCTTGTCTGGGAGGGTGGTGAGGCCCTGGCACAGGGTGCCCAGAGAAGCTGTGGCTGCCCCACCCCTGGAAGTGTTCAAGGCTGGATGGATCTTTGAGCAACCTGGTCTAGTGAAAGGTGTCCCTGCCCATGGAAGGGGTTGCATGGAATGATCTTTACTGTCCCTTCAAACCCAAACCAGTCTGGGATTCCATGATCCAGAGCTGTGGTTGGAGAGCCAGCTGCCTGGGGGACACAGGTCCTTGCAGGGAAGAAAAGCTGCTGGAACGTTCTCCTCTCGTGCTGAAGCCTTTGCTGCAGGTTTTGATTTACTTCCCTGATCTCCACCAGACCTTCACCTGATTGAGTAGATTGACCCTGGCTCTAATATAACAGGCCATTAATCAAAGGCTGACTAATCAGCTCTCTCCATGGCTGGCACCTTGCAGAGAGTCTGGGAATCACTTACATGCTACTCTGCAAACCAGTTTTATGCTCTGAGATTTACAGCCAGTTAATTCTATTGAACTCTGTGGATTTACTGTAAACTTCAATTATGATAAGCTCTGAAACATAATAAAAATTCCTTTACTTAGCTACCTTAAGTGGTAATTCAAAAACTAAGTTCTGTAGCTGCTTTAACTAATTACAGTCAGTAGCTTGACCATAGTATTAAAATTTAACTAAAATCTGTCATCTTTCTTGGATTTAAATACCTTGAAAATTGACTGGCTAAGCAATAGAGTTTAAACTTATTTTTTAGAGCTTAAAAGTATTTTCTTTTCAAAGCCCTCAATTTTGATCTAGATAACTTCTGAAGTTTGACACTGCTGAAATGCAGAACCTGATTTTTGAGTTGAGGTTCTCATTTGCCAAGCTGCAGTAGTTAACAGCCATTCAGTGATGTGTACTGACATCTATTAAGAGCTTTAAATTGAAGATTCACTGTGAAATAAGATAAAATCAAAGCAGAATAAACATCTGCAAACACTTACTCATCCTGAACAGCCAAACTCAAATGAGTTAGTGTGGTTTGTGCTGGGGTGTTTTGAAGCAAAGGGCAGTGCAGGGATGCAGTTGGAGGCTGTGGCACTGTCCCGAGGGCAGCAAAGCCACTGCTGACATCTTTGTCAAGAATAACATGAGGGGTGATTTTTTTTTCTTTTTCTCCAGCCAGGCCTATTTATGAGCTCCCTGCTGGTCCCCTGAGCCCCATTCTGACTTCATTTTTCTTCAGGAAGGGGGTAAGCAAACTGTACTTTTCTTGTTTCGTTGATGCTGAGTTTTTCTGATGCTCCAGAAAATCACATCTGTTCCCTTTCTTGCAACAAATGTTCAAATCTCTTTCTTACCAGTGTTAACACACTTAAATAAACTGAACTGCTGTGGGCAATTATGTAGGCTGTGTCTTAATGTACCCCAACTTTCTTTTAGTTCCTTCTCTCACCATCCCAGAGATCCTTTGCTGATTTTTTCCATTGCTTCCCACAGATGGTTGATATGTGGAGCCCAAATATACTCACCTCTTCTGTGTTTGTTGTTTGTGATCCTTGGTGCCTGTATTGCTGAAGCTGCCTGCTTTGCTTGGCTTTCTCTAAAAAAGACTTTTGGGTTTTTGTCAATTCAGTGACCTAAAGCATGTTGCTAACACTGAAAACACAACCTTTTTTTGCCCTCCAGTCAAATCCTGAACTGAACTACCTGTGCAACTGGTGGTGAATCCACCCTGCACATTTTTCTGCACTGTCAGTCTCGTGGCTATCTTTTCACTGCCTTATTTTCTTTTCAATGCTGTTAGATGATTATATTGCATCAACTCAATGTAAGTGGAGTTGCACCAGCTCTGGAAGCACAGTTGGCCTCTTTAAAGTGAGGACTCCCTGTGTATTCTGGGGCATGAGCATTCCCCAATGCATCTGAGCTTCTCTTCAGAGTTCCTGAAAGTTTTCGAGGATCATTCTTCCAAAATCCATTGTTAAGATATTCATTTCCCTTCCCCGCTTCCTGTCTCGTTTCAGAGCAGGCTGGAGCTGGGCTGGGCTGGCATCCTCCTTTCCCCAGCACTCCAGGGTGTGCTCCAGGCAGATCCCTGGCTGCCATTCACAAGTACTGAGCGTGGACAGATGACAGTGCTTGTGCCATGTCAAGGTTTTACAGTAACATTTCTGGTACTTTGAGCTCCTTCTTGGCTGCCTGTGCTTGCTCATGCATCTCCAAATGGTTTCATTCTGTATGGTGAGCAGCTGGTCCTTTTCCTGGAGTCTGATACTGCTGCTTATCAGTGTGGCTGGGATTAGGCTGTAGTGTTTGTACATGGCAAGTGTTCTAATTAGCTAAAGTCACTCTGGAGGCACTTTCCTCTTACTTGGTAGTGCTCCCAATTGGTGCACACGTTGCTGTTTGCTCGTTCCTCTTTTTTTTGTTTTTTTTTAATTCCTGGGGTATTTGGTTCTGTCTCCCTCGTCTCTGTGAAGCAGCTGTTAGGTGGGTATTTCCCTCTCTGCCTCTCGTATCACCTGCCATGGTGGAGTGGTGGCTTTTGCCCGTGTTCCAGGTCTGTTGGTCACATCTGTCCAGCTACCTTGCCTTAGCCCATGTGCTGGCTCAGTGTTTGTGTTCCTGTTTGGGTTCCTTCTCTGGATAGAGCCATTGCCTGTGACTCTGCTTGCATTTTGGGAGATTTAGATCTGCTCTTGTCCACACCCTTGCTTGCAAGCTGGTCTCGTGTAACCCACAATGTCTCTGTGTAGTGTGATGTTGACAAAGCAGTTTGTGGACTCAGTTGCAAGGTGAAGAACACTGATAATTTCTTTCTTGATTTCTGATCAAAACCTGCCATTTTTCTGGGGAATTCCAGCCTTCCTTCATCTACTTTGCAACTGTGATGGTTTTGGTTGCATTTCTGTCAACAATCTATTTCAATGCTGGATTTTTCTCTTATATGTTAGAAAAAGTCACCCCGCTTTAATTAGAAAGTCAAAATCCTTGGCACTGATTTTCAGGTCTGTAAGTAGACTTGAACCACCCTTCCTGTACACATAGATATTTTCTTTGGAAATCCACCTCATGTGGAGTTTGAGTTGGCCTGTCTGCTTGCTTTGTTTTTAGGGGTTGATTTGCCTGCTCATTTGTAATTCCTGGGCATCCCACTAAACTGAGTGCTGCTCCAGGCTTTCCTTCTTCCCACCAGCAGAATAAATGTAGGTTGCATCAGAGACCCTGGGATTCCCCTGAAACTTCTGCAAATTCCTGTGAACTGGACCTCTCAGGTCCACTTCAGAGGTTGTTAAATTAGTGGGAAACTGTTTGACTGGAATAAGTGAGCCCTGGGGTCCAAGCTCGGGGTGAAAGTCAGAACTGAATCCAAAAACCCATTTGTGAAGTGTGCAGGAGCACAGGACTGTGACTGCCAGGCCACCAAGCAGCACATACTGGAACAGCCACAGGGAAATGGTTTGATAAAACTACTGCTTTATAATCTACAACTTCTTTATTTGCACACTTCAGCAAGCCAGGTCAGATTTCTCTACTACAAGCTTAGTGGGCATGTGGATTTCGTTGATATTTTGGGCTCTAGATGAAGCTCACCCTTTTATTTGTAGCTAATGGCTCACAGCCTCATTTCAGTTGGTTTTCAAGTGTGGTTTCAGGCACTTGGTCTGTGCTGCTTCCTAGAAATTTTAGTGAGGAAATGCTGTGGCGTCCAGACACGTGTCTAATTGAATCACTGCTTCTGCTAAGACAGTTTCCTCCTCTGGAGTTCGGGACCTTGTCATCTGTACCTGTCAACACACAGCAGGTGAATACAGCTTGGGCACAAAAGTGTTGTGCAAATATTTCTGCCTTAACGTTTATCTGGCACAGTCACATTCCTTCCAGTTGGCCCAGAGGAGTGGAGTACTGGGAGACATTGTCTGACCTCAGCAAGGTATGCCAGAGATGTTTCACTCAGATATTCTTGCCTTGGCAAGAGGAGTGCATTGCCCTGAACTCTGTTTCATAAGCTTTTCTAGCTTTGGGCTCTTGACTCAGAGACCTGACTCTGTTGCATACACTTTGCTCTTTAGTCTTGCATTTCTTTTGAATAAGACTTGGGCTCAGGAAGGAGAATGACTGGACTTTAAGTTCAAGCACTGGGAGATGTATTTGCTTTTTGCATGTCTAGAGAATGCTGAGGAAGGCTTAATGTACTGAACAAAGTGGAAGTGCGAGTTGCTGCTGCTTGTGTGCAGTTTTATTGCCATCCTGCCTTCCCTGCACATTCACTCTTTGTTCAGCCAAGTTTACCTCCAGCAAATGCTGCAGCAATAATTGTTTTGTAAAGAACTACAGTGAGAGTGGTGCCTGCTAAATATCAGGGAAGTGGCAGCTATCCCATGGCTGCTACTCCGTGAGGGAATTAAATCAGCCACCTTAGCATAAAGCCTCTTTTTTTTTGTATAACTGGGACATGTCAGGGTCGATCTCTCATCCAGGCCCAGAGCAGGAGATGCCTGAAAGGGATCTCACTGCTTGGCCAAGCTGGAAGCACATCCTGTTGCTGGGGGAACAGCCGTGCCTTGGCTCCCAGGTGAAAGGGTGCTTGATCTTTAGAATAGTGGTGTAAAGGTTTATGTGAAATACATTGTCTGGGTTTTAAAAATACCAGCTTGACATTTAGTGGGACATAAAGGGAATGTATCTATGGTTTAGCTGGTGGTTGACAAACAATAATAAAAACTGACTGCATCTGAAAATGTATTTGAATTCCTGCCAATTATGCTGTAGCTTTTAGCACAACAGTTCTGAAAAAAACAATGATAGAAAGGGCAGTGTTGAGTTGATAAGAGTGAGAGTTTATTCTCTTAACATTATTGTCCTATTATTTCTGGATTACTTTTTTCCCCCATTGCAACTTTGTAAATGAAGGTTTCAAGAGTAAAGTAGAGTAAGAACTTAATGTGGGAGATGAAGGAAGGCAGCTGAGCGCATGGGAATCAGGGTGGGACGCTTGTATGGTCTCCCATTTCCTTCCATTAATGTGACAGTCCTGATGAATTCTGGAGAAATTTGAATGAAAGTGGATAAGCATCCGATTTCCACAGTAAACATGTTAGGAGCTACAGAGAAAGTTACAAAGGGAAGAGTTCAAATGTAAGGGAATAACAGAACAATCTTTGGGAAAAAGTTTGGAGTAAGCAACTTCTCTGGTGCAGTAAACCTTATTGAACCTGAAACCTTATTTTCTCTTCAGCAGCTCATTTCACAGCCTCCCTTCTGGAGCTGCTGCTTGGACATTTATTTTCAGTCATGCAGCACTGGAACTAAGTGCATGTGCAGGGAATGAGGCACCCACAGACCCGTGTGCCCAACTGCCCTGGCCCCTTCCCGGCAGCCTGGCTCTGCCAATCTTCATCCTAAATTAGCAGGGAAATTTCCCCCTGGCTTAGCAGATGAGGCAAGCCTCCTGGGCGATGGATGGATGGAAGTTGCTCACTCAGCTGGCTCCAGTGACGAGTCTGACATAACCAGACTTCGTGTTTCCCTCGTGGCTCTGCTGCGCTCCCGCGTATTTTTAGCCACAACTCCACGGCCGCCTCCTCCTGCTCTGGGACCTCGCCCAGCTCATCAGCACGGCCACTCAGCCATGCCTGATGTGGGCACCATGGGGACGGGGGAGAGGCTGTGGGTTGGGGAACAGCCCTGGTGGAGGGCACATGTCTGCAGCAGTGGCTCTTCACAGTTGGTTCTGGGGGTGCTCTGGGTGGGGTGCTGTGAGTCCGAAACCGACTCTTAACAGAAAGTCGCTCGGCAGCTTCTGCACACACACACAGACACAGACACAGACAAAGAGACACAGACACAGACACAGACACACACACACACCCCGGATAGCTTCGACAGGTCGATGGCAAAGAGGCAGGAAGGGTCCTTGTGTGCAAATCCACTGCAGCCTTTATTCCAGCCCTGCTGCTCGTGAATGGGAGCCGTGACAAAGACACAGAACCACACAGAATCCAAGGGTAAATACGGGGGTGGGGAGAGCTGAGGGTATGGGGCGGTACATAGGTGGGGCTAGGGCATGGGAACAAATAAGGAAACAGCGAGGGAGGGCCTAAGGGACAAGGGTGAATGGGGAAACAGAGAAGGGAGAACATTCTGGACTACGGCCATATAGGGTAGAAAGGGGCAGGGGAGGCCAATGGGCCAATAGAAGAGACAGAGCCAGGGTACATTTCTGTAACAGGACAGGGCATCCTGAGAGAGACATTTTTNTGGCTCTTCACAGTTGGTTCTGGGGGTGCTCTGGGTGGGGTGCTGTGAGTCCGAAACCGACTCTTAACAGAAAGTCGCTCGGCAGCTTCTGCACACACACACACACTCACACAGACACACACACATACACAGAGACAGAGACAGAGACAGAGACACAGACACACACACACACCCCCACCCCAGATACCTTCAACAGGTCGATGGCAAAGAGGCAGGAAGGGTCCTTGTGTGCAAATCCACTGCAGCCTTTATTCCAGCCCTGCTGCTCGTGAATGGGAGCCGTGACAAAGACACAGAACCACACAGAATCCAAGGGTAAATACGGGGGTGGGGAGAGCTGAGGGTATGGGGCGGTACATAGGTGGGGCTAGGGCATGGGAACAAATAAGGAAACAGCGAGGGAGGGCCTAAGGGACAAGGGTGAATGGGGAAACAGAGAAGGGAGAACATTCTGGACTACGGCCATATAGGGTAGAAAGGGGCAGGGGAGGCCAATGGGCCAATAGAAGAGACAGAGCCAGGGTACATTTCTGTAACAGGACAGGGCATCCTGAGAGAGACATTTTTAGTCACTTTAAGTTGGGGAGAATTTCTCTACTTAGCTCCAGGAGGTTTTCTTAATCCCTGGTGCCATGGGCTCACTGTCTACTGCACTTCACCAGGGCCATGCCCATCCTGCAGCCCAGGGAGCCAGACACCCTCTCCAGCTGGGATCCATTGGGATTCTGCTGTGGCCAGACTCATGTAAGTCCAGGGGATTGATGCCTGCCCAATAAGGGCTTTTCTTTCTCCTCCTGAACTCTTTCTAAGTAGCTTTTATTTTGAAGATGCCAGCCTGGACTACTCTTGGGGGATCTGCCAGGCAGAGCTTTTATAAACAAGATTGTCAGAACACCTTTTTTCTTCCTTTTTTTTTTTTTTTTTTTTTTTGGGAGAAGAGTTGCATTAGGAACACCTGCAGAAAATTGCCTCAGGGAGCATTTTGCCTTAGAAGGACAAGATACTGCTGAGAGCAGATTAGAGCCAACTTAGAAATTGCTGCCAGAAGGCCTTTTGGCTGTCAGCAGCCAGGTCTGTGTACTCCCTTCCTTCCCCCCATTTTCTGTCCACCTTCCTCAGGCTCTTTCCTGTTTTGAGTATTGTGAGTAGCTGGGTTCAGATGTGTGGTTTTATTTTCCAGCTTTTCCATGCTGTTTTTGAGGAACATCAGGTATTCTAGAAGCTGGAGACATTTTTTTTGCAGCAATAAATGAATTGTTGGGAAGAGCTTCAGTCTCACTACAGAGAAACCTTTTGCAGGCAGAGACAGTGGGGATGGATTTGCCCTGAATGCTGGGGAAAAATGATCCTTCTCATATCTGGGATTCAAAACTACTTCCAAAATATACATTCAAAGTAGCAATTGTGTGAAGAGAGAATGTGCCCTCATGGTGAGGCTTACACAGAGCCTTCCTTAAAATTAAGGTTAACATTGGGATCAGTGCTGTGCTAACACCTTTTGCTCTAAGAACAGCTTTTACCTCTGTGTAAAAACCCATTGAGAAGCACAGAGCTGCTGGCACAGCTTTGCCCTTCCAGCCTGGGATCCCCCAGAGATGGAGCAGAGCCTGGCCCCAGCGTGAGCAGAGTTCAGGGGAGTAATGACTGGCTGAGCTTGGCAAGCACAAGGGGCCGGCTGCTCCCTTTGTTTTAGACTGAATGATCCTTATTTTACTGCAAATGTGGGGGAATCTAGGATGGAAAAGGTACACTTCTAAAGTGGATCCAAAATGTTTATTACAGGCTGTGAATTTAAGCCGAGTAATAAATTATATCTCCATACAGAAGAGCAAATCACTTAAAATTTCCAATTTCCTGATACATGAATGACAATTTTTTTTTTTGGCAAATTTATCAGCAAGATAATTGTTTGAATAAAGACCTAGCACTCATAAGGTGAGAGCAATAGGAAAGGTGAGGCAGTAGTATTTAAATAACCCCTTTAGGAAGTGGCATAGGCCGCTTTATCTTGTTTCCCTGGCTCACATTCCTTTGGTGGCTGTCACATGTTTACCAACCAGCAGCCTTCCTTCTTCCTTGGGATGTTAAATCAACAAGCACATGCAGAGGAAAGGGCAAGAACACCAGCACCACTCCTGTTACTCAAACTCAGGACTGTGCCTCTCTTCAGCTTTGCCCAGCTCGTGTGACTACTACAGATTCTGAGGATTTAGCAAACTGTCCCAGGAAGAAAGCTTCTTCTCATAAATAACACATTTCAAAGCTTTCTTGGGAAATTCCATTTCTGGTTTGACTCATTTTGCTGCTTTATGTAAGTGTGATTAGGTAAGTCTCGTGTTTGGAATGCTTTGGGGCTATTTCTTGGTGAGAAGACAGCTTTACTTGTTTGTTACTTGGGTGCCAATTACAGTTTGAAAAGAAAATCCTATGTTACCCTCACTTCTAACTTTGGATTTGCATGCTGCTTTGGTTTTCTTGAAATACAAAGACCTTGGAAATTGCAAGGAATGAAATAGAGTAAGCTTTTTCCTCTGTTTTCTGCTTTGGCATTGTTCGTTTTCTGCTTTGGCATTGTTCTGTTTCCTGCTGTCATTCCAGATTTTAATGTAAGGCAGTAGCAGACCATAATTCTAGATCCATAATGAGTAACAAAAGTGCAAAGTATTTGCATTCCTGTTAAGCAGAGGGCACATCTGATCACTGTGCAAGGGAAGCCATGGGTGCTTGCAGGAATCTGTGGCTGAGATTTGTTCGAAGAGAAAAAGGAACTTAATGTAGCATGGTGGCTGTGGGAGAAAAAAGCTGAAGGGATCCCAATAAAATAGTGAATAGATTCCATAGCTTGGCTCAGTGTGCCTGAAAACATCCCAGGAACAGGCTGCACTTCATTCTTGTGGTCCTTTATGTGAAGTGTTTTGCAGAGTGTGTGTGTGGATGTTTGCTCACGTGGGCTGGGCTGGAGCATCGGTGCTGCAGAAGCCCTTGAAGTGCACAGAATCTATTTTAGTCCATCTCCATTGCATCTGCTCTGGCTGACAGTCGCCTCTATCTAACCCTAACCCCCTTCCCTTCTCCCGGCTCTGAAGTGGCACAGCTCTCCATTTATCCCTGAGAACAGTCGGACGTCACGGCTTCTGCTTGAAAGAAACTCTGGGTAGATGCTTTGAAACTTGTTAATGCAAATGAATCCTGTGAAAGAGCTTTGTGGCTGCTTCCATCCAGAGAAGGCCCTTCTATCTGGAGAAGGCCCTTCTCCCAGGTTTTGTAATGCTGGGGTCCTGCCCTGCAGGTTGTTTTTACAAGGGAATTATGGAGAGTGACTTAAAGCATCAACAATTCTTTTATCTGAGATCATTCCTGCTCCTCATTAGATCAGTGACCTCTCTGCTTTTGCTTTTCCGTGGCCTGTACAGACAGATATTTCGGGCATAAGTACAAGGGTTCATCTTTGATTCAGTTTGGATGAACTTTTCAGTTTTTGGCTGAACTGAAGAGAGTAAGTAAAACTGAGGCGTGCCTGGACTAGAAGAAGGCATGATGTAGGAAAGAATGAACTGGGAAGGCACACATAGGGAGTGAACTGTTCTCCTGGCCATTTAAAATGAGCTCTGCTCCCCTCTTCCTTATGCCTGCAGGACTTCATTGCCTCTCCTTTGTCACAGAGCCCTGGGTTAGCTGAGAAATGACTTCATTCCCTTCCTTTCTCCATGCAGCCCTAGTAACTGGTTAACTGGTTTGTACTTATGTGGAGAGAGAAATGCTCCCAGGGCCATGGTAGAAGGTGGCAGTAATTGCTCATCTCTTCACTCGATTAAATACATGACTCTAGAAACTGCTGACTTTTTTTTTTCCCCCACAAGCATTTGTTTTAATGACTTCTGTTATTGTTAGAACATATTTTCTCAAGGCGTGGGTCACTTGGTCGATACCAGAGGCCTAGAAATCTTCCACAATACTCTCTCTCTCTTTGAAACCACACCCTGCTTTATGAGCAGCAGCCTTCTGCATCAGGCCTCGTTGTTAAATGCCAGCAATTCCTCCATCCTGTTCCTCAAAAGTGGGAGCCTGAGGCTGGTAGCTAATCTGGATCCCAGGAGGCTGTGGTGGGGCAGCTTCTCCTGTGCAGACATCCTCTGTGCCAGGTCAAAAACCATCCAAGGATTCCTCATGCCAATTGTGGCAATACCAGAACTTAATCCGGCAGAAAACAACCTGTGTGGAATGAAACTCCATGTAGGATCTGTGGCTTTTGGGTTTGGAGAGTTGTGGATTAGTGTTCTCTGAGATGATGCAAAGAATGATCCATGAGGGGAAGGAGAGCCTGAACGCCAAAATTGAGTCTGCTGCTCAAACACCCTGATTTCTTTTGGCAATTCCATGGAAAGGCCATAGGGCCATCAGTGGTGATGCAGCTCTGGTGGTTGTTAGATGGAAACTGGTGGCTTCTCATGGATGTGAATCTCATCACCACCACACAGACCTTCTTGTCTCAGCAGCAGCACAACTGTAGAACACTTTTCTCCCCTCCTTGCTGCTCATGCCTTTTTTTGTGGCCCCTTGGTTTGCTAAATGCCAGACTGATAGTCTGGATTTGTGGCTGGGCTTAAATGCAGGGGCCAGAAACCTTTAGTGGAACTTCATAAAGGTTGGTCTGGCTACTCCTTAAAAAAAAAATAAAAATCAATGACTGGTCATGCTTTCAAGGCAAAATTAGCCACCAAAGCTACCCTTGTAGCACTGCCCGTTAGAAGTTTTAGAAGAAAGCAGGTGTTCTGTCCTGCAGTTCGACAGCAGTCCCTGATTGACAAAGGTTGAGAGGTACGTGCTTGTCCTATTTTATCATTTTGGTCAGCAGTTTGCCACTGCTGGTACCTGGATGTATTTAATGGGAGCTGAAAAAGGGACAGAGCAGCTTCAGAAGGCTCAAAACAAGTAGCACCAAGGAGGTGTGTGGTGCCAATATTGGAAACTTTATTTTTTCTCCCAAAGGTCAGGGGCTGAGGCATGGATGCTGTGAGGGTCCTGTTGCCTGTCCCCTCTGTCCTGCCAGGATGTGCTGAGTGCAGGTGTGAGGTTGTGGTCCCCTGCCACCCTTCTTCTCCTGTGGTACCTGCCAGGAGTGGCCCACAAGGATCCAACAAATGACAGGTCAAGGAGGAGCCAGGGCTGTGTTCAGAGGGTGCCCTGCTTTCCATTGGCACGTGGCCTGCTCTCCACAGATGGGAAATGGTGTAAGTATTAAGAGATTTGGTTTGATTAGCTAAAATCTCCTGTTGGCAGCACGTTTCCAGTCCCTGGAGCAATGGAGATCAGACAGGTTGCCAAGGCAACGCACAGCCTTCAGTGAGAGGTCTGCTGTTGCGTTGTCCTTGGTCAATTGATGGAGTAGGGTTTATTTAGGTCTTTCAAAAAAACCCGAAGCTGCTGTCCAGCCTTTTGCTGTGATGAGTCATTGTGCCTTGGGTCAAATTGGTGAAACTAAGAGCAAGGTTTTGTGGATGAGAAAAATAAGTACATGAGAGCATAAAGATCCCAATTTGATTCCTCTTTGAAGAGGTGAGAGCACTTCAGTGCTGGGTGGACACAACTTACTCTTTTTTATCCCCCCCAAATAAGTGAAACAGCAACTGAGATCCTCCTTTCTCTCCCTTCTTCTCCCATTTCCTCTCTCTCCCAAATGTAAAATACATATTTTTATTCTCTAGAGGACTCTGTGCTCACTGTTTAATTCTTGACTCATATCAGAGGTCCTTCCAGTTTGACCTTTTGTCACTGCTTTGCTTGTTGCTCTCTGCTCCCTTCTGTGTTACAGAAGCCTTGGTAAATTCAGCTTATAAAAGCTTCCATTTCATTACATTTTTCCTCCTTTTGTGTCACCTGGGAGATAAAAATCTCATCATGTCACCACTGTGGCTGTGGCATGTGCTGAAAGTCACTGTGTCTCTCGTTGCCTCTTCATTGATCTGGATCCCAGATCAGGGAGTGCGTGGGGACAGGAACATCTCTCACTCTGACTGTTCTCTGGATTTAATGACATAGCACAATTGTGCCAGTGGTGGGCACAGCCATCTCTGAAGTTTTGGAAGGGACCTGATTCAATGTTCTCACAAGCCAAGGAGGGAAATGTCTTTGTGCTGAGTGACAGGCCTTGATTTGCTAAGTTAGTAAAGGTCTCTGTTTTAAAGTAATTCTGGCAGTGATAGGAAAGACTCCAAGGCTGCAAGGATAACAGGATCACAGGGAGATGAAGGTGGTTACATGGGAGACACCATCAGAGTGCCCTTTTTGTTTCTCTCACTGTTGAGATGAATGTGAGCTGTTCTCAGCAGTGGTTACCCTGTTAGTTCAGGGAGAAATCACTGTACAAGCAGGAATTGCAAAGAGTCACTGCATGATTTAACATGGGGAGCCAGGCTGGCATTTTCTGAACATGCAGGTGCTGTTCTCTCGTGAGTGTGCACCTCAGCTGGTGTCATGTAGCACAGGGAGAAGAGAAGGAATTGAAAAATAACTCTAGACACTGCTTGCTGTGAGAGAAATTCTGACCTTCTCAATAATAAAACCGAGGCATGAACTTCATCGACAGTGACTTGTATGTGAGAGGGAAAAATTTTAAAGGGTGGAGGAGCCTTTAAAAGCCTGCATTGGCATCCTTATTTATTTATCCTTTTTGAGAGGATGGCAGCTGATAGATGTGTCACTGTGATGCTGCACAGTTATCTTCTTTCCCTGTCTCAAAATACTGCATTAGTGATACCATGGCAACAAAGAAGTTGTCTTTAAGAAAAGGGGGGAAAAAAAAAAGCGTGACTTCAGTGTTCAAGAAAGGTGGCAGACTGACAGCCCTAGTCTTCCCTTTCTACCAGGAAGGCAGTGTTGGTGTCAGCAATGACAAAAGGTACCAGATTATGATCTCTGTGTTGTACAGTGACTGAAAACAAACCCGGGACACGATCAAAGACAAACCTACTACAGGGAGTGCAAACTGAGGAAAGGTGCTCTTGTCGGACAATTAAATTCTGTTTTCAATTATAAATTTTTCTAAGGAATGCATCATCTTGAAAAAACTTTCCTAGACCCAAGTTGTGTCCTCTTTCAGGATGGAATTCCTCTCTGAGCAGTCTGTGAGAGAAAACAGCTGTCCTTTGCTACTGTGGTAGTTTTCCCAGAGGGTGGGTAGTCAAAGGATATCTGGAAGGGGCAAGTTCAGGTCTCTGTCCTGTTTGATTTATTTGCATTTGGGTGCAGATCTCATCTCTAACGTGAGAGCCCTAAGCAGCAGGAGACTGACTTTTAGGGACTAGGTTCTTTCATTTGATCTAATTCAAGTTGTATTTATCATTATCACTACAGCCATTTTCTTGCTCTCCTATGTCTTAGGTGAGAGCTTTGACCTCCAAGGTAGCTCACTGCTTTGTGTGGTAGCTGGTTTTACAATGGAAAATAGTTCCAGAGTGCAACACTGAGAATTTTGGCAAAGCTCAGCGATTAGAGTGAATGTTGAGATGGAGAAGAAATGGCAGAGCAAACTCTTGAGTGCGAGGGTATCTCATAGATTGTGGGCTGGGAAAGTGATTTTATACCTGGTTCTAATTTTTCTTCACTTGGAGTTTTTCTTGGAGAAGAACTGAGATGAACAGTTGTGAGGCTGCAGGATTCACTTTGATTACCTCAGCTTTGGGCTCAGCTCTGGGAACAATCCTGGCAGGGACCCTGGGCCAGGAGGACCAAGGCCTGGATGAGCGCGAGGTTCCTCGTGCTGTCCCCATCAAATGTGTTCAGCCCTGACATGGAGGGGACCAGCTTTCAGCTCATGAATGGCAATCCAAGTTCTGTGCTGCTCACATTCTCAGTCTCCCTGGTCCTGTTGACTTCAGTGAATTTTGAATACTGTGCTGAACTGGAGCCATTTTTATGGTTATTACTAAAAGTGATGATGAACCTCTGGATCACCCTTGAGAGTGACCTCCACCAGACATCATGAATGCTCCCGGTCCATCAGGACACATTTCTGTTCCCTTGCTCCATCTGTATTTGTGCTGTGTTTGCTTACAGATGGAGGAACAGGGAGAAGGCCAGGACCCTTCTGGATGCAGAACTTCAGGTGTCATTGTTTGCAGAGGCTGTGTACTTGCTGTGGACTTGAACTACTGCTCCACACTCGTTTGAAACACATCCACCAAAACTAATAATTCATCTTTTCTAGTTGAGAAATGCCTTTTGTTGAAGGCAGAATATTTCAGAGCACCGTGTGTGCTTGGTTACAAATGTCATCAAGGGCACTGCTCAAGGCCAGGATGGGATTTTTGCTGCTGGGGAAAGAGTGCTACCACAGGGTTGTACATAGCAAAATGCAGAGCAGCCTTTGTAAGGTGGAAAACCTGGCCTCAGGGAAAGCCTTTTTGAAATTGGGCCTATGGCTCTCACAGGTTGGCTGCTGGGTGCTTTGAGGTTTGCCCTCCCAGTGTTAATGTCTTGGTCATTTATCTACAGCAGGTTTTAAGTGAAATCCAGACTGCATCCTGGGAATTCAAGTCTGAGTCTGGCTTTTACGAGCAGGCTGAGAAAAATCAAACCTGCTACTACTGCTGGCCCCACTACAGGCTGCACAGTGAGCCAAGCTGAGCCCGAAGGGGAGAGGCTGCCCTCCTCTAGTCCTGCACCTTGGACATGGCACTGGGCAAAGGAAAATGGGGGTTTAAGGGAGAATTTATCTCAGGCCTTCCATTTCTAAGGGGAGTGCACTTGCTCAATGCCACTACCTCTGTGTCTCTTTTTGTGCTTGATGTGCCTTCAATTCAGTGTGGCCTGAAGGTGTCAAGGACCTCTTCTGGATTGCACTCCTAAGAGAATCAGTCTTTTGGGGACAAAAATGCCCATCCTGTGGCTTTAGTGTGGCCCAGTGTGACTGAGGATAGATGCCTGAAGTCCTGTGACTGTCACCATGATGACATCTCTAGGAAGGTGCTGTTGATGTTCTGTTTGGTAGCCTCAGCTTTGGGGTGAAACATGAGGTAATTCTAAGCACTGAAATGCCTTTGTAGATGGATGTAACATTTCTTGATTGTTCTTTTGGGTCTAACTTCCACCCTTTTGGGTTGTGCCTGTGCCACGGCTCCCATTCTGTGGAGCAGTTGTGTTAGTGTTTCCCTGCTTCAGAGATTTGCTGGGGGGATAAAAGCATTGAAGCCTGCAAGGTGTTTGGATGGTTCTGTGGGTGGTAGAAGAGAGGGAGCTGTTGCTTCATTGTCTTTGAGACCTTTGACATTGCATGCCTATGTCAGAGGCCACAAGAGCAGCTTAAATCTTTGAAGATGACCTGCAAATACATCAGCAGCAGCTACAAGTGGGGCCATTCCCCCACCCTCTGATCAGACAAAATTTGCAGTCAAAGTAAATAGAGGTATAGTCAGGTCATAAGTGCCTTTCAGTTCATCATATTCCTTATATAAAAGGACTGGAGAACCTCCTCATTCTTGCTGTCTGTAAATCAGCACATAAAAATAAAGTGTGTGAAACTGAGTCTCTGTGCAGGGCAAGTCCTCCTGCCTTGGATGGGAATTTCACTTCTGCTACAGCACTGAATGTGGTCTGATTGCGTTTCTGATAATGTATTTGTGGATCACCTTGAGGAGAAGAGGGGGAGTTATACAACTGTTCCCTCACAGTGCTGTTGGAAAGGGTCGGGCTTTGTCTCCTTTGAAATAGATATCAGGAGAGAGCTGCAATCCTGTGAAAGCACACATTTATTTCTGAAGTGTTTGTGTATTGTGTGTGTGGTGCACATGAATAGAATTGCCACCTGTCCAAGGCTGATAAGGACAAGCAGTGGTCATGTTCTTGAAGTTGGTTGTGTGAAGAATCGGCGCCTACAGCTTCCCTCAGTCTGAGTTTATGAAATGCTGCATGCAAGGAGTTGCTTCACCATTTGTGGCACTTTCTGAGTTTGCATAGATGTGGATTTGTTGGAGATTTTGCTATAATGGATACAGTGTTATCCATGGCTTCTGAAAACCCTTTACCTTTTTCTTCCATCTTGCTGTCTCAGAAAGGTCCCATTAGTAATCCTGTTCCTTTAGGAATCCACGTATGGCACTGCTTTCCTTTATAACCTTGGCCTCGGCTTGTGAGTGGGCAAAGTGACAAGATTCTGATACCCACGTGCTTTGGGCACTGAGTAGAGGAAGTGACCGAGAAAGCTGCTTGGTGTTTCCATCGCACCCAGCAGGGAACTTGTCCTTGCAGCGGGGCCGCTGCCATCGTTCCATCCCACATAACTTCCCTTCAGTAGCTGCTGAGCCTCGCCAAGGACGAGGATGGACCCCTGGGCCTTGCTGCACTGTGACACTGCTGATAGGGATGAGGATATGTAGATATGCAAGTAGGTGGAAACTCTCTAATACATCATAATAGTAATAATAATAACGTACACTTGTACTGCCTTGCAGCTTTCGCTAGAACTTCTGCCCACGCACCAGCCTACTTGGTTCACAATGCAGTGTGCATGCTAGACAATTAGTGGCTGATAATGAAAAATGTCATGGGAACCAGCAGGAAAATCATAGCTTACTCCAAATATATAATGAAATGTAATTAGCACAGACAGCAAAACAGACAATTTATGGTTTCTTTTTATTTCATAATTAAAAAGTACCAGTAAACATTCCTTTTTCAGGAAGTTTGGTATCAAATGAAATTAAAGAACTATTGTCTGGAATAGTATTTTATGTAGAATTTAACCCTTGCACAGCAGAAGGGATTAAGGTCTTGCTAGTTGCAGACTCTCCAAGTCAATCTGCTGTGGAGCTTCTTGTGTTCATTCCCCTGGCCCATCAGGAGAGGCCAGGTCTGGTAGCAGAATTTCTGTGAAACCTGCTACAAGCCAAAACCCTAGCTGCACTCAATGCATGTTAACAGTGTGGGCAACACACCTCTCTTGTTCTTCTGGACAGACTCTCCCTGAAGTCATCTTGTGGTGTGAATGTGGCTTAGAGGAGAGGTTGGAGCAGGAGCAGCATTGTAATGCCTTGTGCTCCCTGTGTCCTCTCAGATTTCTTCTGTTGACCTCACTTCCATTTCTGATCTTCTCTTTTCTGCCTCAGGGCCCTTCACACTGCACCTCTAGTTTGTTCTTGAGCAGTGGACAAGAAGTGTGTGCAGTTGTGTGGCCTCATCCTGTCAGGAGCATAAACACCATTTCTTGCCTTGTGCTCCCAACCAGAGTAGCAGAATGAGTGGGCCCACTGTGGCACTGCACAAAGGTGTCTATGGCATTAATTTCTTTGCTTAAAAATGGGTGGATGGGGGAGGATCCTGGCTGAATATGTATGTCCCAAAGCATGTGGTGATCAGCACCTCCCAGGGTTTGGACCAAGAGTTGAATGCCTTACTCTGTCACATGTTGCTCCAGTCACAGTCTGTTATCCATTGGTGTAAGGATGGACACTTCACCTGTGTGAAAACTGACACATTCCAGCGATGCTGCAGCACAAGGGATGTGTGTGCACTCCTGCTGCTTTTCCTTCTCAACACCTCTCAGGCCCAGACATCCACCACGAGCCAGAACAGAGCTCTGCTCCAAATCAGTTTTACAGTCATTTCTCAGGCACAGCCTTAGCCTGGAGTTTCAAATCAGCAGAGAAAGCCCTTCAGCTGAGGGCTGGGAGGAGAGCTGGGAGGTGTGGTCAGGACTGTATGCAGGTGCAGCACGTTTTCCTCTTGATGACAGAGAAGCAAATTGCCAGCGTGCCTCCCCTCCAGAGGGATTTGAGCTTCCAGCTGGAGCCAGGTGCAGTGTGAGACAGTGCTCAGGTGCAAAATCAGCCCTCCCTTAGATGCTGTGGCACAAACTTCTGGTATCTGTCACAAAAAAGAGAGAAAGGAGGAAACTTGTGCATAAAGCCACAGGAGAGGATGCATGAGCTCCGTTGCCTTGTGCTGCAGAAGTCCCAGGCGTCTCCTCTCAGTTGGACGGACCATCTTCAGGAGAGATAGGAGAGTTGCTTGGTGCCTCCCGTGAAGGGAGGTGAGGGATCTCAGCCTTTGTTGGTAGCTGGCTGATGGTCTTTTTCATACAGGAAGAGCCTGTGCAATCCCTTCTTGCCTGTGCTCCCAAAAACTCTGCCTCTGTGTGGACAGCTTTTAGTACCTGGCTTTGAAAACTTCCTCCTTGAAGTTGATGCTGGGCCTTTGGTGAGCTCTGACAGGTGGTGACTTTTATGTTTTGCCCCAAGGAGTAGGGGAAGCTGGAAGGGTTGTCCTAAGTCCTATGTCACTGAGCTAATACTTTCTTGTTCCTCTGTGTCTGACCAGGAAACAAGAATCAGATGGGCAATAACACTTTTGTGCCAGTCTGAGTTACTTTAGAGCAAGTACACAGCAGGTGATCATTTGTCTCCAAGCTTTCCTTCAGGATGCCTGTCTAGTCAAAGATCTGCTTTTTCCTCTAGGATTTTCAAGCTACTTTGAAGGTCTATTGGGCAAAAGGGGTACTTGTGAGTATTTTCTCTAGCTGGTGGTTGTGTAGTGTTTCATAGCATGTGTTGAATAATTTATATTTAAAAATACTGGTGGTTTGCTTGTGCCCTGTTTGAGAAGGGGAAACCGTAGTTGGGCTCACTGACTTTTATGAAGTAAAATAAATGATAGCAGTGGTGTCCTTGCTGCACACATCCTCTTATGTGCTGAGATGTGGTGGTCTCACATGTTTTATATGTAAGGTAGAACATTATCCTTTTTCCTACTTATTTTGTGCTCAAGAACAGGGCACGTCAGTGATGGGACCCAGCCAGGCTTTCATGTATATTCTGGGGTTTATGGCTACTTTGATTTATACTCATTTCCTTTGATTTATCCTTGGCTCCAGCAGCCACTTAATGGTGACTTCAGCAGCTGAAAATAGCCAGAGTCAATGTCTCACTCAGCCGCTCTCACATCCCCAGCCCTGCTCCCTGGGCTGAGGTGTGAGGGGAAAATAGGTCTGAGATGTGCCTGCCAAATTATCTAGCGAAGTTACAGCACCAAATTGCAGGGCTGGCAGGCTCAAGGGCAGGCTGGATGGGGCTCTGAGCATCCTGGGGGAAGGTGTCCCTGTTCATATCAGGAGGATTGGAACTAAGTGGTCTTTAAAGTCCCTTCCAACCCAAACCATTCTGTGAATTGTCTGTGCCCATGCAGAATAGAGCAATGGAAGTGTAGGCTTCACCTTGTTGTCATTTAAGCTGCTGTGATTCAGTGCATATTTCTGTTCCTTCCTTAGGCTGGGGTGAGGAAGGTCAGAGCCACCTCCAGAGTTTGTGTAACACATGTTCCTCCGGGTTCAGTCCCAACCACTCGCTTGTTGTGCACGTGGGCTGTTGCTATTCATTGGTGATTTTTGTTTCCAGTTGAGACATGCTGATTTGTATTAATTTTTAAGTTTTTTAAATCCCCTACACTGAAGTCATACAGTGCACTATCAGGGCTGTAACTGGGGACAGTGTAGCTCTTCTAGCCCAAGTCTTTTGCTGAGTCAAGTCCTATAAATTCCCAGTGGGATGTTCCACAGACAGGGCTGGCTCTGTTTACATCCTTTTATCCTGCTCATCTCATCTGTGAGCTGCAGCTCTGTAATCACAGGCATCCCTAGTGTGCCACTGATGCTGCTGATATTTCATTTTTATGGGGTCTTTGACTTGAATTGAACAGCTGAACTTCACCCCTTCCTGGTGAAGTAATTACCAGAATAACCAGCCAATTTTTTTTACAGATGACACTGAAAGTTTTTGACACGTGTGCCCTTGCCACCCTCATCAAGTGATGTATGTAGTGTTTGTTCCTTGTTTTGGCATTTTGATATGTGTGAGAGAGGTGAAATGGCTTTAAAAGCTTTTTGCTGGCGCCTGTGGTTTGTTGCAGACCCAGTGGTACAGGCAGAACATGATAAATGGAAATCAGACTGTTTCTTTACAGTTTGACACAGGGATGTTGATGTAGAGGGCTGGGACATCAGCTAGTGCAAAACCACTGTGCTCATTACCTGTGGCCAAACCTGACACTCGAGGAGCTAAAGTGAATTACCTGAGCTGGAGGCTGAATTTTTTTTTCCCCAGAAAATAATGGTAATTATGTAGTACAGTAATATACTTCTTACTTAAGGGTAAATAGCAGTTGAATGAGGATCATAGGCTATACATTAACCTGGTTCTTAGTAAATGTAATGAAGTTAGTGAGTACCATTATGTGTAATCTGATTGTGTTAAAGAAAATACATAAATAGCAAAGGAGGTGTTGGGCCCTTTCTTGGCTGGATCCTTGTAGTACAGATGGAGAGTGTGTCTCTTGGAGCTGGTGGAATTCTGCATTTTACAAAAGTTTATTAAAATCAGTTGGTGTCTTTCCTGTGATGGAATTCATCACGTGACAGAAACTAAGGCCTTAATTGGAACCAAGTCTGTGTGATGTACATCCTTAGTAGACCGGAGCAATGTATTAAATGGAGGTTGTGTCCACTTAACACAAGTCCAAGTTCTGCTGGATTTCATTTCTATTTCTTCTGCAGAGAGGATGGGGAAGCAGAGCCATGGATACAGCTGTGCTTACACCACATCTTTCCCTAGGCAGTTTTTTCTTGGTTGTGCTGATGTTTTCTTTTTGAATTTCTGTTCTTAGTTATTCCTGAGGCTGCTGGATTTTGGTCTGCAGTTGGAGTCTTCATTATTCTCCCTGCAGTCCTCTTCCACTTCATCAACAAGAAGCTCTGCTGTGAAGAGAGAGGTGGGCTCCCATGCCTGGAACAACAAGGGCGAAGAAAACATTGCAAAGAAAAGCCCAGAGCTCATGAGGGCCTTGGTAAGTGTACGTATTACACTGCCTTTGATGTACAGAGTCTTCTTGAGGCTTTGATTGCTGGGAGGACAGCCAAAGGCCCATTTGCTGTTTCTCAGGTTGTTTGTGTGGAAAACAGTAGGGTATTGCATAGTAACCTCTCAAATTTCATCATAAGGATATGCAATTGCTACTGTGTTCCCATTATCTTTGTTGTCTGGAGTAATGTTTTGAAAAATGAAAGTCAGTACTGGGGAAAGAAGCACACTCCCTGCTCTGTCTGTTGTGGGAGTGTTTTGTTTATCGAGAGAGGAGCAAAATGTGAGCATTGCTGAGTAACAACGGTGCCTTTCTGCTCACAGAGGATATGCCTGTCCTGGTTTCCTTGCAGTAGCTATTACACACTCCTTCATGCGTTTGTTGTGTTCTGGAAACGTTATGTCTTGGGTAAACCCATAAGTCCTGGAGTCAAAACAACTGGGAATTTTGCTTTGTTAGAAAAAGAACATTTTAATTTTTCTCAGCCATCAAAAATGTGTCCATTCTGGTAATGTTGGCAACTGTGAAATTGGTAATTTCTTCCTGTATTTGTTTGTAAATTTGCATGTCATAAGTGTATAATCACTGAGATAATCAGCCAAGGAGAGGCCTCAGAAGCCTTCCAATTGAAAGGTCTGCTTCTTGGTGGTTCAGTCTTAAAGCTAATGGCAGAAGGACACAATCCCAAAGCGTAGAGCTCATACAAGGCTGTTTGGTTGTTCATTTTGCCTTGTGCCTCAGCATGGCTGCTGCAATGGACGTGATCTGGTCGTGCTTTAAGGCTCCAGGACTCATGGGCAGTTGAAGGCTTGGATGCCATCTGTGGTAGGAACTCAGTGGGACCAATTCTTGCTAAATGCATTAGTGAGCCAGGGACAGGCACGAAAAAGGTACAAGTACAAATGGTACTTGAAACGATTCCCACCCACGCCCCTCTCAACTGCAAGTCCTAACTTCAGTGTTTCTAAACAAAGACTATGGGGTTTTTTTAATAAGTTTCCCTCATCGATATTATTTTTAAGTCTTTTTCCCCTTCTCTTCGCCTCCCATCAAGTGGTGTAAAAATGTGGCTTTTATTTCGGTTTTTAAGATGACACATCTCCCAGGAGCGTGTGGGTGTTGACATTCTATGGAGCTGTCACAGGCTATCATGTAAACATGTATTTGCAATGCTTTTTAAAATGTGAATTATTAATAAACAGAGTGGCTTGCTTTTTTTTTGGTGTTTGTTGCTTCCAGATTTTGAAGGACAAGAAATTGCTTCCCAGCTGACACTCTCGATGGCAATTTTCATTTCAGACTAAATCTCATGTGTCTGAGTGATAAACCTTTGAAAACATGGGCTTATAATGGAAACACTAATTCAACTTTAACTACAGCTGTGCCGTGCAAGAAAAATACCACATACATTAATGAGGTGCTAAATCTGATACGGCAGAGGAATGTGTTGTAATCATTAATTACAATGGAAGCTTAAAGCTGGAGTCTGCTTTTTCCGTTCAAACAAAATCGGCTTGGCGAGTTGGAGCTGAGAGTTATTTAAAAATATCACCTCTATATTTAGTTTAAATTTCACCGTGGCGTCTTGGTACTTGTAAAGTCAATATGGAATCTGTGTGTAGGAAATGCCAATGCTTTTAAAGGACAGCAGCATGAGGGAATATATTAAAGCCTGGGCTAACACAGTGTGTCATATGGCGAATGTAGAAACCTGGAGGCTGAGCTCGGGCAGGGAAGCCAGGGAAGGCTGTTTCCAGAGCAGTGAGGGAGCTCTCCCAAGAGGAGTGTTGACAAGCAAGACTTTGCTTCAGATTCAGAATCTGGCTTTGCTGGGTGGGAAGGAGCAGCATGGGGAGAGTTAGCAACATGCAATTTGTTGGTTAGCTTTCACTTTTCCTCTTTTCAACTTTTTTCTGGTGAGCTGTGTATGTTGCAAGGAGATCCTGATTCCAGTACTCTGGTATTTAACGTGCAGCCCACTAATGGTTGTTCTTCCCAGTTCTAAGCTCTCAGACTGGGGAAAGCTTTTTGATTTTCCACATCTGGAATTAAGAGTGCTTAGAACATATCTATCTAAATAGGAGAGAAGGCATTTTGCATGACTGTAACATCTGCAATAGGATGAACTTCCACGTGCAACAGCACGTATAAATGAAGGCTGTGGCCTGGGAAGGGGTGCATGAGTTCAGGGCATGAGCTGCTCCTCTTGCCCTTGGATCCAGTTGAGTTTTGAGTTATCTACCAGTGAAGAAAAGAGTTGGTAGAGAAACATGAGGATATCTGTCTACTTCACAGGTACGCAGGGTGACATTTAGAAAATGTATTGTAAAATGTCAGAGCCTCTTTTTTGTTGTTGTTTTTGCTTTCGTGTATAGAGCCTGACCTCAGAACAAGGCAAGTGACAGAATGAAATAGGTGCTCCCATCATCATGGCTCTAGGATACATCTGGTTGGTTTGTTCCTGATTTAATTTTAATTGCACAGTTTGTGTCTCTATGAAGGGACAAAGATAAGGAAAAGATCATTGTGAAAATGAAGATTTCATTGAAAAATCTTTTAGGAGACTTCAGGACAAACTCTTAATTACTGGGACAAAATGGATTGCAGATTTTTGGTACTTTAGCATTCTGTGGATCCTGTTCTTGACTGGTTTGTTGACCTTAGTGATGAGTCCATTTCTTCAGCAGGGATGTGCTGCTGTGGTTGCTTCTCATGCAGCTGCAGGAGTCCCTTCACTGGGAGTGCTGGAGCTCATCTGGACACAGCCAGCCTGTGTTAAGGATGTACTTGGCACTGCAGGGGAGAGCTCAGAGCAGGCTGCAAAGGTAGAGAAGCTGGTGACCACGTACCTGATAGGAAGGCAGCACAGAGCACATCAAGCTTGCTGGGCTGTGCCCAAGCATGTGCAGAAGGAGGAGGCGGTGGCATGAAGCAGTCCTGGTCTTTCTGGAGTGATGTAGAGCCTTGATATAGGTCATGTGCAGAATTCCTTAGCGAGGGAAAGATTAACTGCCACGCCTTTAGAACCAGCTGGAGTGGTTCTTCACAGCACTGCTGATCTTTCAGGCCCTGGGAGAGTGTGTATGGGAAACTTGCCCCTTGAATCATCTCTCCACACAAGGAAGGAGGACCTTCCCTTGAGCAGAGGCTTGAGACAAGTCAGTGAGGTCTCATGTGAGACTATTTGATGCTGTGATGGTTTGGTATCCCTGTCTGTAGTGTGGATTTTGGGATCAAGAGGAGGTGGTGATGTTCCTATGCACACTGTTTATAGCGTCGGGGAGCCCTTTACTTCAAAAGTTCAAGGGTGAGGTGAATTTCACAGGTACATGTGACAGTGCTGGGCAAACCTTTGTGTGAAGAGCTGTAACCAACCATGTGCTTCAGTGCTGTGGCTCAAGAAGATGAAGGGTCCTCTTTGTTCTACACCATAATATTTTCATAATGACGTGACCTGAGACTGGGAAAGAAATTGTAGCTTAGTACACTGTGCTTTATATGAAAACATTTCAGTTGTGCCTTGCCTTGAACACTTGTTAAAGATGTACTTCTGATATGTGAAAACAGCATAAATGAGGTTTGAAGGAAGGGGTTTTTTTGATTTTTGCTTCTGTTTTATCAGCCTCAAGAGCGCTTTCAGTTCATGTTCTCAAGCTGTTCTGCACAGCCACTGCTCCAGCCTCTGGGGCTAGCTGCACACTTAAAAGAAATAAATGGAGATGCCGTTCTTACATAAACCACTCATCTCCCATAGCTGAGGCTTTAAGGAAAGCATCAACACCTATAATGCTCACCAAGGGCTGGAATGTTAGCAGTGCTGCCTGGGTGCTGCCTTTCATTGTCACTGCTGCCCTGGGCCCAGGCGGGCCCTGGGGACCTGCACATGCAGTGAGTGGGATTTCATATGCAGCAGAGGCAGAGATTCATGTTTAGAAACAAGAAACGTGGGTGAGCGTGGCAGCACCAGTCTGGCTTCCTCCAAAGTTATGGAAACCCCAGGGGTGTACTTCTCCAAACAAGTACAGTTGTGGTTGGTCCTTTAACTCTGATGCTGAGTACCTACTAGCTCCACTGTCCTCTGCAAGGGCAGATGGAAAGCGGGCCTGAGGTTATTCCTGTCACCCAGCTGAGGAGTGTAGCTCAGATTCCTTGACCAACCAGTGGCAGGAAGGAGGGAAGCTTGTGAAAGGGAAGTTTCTCAGTGCCCAAATGAACCTGCTCCTCCTAAATTGCTTTTTCTCTCACCTGTTTCAATAGAGGCACATAGGGAGTGTGACTGGCCATGGGACAGTGTGATTGCTGCCACTCATGCCTGCCCTGGATGTTGGAGAGCCTGGTTTGCTACAAGGGTGAGTTAAATGAAGGATTAGAGTAGCAGAGGGAGCAGTTCCTAAGTCAGCATGGACAGCTGCCTGCTCAGATCTACATCTCCAAATTCCTTTAAATCCTTTGCGTCTAGGTCTGGTTTTCCCAGTGACCCCTCAGCCCCCCAGCATTTCTGGCTGGACTGGTGGTTGACTTAGAAGCGAGAGGAGGTGGGAGCTGCAGACTCAGCCACGTGTGCACGCAAAGATGGATCACCAGGAATCATCCCCTGCGTTTTTGTCTCCCAAACAGCTCTTTCTGCACTGCTCCGTGGTGGTCCACACAGAGCAATTCCCGCAGGCTCTGCAGGGATGGAGTGTGTGCGTGGGGGAAGGAGTAACAGGAACTGGGTGACTCCTCTAAATGTTTCTAAAATATCTTCATTTTGTTAAACAGCTAGACATGCTCTCCCACTGCTAATTCCCATGCAAGTAATTGCTCTGATTGACCCTGGTTTGTTCACTTGCTGCAGACTGGGTAGCACAATTGGTGCTGGGGTGGAGCCTCTGGGGTCTGCTCCAGGGAACAGCTTAACAGCACAGGTGGGTGGGTTCGAGCTGTGGTGTAAATCGGTGTTTCTCCAGCCTTTTGAACTTGTGATTTCCTCTTGGCTCTTGTGTCTTCATGCAAGCCGGCGAATGGCAGCAGCTCAATTACAGAATGTGCTGTAATTTCTGACTGCAGGTTTCTTCTTTCATTCCCCTAATCCAGTAATTACAGATGTTTCTCACTCTTTTAGCCTGAGAGCGCACAGTTGCCACTGCTAACACCACTTTTCTAATACTCCAATGATTTGTGAGTTTCTTTATGCCCTTTATGTAACCCTCGGCTGGAGAAGTATAAATGAAGTTATTCATTGCTGCTTTTTGTACAACTGCTTGGCATGGAACAGGGGCTTTTTTGTGCCTCTGGTGACAAGTGGCTCTTTAAATGCAAAGGGCTTTATTTTGTTTTGGAGGATGTGACTGCCTTCAGTGGAGTGACTCTGGATTTAACACCAGTGCCAAGCCAGAATCTGTCTCGCCTGAATATCCAAACCAAATATTATGGCCAAGGAGGTGTAGCTATTTTCTCTCTCCTGAAAATTCCCCCAGGTTTTGTATTAATATTTTGGTGGCAATAATATCTATCTGTGCATTCACAGATCCCCTGCTTTCTGAGTGCCTTGGACTTACCTGAGATGAATGCACCTCTGCTTTCAGTAGTTCTTACAGTCCAGGCAAAAACAAAGGTGTGAAGAGGTCAGCGTAGGAAATCACCATCAGCTCCTCAGTCCCATTGCTGTGGAGCTTCTGAGCACAGTATTTGAATGCTGATCTTCCAGGAACTTTTTTTTTTTTGCTTGAATTTGTCATCACATACTCTGTATGATGGAGAGACCTGGTTTTTTTTTTTAAAAGGCTCCACAATTTTGAACGACAAATGTCACATTTGCATAATTCCTTTTTTTCTTCTACCTCTTTCCTCTTCTCCCCATCCCACTGAAGCCTGAGGATCAGTAATTGTTGCCATTGTTATTGACAAAAGGAGAGCATGAACAAAGGGATGAAAAGAAAGGAGGAGACAACATGGGGCTAAATATCCTGATCAAAACCACTTTTGTCATTTGGGTATCAATTTTTACAACTAATTTGGCACAGCATCACTAGCGAGCTGCCTGCAAAGACATGAGATGATTTGAGAGTGAGAAATAAGTCTGCAGGCTTCCTGTGCGTGGGCTGAGCCCCGTGCAGCCGGGTACATTGCTGTCTGCCTGAGCTCATCTTTGTTTTCTCTCCACCATTCTGGGGCTTGCAGGACCAATGCTCTGCAGCAGTGGCTTTATTGCTGTGTTGATTTGTAACCCGTGAATGTTTCCAATGAGATATGCCTAATTTATTGGCATAAACCATTAGATTTTCCTTGAATGCCCTGGAGTTTCTGATTCACCAGCTGAAAACTATTATCACAGAGCACATAATCACTTGGAAAGTGCCTCTGTCTTCTCTTTTTTTGTGTGTGTGTGTTAAATTCAGCCACATAAATAGCATTTTTATAGCACATAGGCCAAAAAGGTACCAGATGTTCTGTATTTCTGTTTTGTTTTTACCTTGGGGAAGTTTGGTCAGTAGCGATGCCCACAGCTGATGTGAACCATGGGCACTGTCTGTGGACTTACCTCATAACACTTCTGCAAGAGGCTCCAAACCTCTGAACAGCTTCAAGTGCCAGGCTAAGTTTGGCAGTCTGACAATTTCAGCTGGAAATACATTTTCATCACAGTAATGTTTGGTGAGAGTGCAAGGGCTTTGCTAGCATCTTGTTAGATACAATTCTGGCAACTGCAAGTGGAGCAAAGAGTCCAGATTGTTCCCAGAACTAGGATAGAGGATTTCTTGGCCCAGTGTTGCTGCTGCCTGCCTTCATCTGAGTACATTTCTAACCTCCCCTCTGCTATTTTAAACGTGTGCTAATTGGGTCCTACTTTGAAAGGAGGACCAGGCTCATTACAGTTTTCAGTAGCTCAAAAAAATCTTACCCCCCAAGCCTTCCTTATTTCCCCCTTCCATGAGCAGCAAAATGGCCTTACTTTTTGCACAGATCCTTGATGCTCTGGGCATCAGCTCAGATTCACACCTTGTTTTAGGTTTTTTCCCCCTAAACTTGGAGCAGAGCTTCGTGCTGGGTCACTCACCCTGCTCTTCTTTAATGTCCACACAAATAAAGCTCCTGTTCATGGATCTGATCCATTTTCAGCCTGTGTTCTCCCTGTAAGGGAGGAGTTTGGTAGAAAACTTTTCCAAGGGCCACACAAAAAGTGACTGAAGAAAAGGAAGTTTGTGCCTACACTCTGCAACAGCTTGAATAAAGGAAACATTAAGAAATGCACATCTGATGGCACTTTTTTTAGGAACCTACGTATCAAGAAGATTGAAAGATACTTTGGTAATATTACAAACCTCTGCATTGTGGTAGCATTTAAAATTCTGGTAATAGTCTACTTTTTTTAGCAATACAGTAATTGCACCTCTCAATGGGAATGCTACTCAGGAATAATGATCCTATCAAGACAAGGGAATATAGATTGTAGTAAAGGTTATGATGGTTTCTGTGAGAGGCTTAACATTGATCCTTTTAGCTATCTGATTTTCCAGGAGAGGAAAAAAAAACCCTAACAACTTCGAGTTTAGCATGTGATTTGGTGTGAAAATTTTTATGGGTGGTTTCAGAAGATGAAACTTGAAGTGAATTTGTTAAACTGCTTTTTTCCTCTCTCATGTTTGATGAATACTTCTAAAAAGAAATGGATTTTTTTTTTTATTTCCCACACATTTTAGGCTTCTCTCTGTTCTTTTAGGTTTTTTTTTTCTTCTAATGCAAGTCAAAACTGTTGGAGAAATCAAAAGTAAAAATCCGTTATGTTGAAAAGGCCATGTTGTGAAATATATCATAAACATGCTGTTTGAGCAGTGTCTCCTAATTAATGGAGAGAGCTCCTGGGAAACAGCAAGCCTGTAACACAGCTCAGCCCCCCTTTGATCCTCTGGTGAGTTTGTAAAATCGTTGCCCGCCTAAACTTGCAGCTTGTTACACATTTTATCCATCTGCTGCAAGAACAAAAATAAACCATTTATAATTCAGCTGAACTCCAGTTGTTCAGCATATCACTGACTGTGGAGTCTTCAGTAAGAGGGAGAGGATGGTAGGAAAAGCAGAGCAAAGGTGAAACAGAGTCGGGCACCCTGGAAAAAACATTGTTTTTGCTTGTGGAGATTATGTAGGCACTGGGTTGCAAGTTTCACACGTGAGTTGCAGGTGTTACTGCAAAGTGATTCAGATTTTTTGGTGAAATACACATCAGTGTCTATTGTCTATAAACTGAAATCAAACCACTTGTTGGGGTTCTTAGGATTCAATCCAGACAAATGTCCAGGGCTTGGGTAGAGTTGTGGATGTGTATACATTTGTGTGTGTGTCATATTTCCCCCCAGCCTACAGGCAACTGCTTGGTATATGAAAGTTCAAGTTCTAGCTGCTGCTTCAGATGACTGAGTGGCCACATCCAAGCTCTGCAGGTGGCTGTAGATCACTGCTTTACTTCCCTTACTAAAGCAAAATCCTGCCTTGAAAACTCCTGCCTTTATGGTTCTGGTACCAACCTCCCTGTGATGATTGCCTGAGTGTGGTGTAGCCAGCCACAGCACCCAGAAGTGGGATAGCTCTGTTGGACAAATCAGGTGTTAGCTCCAAAATCTAATAACAAGAGGAGCTAATTACTCCCTATGTAAATATCACAAGGCCATGTTCTGTTGATTTTTAGAACAGATCAGCACTTCTTTCAGCACCCATATGTTTTATCTCCATTGGTTAGCCATCACTCCTGGATGCCTGCATCCCTCTGACAGCTACTGCTGTCATGGATCTTGCTGCTGAGACACAGGGAGAGCACTGTGAAGTTCTCCTTTCATCAAAAACCAGAGCTTCATTTGCTCTTGCCTGTAAATAAATGACAGGTTAAAACTGTATCTGGTATCTAACACTTAGCCACCAGAGTTTATCTCCTTCTGTGCCTGGGAGAATCTCACTGTTACAATTTACAAGTACCATCTCTTCCCAGTGACTTCTCTGGTGCTGTGATTTACCAGTAATCTGCATTTTGTTGCAAATGGGTTGTTTGGAGCCTGTAATCTCTTTTGGTCAATGAGAAAACCAGTTGCACAAAGCAGAGAGGCTTTGCCAAGGGCAGGGTTGGAAAGAGGAGAGTCAGTGAAGGGAACAGCTCACCTGGGAGGTGAGGCTCTGGCACTGTCTGTTCCTTGCCAAAGATTTAATGCGTGGCAGGGAGCTTTACCTGGGTCCCAGGGGCTGAGCTGAGGGCTGGAGGCTGCCAGACAGATGCTGGAACAGTCTGTGCCCTGAGCCCAGGGAGTTTGTGACAGCCACAGCTTTTAAAATGCCTTTGGTAACCCACATTCATTTACTGCCCTTGTTAGGGCTGCAATTCTTAGCACACACTGAAGCTGACAATAAACCTGGGGGAAGTGTCTGCAGCATAAATCAACATCACTGAACCAAATTATTTGGCACAGGTATTTTTTGAGGCAAAGTCCTCTTAAGTCACTGATCTGATGTCTAAAATAGCTGCTCACCAAGCAAAGTGGGATCTTTCTAGTTTGTGCTCCATTTAAGGAACCACAACACTGATATTCCCACTACATTTCTCTGGAGATAATTTCATAAGGTAATACACATTGCTGCTGAGCTTATTTTCTTGCAGTTACACTGTATTTACCCTTTTATATTTTGATTGCTTTTAGACCTCTCAATTCAGCAAGACATTGGTATTAATTTTTGAACCTTCTTTTTAGTTGTCTTTTAGTCTAAAATCTGCACCTATTTAAATCTTTCTTCCTAAACCCATCATCCTATTTGTAGATTTCTCCTTCTCAGAGTTCCGAAAAGAATATCTGTCTTGTGATAATGTGGGAAGATGTATATTGGGCAAAAAGGCATGCTAACTTTCTGCAAGTTATGTTTTTATTTAGAGTTTAGATGAATTTTGAGAAAGCATCATATCAAGATGACACCAGAGCTTTTGTTAACTTGCTTCTGTTCCCAGTAATTTCATACCTATAATATTCCACCTCCTCTGTTTGGCTTTTTTTTTTTCATTTCTATGAATGGCAAAACAACTCTGGGTTGTGAGCAGAGAGAGTTTCTTCACAGCCTTTCTGGAGCAAAGCATTTGAGATGGTTGTCTGCCATGGGCTGCTACTGCAAGCTTTAGGCTTGTCATTTTCATTATTCAAAACACAATTCTCCCCAAATTCTCCTTTCAGTTTTCTCACCTGGTCATACTAATGCTGAGGATGTGATAGAAATTTGGGCCAGGGGGTTATTTGAGATTTTTGATTGCAGGTTGTTTTGCACCTTTTTTTCCCCAGGTCTCTTGACAGCTGTAACCAGAATGTGTGCACTTCAAAAAGGTACTTGTGTTCCAAGGTTCTGTGTTCTTATTTTTATCTAAGGTTTAGCAATCGAATAAAAGCTTTCCAGATCTCTGCAGGAATATATGCAATTTGTCCATCATTTTTGGATTTCTGATGGTATTCTCAATGGGTAGAAGTGCTTTTCCCATTTTCCCCTCTCAGTTCTAGACATCTTACATAGATAGTGTGTCGACAGGTGTTGATGGACAAGCAATTTACAGTAATTTCTTATGGTGCTTATTCTGTAGCTCCCTGAATTATAAGTGACATGCTGGCAAAGCTGAACAACTGATCACCAGACACTGGCATAGTGTTAAACATGGCTTCTGAGGCTGCTCAGAATTTCCTCCAGCCACTGTCTTCTTGGATGTCTCAAATATACGAAGCGATCCAACAAGCAGGAGACTCCATATCTGCCTCGCTGCTGAATTTGAGTGGAGTGGGTCGTAAGCCAGAAGAGAGGACCCAGGACTTGGAGAATAATGGAGGCGTTTATGAGGATTATTCTGAGGAATCAGATGATGAACGAGACCTGGACCTCTGGGATGAGGAATATTTCTATCCTAGAGAGGATGGTTACATTGGAGGCCCTGATCTTGCTTCACAAAACCTCCCTCATGGCTCTGACGTGGGTCCACACAGGCAAAAACGGGTTAAAAATACCAGCACCTTGCCAGAGCAGTGCGTTGAAAGCACCAGGTCCTTGACAGCCAATGGATCCTACTGGACCAGTGAAGATCTCCAGCCTCTTGATCGGCTTCCTCCCATCGCTGAGGAAG
>VZTH01018991.1:563105-657761 GCA_013397815.1 Aleadryas rufinucha
GCTGACATTCAGCAAAGCTGTTCAGTAGCATCAAAATGAGCTTTGAACATTTTTCCTTCCATTTGGCAGTTTTTCCCCCCCTGCCATTTCTGCAAAATACATGTTTCCTGTTTATCCTTGTATTCTTTTCAGAACATTGCATCTTGACTTTATTTCACTTAATGTACCATATTTCCCTCCACAATAGAATATTTTAAAGCTAAATTGGCACAAAACAGTAGCAATGCTGAATGCTTTTTGTTGCCATGGAAATATTTCTGGGCACTTACTGAAGACCTGGTTGCCAATAGTAATGTAACAGAGAAAATAGATATGCTTCATTTAGCAGCCACTGGTGATTAAAGAGCCACAGAAACCCGTTACAAGGTCATTCCAATATATAGTTTATTTGCTTTAGGGGGAAAAAACCCTGCAGCCCTAGGTGAGAATAACTTTGTTTTAAAAGAGATGCAAAACAAAATCCAATAGATGTTCCCTTCTCTTAAACTGACAGCATGCTTCTGAGACAAAATAAAGTAACACTGTAGTTAAAAACCATCATTACTCCTTCCCCTTTTTATCAAATATGTTTTTGACCACATTTTTGCCTCCTAGGAAATGTTTCCTGGCTCCCAGAGTAGATTTTCTTAGGCTCTGAAGCAACACACATATTATTGAAAACCATTTTTAGGCTTAGGGATCTAATAAATTGTCTAAACAATGAAATTCTTGGGTTTTTAAGTCAAACATCCATCAGACACCATGAGGCAGGTTAACCACAGGGTGCAGGTTTGGCTGCTGCCCAGTGCTGGTCTGTAATTAAATGATGCAAGTAAAGTTGTACCGAGGTTTCAAACAAATGCAAGGACAAGTTTTTTTTTGCTTTGGATGCTTTTGATCCACAGTTTAATACTGAGAAGGTAGCCCAGCAGGAAGTATTGCAGTGCCAGGTGTTTGGTTTAAGAAGTTAAGGATGGCAAGGCAGAGGCTTCTGTGTGTGCAGATCACTGCCACAACCATGTAGTTGTGAATTTTGCTCTCTCAGACCCCTGTCCATTGTCTAACCTCAGTGTTTGTGACAGAGGAGCTGTCTCACAGTGCAGAGCAGGGAGAGAGCAGCCTTTGCATCCCCCCACGGCTGCGACGCTGCTGCTCAGCTGACTGGGGGTGGCTGGCAGGAGCGTGGCTGCCAGATCCATCGTTGCACATTTGGCTTAAGAATTGAAAAAGAAAAACCCTGATCTAACAGTGAAGCAACAAACCACATCTGAAAGTAGTGCACTGCAAGAAGAAGGGTAGAGGTGGCCAGTCCTTCTGCTTCCCAGCACGGATCTAAAGGGGGAAAGATGAGTAATAACGAAGAAAGTGAAGAACAGCGATAACTGTGCAGCGAAAGCAAGGGCTTTAGCCCACTGCTCCCTCAGGGCCTTTGTTCTTTGCAAACAAAAAAGCCAAAGGGACCATTAAGTTCTCAGTCTCACCAGACACTGCCCTGAAAAGGCACGGGGACAGACACAGCAGCAGGGCTGAGCCTTCTGGAGCAGAGCTGAGCCATTTTTGCACAGTGAGTGCTGTGGTGGAAGCCTCCCAGGCTGTCTGACACCGCTCACAGCACTGGTGTAATACATCGGTGAGCACAGCACTTCCACTGCAAGGAGCCCTCAGAGATTTTTTTTTTCCTCCCATCAATTGGACGATCTCAGTGCCAGCTAAAGGTTGCATTTCAGTTGCCCTAAAATAATCTTCATGGCCTTGGAATGCTAGGAAGTGTGACACCCCTGTCTAGATGGCTGGCTGGTTTTCCTCAGCACGCGTGTAAGGGGAAGCACACCTCTGAGGCTCTGGGAGTTTTTAAATCTAGAAAGCACTATTGCATTTACTTACCTTGGCCTCCAGCTTAACAGGGGTCATTGATTTTTGCCAGTAATTGCTGTAGTAAAGGAAATTATTCTTTCTGCTCTATGTGAACACTCCTGACCTCAGTAAGTGACCCTTCATATGGGCAGGAAATCCTAGGCAAGAAGTGAGGTTTTCATTAGGTCCTATAAACCCATATTGCAAAATATACCCATAAGAAAAAGATGTTGATTATGTGATAAATTAAATTTCTGCTTGAACTTCAGACTAAAATAGCTAGATGGCCAGTCTCCACAGTGAGAAGTGAAGTGTTTATGAATTTTATCACCTGTCTGGGTATGGAGCCAGCCACTGTTCTAGCCAGAATGTAGCCCTATAAAAATCAGTGCCTGTGCTCCAAGAAGGACATTTAAAGAGGCTACACTGAATCAATACCACCACGAGGGCTAAGGGAATGAAAGCAAAGGCAGACAGTGGACAAAAACACTTCAGAGAAAATACTCCTGGCAGCTCGAGTGGGATGAAGCACAAACGTGACTGGGGACATGCATCTTGTTTCTGAAGAATGTGGTACAAGCCCATGGCTTTCTGAAGTGAAGTGCAGACGTGAGTTTGCATTGAATGCTTTCTCTCTGGGAAATTCAGAACCACTCGAAGTGTTTGTGCCCAGACTTTTGTCCTTGAGAAGGTTCTACAATGTTCCTACTTGTATTTAAAGTACTCCTTTGCAGTTCTCTCTCTTCAAATTTTCAAATTATAAGGGATCTTCATCCAGGATGCCACAAGTGAGTGGGGATGAGAGAACACAACAGCCCCAAAAGGAGGGTGGATTGTGGCATGTCAGCTTTACAGCTGGGGAAGTGAAGCCAAACAGTGGTTCAAAACACAAATTTTCAAAGGTGGTACCATTGCCAGCTCTGTCTTGGGCCTGTCAGCATTGCTGTTCATCCTCAGTCAGTGATTTTAGGCACAGTATCTTTGTCAGCCCACAGTAGATCAGTGGTTTGGGTTTTCACCAAGTTCCTTGTCTGGTGGGCAAAGCTTCCTTGTGGCCATCTCCCTGGGGTCATGGGGAAGGATGCTGTCTTCAGGAGCAGCTGTCATCTGCTCTTGTCAGCTAGAAGGTTGCATAAGCTGTATGGAGAAGGATTTATTTGAGAGGATGAAATGGATTTTGCCATTCAGCGCAGTTACAGAACAAATTGTGTGTGAGCGTGTGTGTTTGTGCATGTATTTTCTGATCCACTTTTGCTAAGTGACATCCTCTTCCCACTCTCCATATGGCAGTTGCGACTCTATCTTCCTCTGGGAAGGTTGTTTAGGACTCAAGAGACTTCATTTACCAATAAACAGCATCTTGGCAGCATCTGGGAAATGCTGCCTCTCTCCTAGAAACCCTGCCTCCTCACCTTCCCTCTCCTACTACAGGCGAGGCAGGTGTGAATGATCTCATTGTGTTGTGGTGGAGGTTACGTGCAGGCAATACTAGCAGCACTCTGTGCAGAGCTGGAACATAGTATTTCTGTGTGCTGACACAAGCAGTAGTACTGCTTGTCTTTTTTTTTGGTGTTTTTTCTTTTCTGCTGCAGATGTTGCTAGCTTGGCCTGCAGGGACTTGGTGGAAGCACAGATAATCCATCCCTGTTCCTTCCTAGCCTCTTTGCAATGCTTAACAGCACAAAACACACCAATACAAGCTTATAAAAGATGGGATCACTGCCAAAACGTGAGCTGGTGTTAATCTTTACCCTTTGCCAGATAGGGCTGTGGATATGACCTCTTTATGCCCAGTTAATTTTTGGCTGTTGTAATGACCCGGTGACAGCAGCCATCATTTTGAGTGGCCTCACAGACTCTTGAAGTAGTTCCAGTAACCAAGGGGAAAATTCATTTTCTGCAATGAAAGAAGATAGGGGGATCACAGTCATGGAGGTATAACTGTGTCTAGTTTCAAAGACAGGGAATGTTGGGCTCTGGGGGCCTTGCAGGTAATGAGGAAGGTGTGTTTGGGCTGTACCTCCACAGATGCTCTTTGTGGGATCCTCATGCAGTTTCCACAGATGGACTTAGGGACACTTCATCAGTTCCTATTTGTAGACCAACAAGAATGACTTGGGTTGAATCTTAAATCAGTCCACAGCAAAATCTGTAGAAAATCCCTTCCCATGACCATGAAAACAGCTGATGCTCTCACAGCATCATTGCACCACCTAAAATTTCCCTCATGTCCAGGCAGGTGCTCCCCTCCTAGAGAGCTCAGTGGCCCTGTGAGATGAAACATCCCTGCAGGGACTCGTGAGGACTTGCCCCCCAAAGTCTGGGTGTGAATCTGAGAGAGACTCAGACCTGTACTGTCCATACAGCATAATCGCTGTGGGAGTATTTTCTAGCAAATAATGAGACTGGTGGTGCTGGAGAGAAAGCCCTGAATTTGGATTAATGAGAGCCCTGTGGTTTGCTGGAGTTCTGAGTCGCAAGGTCAGTTTTGGGGGTTAGACTTCTTGCCATAAATAATGTATCTGTAAAACCCTTGGGCCTGAGTTTTGCAATTGCCAGTTATTGATGTAAAACTGCAGCTGAGATACAACATCCTTCCCCAGTCACACAGCTGAGCTGCTCCCCATGCCTGGCCTCAGGAGAAAGCCCCTGTGTGGTGAAGCAGCCCAGCCTCCTGCTTCAAACAAGAGTCAGCAGCCCCTTCCCTGTTCCTTTTGAATGAGGTAAGTTGGCCCTGTGATTGCTAAAACTGAAACAAAAGGAGGAGGGGAAGGGCAGGAGGACAGGGTTGTCCCTTTTGGGTGACAGCTTCGGTCCTGAAGGCACGTGAGCCTTGCTGCACCACATCCCCAGCCACTGCTGCTCCCAAAGTTGGTGATTTTCCCTGGAGTGCTGTGGTGTTACAGCAGCAGTAAAGGGGGGCTGTGGTGAATCAACCCTCTGGCAGCAAACAAAGTTTCAATTAGAAAAAAAATCAGTGGGAAAATAAATATCTGCCTTGTTGCAATGCTGTTGTTTTCTGTAGCAAATCCAAACAAATATCTTTTTGAGGGAGTTCATTTCCACGCTGTTAATCAGCAAACAAAGGCTTGTGGGTGTGAAGCTGGTGGTTGGGTGCTGTGAATAGTATGTGCATACACTGGGTCACGTGTGGAGTGGTGAAACCTCTTTAAAGAGGAGCAAAGTCAGTGACCTGAGTTCCCTGAACGTTTCCTTGGCCAGTTTGATTTCTGCTAGCTGAAAGGAACGAGTGCCAATCCAGAGAAGCTTCCTTAAATGTACTGGAGGAAGTTTAGGAAGTGACTCCCTTGCATTAGAAGAACTTTGTATCCAAGCCAAGCAAACAAACAAATAAAAGAAGTGATGGCTGGGGAACCTGAAGGAATTCAATGCATTGTGGTATGAAAGCTACCAGGAAAACTGTAATAAAAATAATAGTGGTGAGGGGAAAGTTATTTTTTTTTGGTGGAAGGAAAGGATAGTGTCTTCTACTTCACCAGCCATTGGCATCCAGCAGTTTGTTTAGTTTCTGAGCCCATGAGCCTTTCCATCCCCACACCCCAGAGCACACTCAGCTCCACCTGTGCCCTGCAGTGTCCCCGGTGTAACACGACATCTGCTGACAGAAGGTCCTTTTCTGCCTCTGCAGCTGCACGTTTCCTGCACACAACCTAACCTGAGCTGCCAGAGAGGTGCAGGCTGACTCATGGATGTGACTGCATCCACACCAGGGGTTTTCCTGGCTTAGCAGTGTCTCCTACAGTGTGTAATCTCTCTTTTCTTCCAGTTCCGCACAAATCCTGGGCCTGTGCTAATAGAACCCAGTAGCACAAATGAAGCCTGACTCATATTTGCTCCACATGTAAGATGTAAAGTAGGTGATTGGGAAAATCAGGGTTGATTGTGGTTCAGCCTCTTGGCTGCTATTTCCTATAGCTACGGAAGAACCTTAGGCAGCACAGTGAGAGCCAGTTTGACTTGGAATCCCATGTTCCTATTTTTAAAATCCAGTTTTGGGAGTAGGAAAGAAACAACAGGAAAATATGCTGGTTTTCATGCTGTTTTCTGTGGGCAGTCCTCTATTTCTTGCACAGCAGTGTGCAGAATTGGGGTGTATTGCTCTGACTGCTGCATAGTTCCACTGTAGAGGTGGTCAGAGCCAAAAAATGTCTTCTTTTCTGATTACTCTCTTTTTTTGTTGTTTTGTTCTCTTTTCTTAAAATTTTTTTTTTGTTGGAAATATCCCCTGGAACAAAGGCTTCCAAGCTGTGATTCTCTCTGCCTGCATTTCATGCAGACACCCAAATGCACTCCCCTCGGGGAGCTTCCCAGTTGGCTTGGCCGTGGGGTGAGGACAGATGGAGAGGCAGAGATTGCAAAAGCAGGACACTCTCTATTGACACCCAGCAGAGAGGGGCAAACCTCACCTTTAGCACCAAATTGTTCCCTGGTTTTTATACCTGGCAGAAAGGGATGAAAGCACATAGGGATGGTGCAAGGAGACATCCTCCCCGTTAGTAAATGAGCAGTGGGTGTTAGCCAGCGGTGTCCTATTGGTGTGTAGAAGCATGGGTCTACTCCAGCAATTCTGAACACATTTGGGATCTAAGGAAATGGCTTGGACTGGGTGCCCTCCTCCTCAGTCAAGCCTAAATCAGGCGGTTGTGTTACTCTGTGCATCAGTTGAATTCCCAGTTCCAGTGTCTGACAGCAAGAGCAGGAAGAAGACTCCAGACTGACAACCACTACAGAGCTGTAGCCACCTAGGAATTGATAGGAGCAACTCTGTGTGTGTTGCTGCATGTTCCCTGTACAAAATGTTCCTCCTTTCTCTGAGAAGCTTTAACAAATCCCTTGTTTGCAGCAGACCTTTCCTGTTTTCCAAAGAAAAGCCCTTTTCTTTCTGTGCACAGTTCTGGGTTTTGCTGAGGTAGGAGCTGTTGCAGATCACTGTTCCTCTCTGTCATCCTGATCATGAAAATTTTAAGGCCAGGCCTGGGTGACTGTTTCTGCAAAAGCAAATAACACAGCCACAAGCGCTCCTGGGATGCTCTGAGTGTATGCATTATGCATAGATGTACTGATATTGTCTTGGTTATGTGATCAAATGAGTTTCTTTTGTGTACTACTTCTGCTTCCTTCAGGGCTTGGTGATGTTCCCGTTGAAACTCTCACTGACTTCCATAGAGCAGAATCAGAATCTCTGAGATGAAAGTGGATGCACAAGGGCAGCATTAAATGTATAGGGAAACCAGAAATTTGGCATTTGGAAGGTTTCCATTGTCAGCCAAAATGACTGTTGTTTGTTGTTTTTTAGCACACAGGCAGACAGGATGTATGCAGTACCTCTATATTTCACACCTACATGATGTATTTTATTCAGTAATTTTTTTTTCTTGGGTAAGCTTGGAGCAAATGATAAGTTATTCTTTATACTTGGTAACACTGCAGAGAATTCTTGAATTATTTATTTCATGCATTTTAGCTTGGTGTATTTGGATGCCTGTAAGCTAACTTTGTAACTGACTGGGTGTTTGAAATTTCTAAATAAATAGTGGTAGTTTGAAATACCTTGCCAGAAAAAGAGGTCACCCTTCTTCTTCCCCCACTGTCTCCTCTGGGAAAAAAAAAAATTAAAAATCCCACATGCCTCCTTAAGAGCAGTGGGAAGTTGATTTGTAAAACAGATGCTGCATAGAAGTAATTGAGTTGAAGTTGCTAGAAATATGTATATGCTACACAACATCTGCAGATCTCAAGATGTATTCATTATCTCTCCAGAATTTAGATTGTAATTATGGGCCCTTTATTTAAGTTTCCATGGTGATACAGAAAATGCTTCCCCCTTGTCCTTTGCTAATCAGGACACTTGTGTGTTTGAATGGTGATCGTTTTCCTCTCCCCTGGGTTAAGTTACTTTTATTAATACAGAGATATTAAGTTGACACGGGGCTGTCGGCTGCTCAGGCAGCGATTCAGCAGCAGGCATTTGCTGCAGATTCCCCAGTGCCACCGTTTAATTAGCCTGTGTGCTTCCAAATGTTTGTGAGCAATAGCAGCCACTGTCATAACAAGTGATGCAGTCATGCCTTGGGGATTGGGGAAGTTGAAATCAAAGTCAAGCAGCCAATAATATATCACACCGTGCCAAGCTTCTCTCCTCCATCCCCCCACCCTTCCCCTCCTGTCTTAGCAAAAGGGCTCTGCTGTGTTTTGCAGGGAGTTGCAGGTGGGTCAGTGCCCTGACAGGAGCTGTCCAGGAGTCCTGCATCCACATGGCCTTTGGAAAATTTCCTGTGACAATCAGAATTTCATATTATGTTAAGGCAGATTTATCTAAGTTTACAGCCTCACACCCATTAGACCCAGAATTTTAATGTTACAATTATTTGAGAAAATGGTGAAAGCTGTGGTTTAATTACTAAAAATATTGTTTCACATAGGATTTTTAGAAAGTTGTTTGAGTGAAATGTGGACTTTTGGTTAAACTGGGATAATTTTTTTTTTTATCTTAATCACCCAAAAGATATACACATATAAATAGAACTTAATAGCATTTGCTGAACAATTAGATAAATTTTGTAGTGCTTACATGAGCTGCAGGTAGAAGTGCAGGTAGTTGGCTGAAAAGGAATGCTTATTTTTATGTGTTTTGATTATTTGATTAGATCACATTTAGGCCATGGGGTTGTTACAGCTTGAAATAATTTTTATCTAAGAAAATTTCAAAGAAGGTTACTTTTAATAGCTTACATAAAAGTAATCAAATTTTACGACAGCTGGTCACCAACCATTTACAAACTAATGTTTAAAATTTTTTTCACTTTTATCAGAGTAGGAACACAGCTTTTTTCCCCCAGCTGAGAGCAGTTTTCCAGCAGGAAGAGCAGGCTTGTTGTCAAACCGTGGCACACCAGACCAGAGGGTCAAACCTGCCAGTGTGGTGGCATGAAAGGGGTCAGCTGCTGCTGGGATGAGCTGGCTTTGGTGCTCTGTCCTGGGAGAGGAGTGCTGCCTCCTGTGCAGCAGCAGGCAGATTTATGGAGCTGTGACAGCACTTGTCATTAAGTTTATACTGCAGATTTTTAACAGGCCTGGCAGAATATGTAAAAGCAGGTCCCAGTTTCCTCACCTGTGGCTGATGTGAGGTTTGAGGCGGAGGAAGGTGCTTTCCCTCCCAAAATGGGGGAGCCTCCCTGTCCACTGCTCAGCAGCTGGGGTTTGCCATGGAGATTATCAAAACGAGTCTTGGCAACCAAATCACGCCCTTCATGCTGCAGAATGAGCAGTGGCCTGACCACACTCCACAGCTGGGCTGTTCACACACAAATCTGTGCATGCACAGTGATGCTGCCGTCCCACCGCTCCCAACATCCTGCTGCTGTGCTCCCCTGGTGCTGCTGGCAGGGACATCAGCAAAATGCCTGTTTCCATCCTGACCAAGCCAGGCCAGGTATAAATAGCATGTCCTGAGCCCTCCTTCCCCCATCTGGCGGGTGCTCAGCACTAATGAGGGCACAGCCATCCCCTATGCACCGCACGTGCTGGCAGCAGGAGGGCAAGGGCAGCACGGGGACGTGCTCAAATGCGTTATCTTCACTTTTAAAGGTTATAATTTACATTGGTCTCCCAAGCTCGTCTGCTGCTGGCAGATGGAGTCAGCAGTGCCTGTTGCTACGTGCTGTATTTATGTGTTTGTGGAGCTATCCTGAGCAGGTTACATCTGAGCTGCTTTTTCTGCACAAAAGAAGTTCTCTCCCCACCTCAGCAGGGGCTGCAGGGGAATGGAAGCATGAAAAAGTTTTCAAGTCATTTGTTTACTACTTTGCCTTTCACATTCAATAATTTTACAAGTGGTTCTTCTGTGACTTTGTCTTTGCTCTGTTAAAAAACTTCATTAAAAAAAAAAATAGGTTAACATGCAGAGTTGAGCGGGGTCTAATAACATGTAAACGTTGCTGATACAATATGACATCACCAAGCTTTCCAGAGGTTTGAAGAAGCAGGTGATTCTCCAGTTCATGCTCCAGTCTTCCCTAAATCCTTGGTCACTTTTTCTCCCCAGAGGGGTGCACCTGAGGGTCAGAAGTGTGCTGTGTCCTCTGGCTTCTTGGCCAGGGGCAGCAGACTGTCTAAAGCCCGAGCTGTGTTTTTCTCCTAGAGAAGAGATGCGGGGAGGAGGACGAACAGGCAGCATCTTCAGGCAATAACCATGACGTGATTAAACAGTTTGAGACCTCTGTGTCATGGTCACAAAGTTTTTGATCAGAAGTATCTGAATAAAAAACAGGTGTGGAGTGCAGACCCAAATTCAGCCGCTTGCCCTCCAGCCACAAGCAGCAAGCAGAGGTACTGCTTGCATGGAAAAAGGTTAAAGAAGTTGGAGTCTGAGATGTGTAGCCTCAACACAGGGAGGTTCTTGTGGAGGACAAGTCCTGATTCTTCCATTCTCTCTTACTAAACTTGGTTTCCTGATTTTACCTGCAGCTAAAATACTTAGAGGCAAGTGTCCAGGTCCAATACTTGCTGAAGTCCATTAAGATCTTTCCATTAATTGCATATTGTTATTGAATTCTGTTTCCTTAACCCGCAGGGATTCTCATGGATTTTTATTGGAAATTTTTCCAGAATAAAGACTGCGGGACTTGGTTCTAATTAATTTTTATCTCTGCCACATAAGTCATCTCTTTAGCAAGCCTTTTAGCAGAAGCTGAATGTCTCCTTTTGTAACAACTTCACAAACACAAGGTGAACATTGAATGAATTATGCTGTATCATTTGCCAGCACATATGCCAAATGTCAGGCAATGACAGAAACTAAAAATTTATGGCACAGAAGGGAAGAATTTTATGATCTTCCATGGACTAATGTAATGACTCTTTTATACAAACAGAGATGAAATGCATTTAAAAACATAGCTATTTAGAAAATTGGCCTGAACACATTCTAAAATCTGGAGAAGTTCATTTGAGGGAAGAGCCATAAAAGTGCCCTTTGTTTTCAGTTCAATAGAATGTTTTAATTTTGAAATATAATTGCTTGAATTTAACACACCCTCCAATTAGATCATTTGAAGATATGTCTCTCTATCTAGCTCTTCTTCTGGTACAACACAGTGCAGAGTTGCTCTTACTTTTATTTTCAGAGGTACCTAGACAGTGCCACGATCACGAAACATAAAGATTTGTGTATGTAAAGCCACCATTGTGCCCCAAGGGTGTATCACACACTGTTTCAGCTGAGCAGATCCTCTGGATGGGAGGGATGAAGGATCTTTTGGAAGTGCTGAGTCCAGACTGGGATCACAGCAGGTTCAGACTTTGCCTGAGACTTCTCTTCTCCTTGTATACTATTAACAGACCTTTTACTCACATTGCTGGCAGTTTTCATTTCTTACATAATCCAAAATCGATGGCAAACTCAGGCACACAGTGAAGCTGAGCATCTTGGAGAGCCCTGAATAACTTCTCTCCCACTCAGCCTTGGCATACGGCAAAGTCTTCTCACATCATGTTCTCACAGGAGAGTTTCCTTGACCCTCTGTTTCTGTTTTCACTGTGGTGACAGTCTGCACTTTGGACTCATTTTAGCTTTAACTTTTCACCTGTTGAAAAATCTTTGTAGTAACCTGAATAGATCTTGGAGTGCACACAGCATGAAGGAAGTGTTTGGAGGATGCTCTGGGGAGTTGATCGGGCTCGAGTGCCAGCTCTGCCCACAGCCTCTCTGCAAATCACCCTGTTAATAAAGAGCCTATTTTAGTTCTGGAAACATGGAGCCTTCTCAGACTATTACCCAGCATGTGGTAAATTAAACAATCTTGGCCTGATTGCATAATGTCACTTGAAATTTAAGTTCCTTTTTCTCTTTAACTCCTAAAATTTACAAGCCATTTTTGTTTAGATTTATTGTAATTAGATAAAGATTCTACTCCTTTGAGGCTCTTCTAGGAAGTTTTTTTAGCACTCTTTTGGTGGCTAATCTTAAAATAAGCAGGGTCAGGAGCACTGCTTGGTCTCCTTGCATCAGGTCTGTCTCAGTGCGAGGGGTGCAGGGGTGGTGCAGAGTGGTTTGGAACTGGGGCTGTAGCAGGGGCCAGGCAAGAGGACTGCTGCTGTGTGAGGGCAAATATGCCTCAGTCCCACTAAGCCACATCTCTGCTGTCTTATAGGAAGAGGGGTTTGAAAATCACTGCTTGTAGCTAGGAGGATTTCAAGACCAGACATACCTAGATCCATACTGAAATGCTTTCCTCCTCTGGACAATATTTAAAGAGGTTCTTAACTTTCACCATGAGTTTATACACAGTCTAAAGAAGAGATCTATTTTCTTTCAAAGAAAAGACGTGCTTTTTTTGGTTTTATTTTATTTTTTTTTTCTTTTGCATGGAAGCACAGTGATTTCTTGAAGTTCACAGAGAAAACTTGGCCTTGGTCAGCACAGGTAACGAGCACACATAAATTCTTCATCTGCGTTTCTTGCTCGTTAATGAACTATGTGATGTTAATTTAGCAAGATCTACCAGGCCCCACCTTTTAACTCTGGCACTGGGTTTTAGGAAGTGATGAGACCTCTCAGGACACTTCTTTGGCACAGTATAATGATTCATAGAACTGAGACATTGTGTGTCATTGAAAAAACCAGAAAGATACTGTAAATTAGCCAGAACATTTTCTTGCCAGTGTGAGGAGGGACTGCACGATATTTTCCAGCCTGGTTTTCAGTGTTTGATGTCCCAAGCATTCCCTGTATCTTTGGAGAGGTGCTTCCACATCCCAGTTCCTGTTGGGGTTCTATTAGGAGGTCATGCTCATCCTTTCATCTGATGGAAATCACAGTTTCTTCACAGCCAGTTCTCCAACCCTGAACACAGATTCTTCTGATTTATTGGTGATTTCTGCTACCCAGTATCCCCCTTGCCTCCTTCCTGGGTTGTGAACACGTGACCTGAAAGGGAAAGTTTGGGAGACAGGATTTTAAGAAAAATCACGTTTTCATTGTACAGTACTATCTGCCCTTAATTTTAGAATTGTCTGCTATTGCTCTGCAGGGACTCTTGGCTAATTAAAGTTCAGATAATGCTGTCTCAACCTCTGTCCCTGATGCTGTGCTGTTTATTCACATCAGGTATTCATAAGACGGTTGACATTTTCTTCCTTAAAGATCTCTCAGGTAAATTACAGGCATTTTACTGCTCTGACCTTTTCCTTTACAGGAGGAACTTTTGTTTTCAACATTTATTTTGTGAATATAATGTTGGAGCGGATATAATTGGAGAGGTGTAGTTGTTCTTGTCTGTATAGTCAGGCTATTACCTGTAATGATCATCTAAACCTGGTATTTATATGTGATTATCTCTTACCAAACTGCTTTAAATTTAAAGAAAAAGCCAGACTGTTTCACTGATTGGTTTGGGTGAATCACCTTTTCCCTTACTTCCTCTGAATACTACATTTGCTTTCCTAACACATTCGTTTTGTGCCTGAGTCTTAGGGAGATGGCTTGCTCTATTAATACATTTCTGGAGTTCTCCTGCTATGGGTAGACTTTTATGGCTTTAATGTAGTTTTTGAAAATTCCTCTATTATTGATCTAGATATTATCCCAGCAGGAGTCAAACCCACAAGACAATTGTGTGAGGATAATTTCTTACTACAGAAGCATTTTATTCTGAAAGCCTGCTGCGCGGTGTGTGCTTTGATGGATGACCCACTGTTTAAATGTGTATTAGACATTGGCTTGCTAATTAAATGCCTTAAGGAGTGCCTGTATCCATTCAGTCTCAGTAAATGCGTGGAATTTCTGTTATTTTATTTCTTGCTTATGCTCCTATTTTGACTTCTCTCTGTTTTCTGACTTTATAGAGAAGAAGGGGAGCAATGGCAAAAAAAAAAAAATTACTTTCTACCATCACTCAAGACTTTCAGCTCAGGGCAGAGGCAGGACAATGAGGGCTCTCAGTTTCAGGACGAGGTCTGCCAGATGGGAGGATGAGGAGGAGGAGAAGAGGTGGGTTTTGCTTTTCAGAAGGGAGTGAGAAGAGCACTCACCTGGAATTTAAGAGATATGAATTTGGATCCCTCTTTGCTCCTGAAGGACCATCTCCCATGAGGAAGAGGACCATAATTACAAAGCTGTGAGATGCTCTCAGACTTCTCAGGGTTGGTGCCTGTGCTTGAAGCATTTTACTGGGAGGGAGAGTGTGAGATCATTCACAGTTGAAGAAAGGGGATAAAGTTACTCTCCTAATTTCTGAGTTCTTAAATTGAAAGAGCAGCCAAGGAGAGGAGCAAGGACTTCTGTTCACCTGCAGGAAATATTTCCTGAATATAATCCCCACTCCCCTCATTGGATTTTGTGTGTGTGTGAAGCAGGTAACATCAGAAACAGCTTATTTGCTGCTAAGGCCAAACATAGAATTTCTTCTACTCAGAAAGATTTGGGCTTTTTGTTCTAAGACAGAGGGATGTGTAGAGAATCAGAGAATGGCTCAGGTTGGAAGGGACTTTTAAAATTTATCTAGTCCAATCCCCCTGCCTTGATCAAGTTACTCAAAGCCCCATCCAGCCTGGCCTTGAACATTTCCAATGCTGGGGCACCCACAGCTTCTCTGATCAGCCTGTGCCAGTGGTCTCACCACCCCATAGTAAAGAATTTCTTCCATGTATCCAATCTAAATTTACCTGTTTCAGTTTAAAACCATTACCCTTGTCCTGTCACTGCAGACCTTGGCAAAATGTGTCTCTCCATCTTTCTTATAATCCCTCTTCAAGTACTGAAAAGAGGGAATAAGGTCTTCCTGACACCTTCTGTTCTCCAGAATGAACAGCCCCAACTCTCTCAGCCTGTCTTCATGCAAAAGGTGTTTCAGCCCTCAGACAATTTTCGTGGCCCTGCTTTGGACCTGCTCTAACAGGTCCATGTCTTCCTTGCATGAGCCAGTCTCCTCAGGATCCTGGAATGCATCACGTCAGGTGCCATGGATTTGTGTATGTTCAAGTCCCTCAGAGGGTCTCAAACCTGATCTTCTCCTAAGATGGGTGGGACTTCATTCCTCTAGTCCCTGCCTTGAGATTCAGGGACTTGAGAGATGTGGAACAAGCAGTTGACAGTGAAAACTGAGGCAGAAAAAGTTGTTGGGCACCTCAGCCTTCTCCATATCTGTTGTCATCAGCTTCCCTACCTCAATAATCAGACAGGGAATAAAAACATTGATTTGTTTAGCAAAAGCAACTAATAGTTTTCTATTAAACACAGTAATTAATACTATTTTTTAAAATTTAATTGGAGACCAAATTTGAAAAAAATGATTGTTCTTTAGTAGTGACCTTTGTAGGAACAAGCAAAGACTTGGCCCATCTTGAGCAGGGGAGTGGACAGCATGACCTCCAGAGGCCCCTCCAACCTCACCTCCTTCTGTGAAACCTTTAAACCCCAAATACCTCTGTTTGCAGAGGAAGTTGTTATGTTTTCATTGCTGTCTGGAAACACAACTCATTCTTTCACTGTGACTGCTTTTTGCTTATTTGAAAGGGATGGAGGCAGAATTTTTCTCTCCGTGTTCCTGAAGCAAGGCTCATCATGAGATGCGTTAGGAGGAGGAATGTCCCTGGTTTTCTTCTGAAAGTGCTTGCAGAACACATCCAAGGCCAAATCGTGATGTTATTTTCATCTGTGTCCCTGGACATGCAATTATCTGTGCTGCTCCATCCAGAGAGCTCTCACTGGTGCTTTCAAGTAGAGAAAAGCACCCTGTGTTCATAATAGAGATTTCAATGGTGTGGAAAAGGAATCGGTGGTGTGAAGCATAGAGGATTATTTTATTCTCATTAATGAACTTTACTCTGGCTCATGGAGTGAGTGTGTGCAGGACAAGATGAATTAAAACTAATAAAAGCAGTTAGGAAATTAGGTAACACATCTCCCCTCAGATGTCCTTGGGACAATTCAGCCCAAGCATGGGATTTGGAGATTCATAGTTGGGTTTTGGAGCTGGTCATGCTCACCTAAGCCCTGAGGGATGGGTGAGAGGGTAGTGCTGGCCCTCTGTTATGTCTGTGAAGCTGCTTTCCTCACCAGCACCATGCTCTTGAGGACAGTGCTGACTCCTGTCATCTCCTCCTCCTCCTCCTGCACAGGAGGAAGTTGTGATACCTGTTCATCAGGCCTCTGCTGTGCTTTTCCATAGTTTGACCTGTGTTTTCATAGAAGAGATTGCTTTGGGTCTTCACTTGAATATCCCAGACACTCCCTTGATACTTGCATTTGGTGGATCATTTCTTCAAGTAAAGGCAACAGGTTTCTCAGTTCAGGATGGGATGAGAAACAGCCATGTCCCCTCCATCAAATGCTGATTTAAACAGGATTGGTTATTGTATAGGTTCAGTACTGCAGGAAACAGAAACTGTCTCTTGTAAGCACTGGAGATTAGGGAAAAGTTAAAAAAAAATAAACAAAAGAAAGGAGAGAAAGGCACATCTTGGAAGGGGGAGGAATTTGTTCTAATCCCTCTGAAATTATTTTCTTGCTGAAAATTGTTAGATCTGGATGGACTAAGCCAACTGAGTTACCAAGACAACCTCTCCTGTCGTGAAGATGACCGTGTATCTGTTGATTCAAGAACAACAACCAGGAGTAAGGGCACTGGGCAGCACAAAGGGCCTAGGATGGAGCCCAGAACTGGGGACGGTCTCAGCCAGGCACCCAGGGAAGGACGTCTGGAAATGGAGACAGCATTTGCCAACCAGGGATTGGAAGTAAATGATGCTACTGACAGCTCATCGGCTTGGAGCCCTGAGGTACGGTGAATTGTCATTTATTACACACGGTGAAAGCTTTTGAAGGATACTGGGGGCCAAAAAAGGTTAGAGGAGAAATGAAGTGAAAAATTGATCAGCACAGCACAAGATAATGGTACTCCTGTGTGCTTGTGTGCATGAGCATACACCTCTTCCTTTGTGTTTCCCCTTTTTCTGGTATTTTATCTCTTGCTAATGCTAATTCACAGAAACTCTCTCATTGCTTCATTTCTGACTGCAGTCTCTGAACTGAAATTGGAACTTTAGCTACCCAGCAGCATTTACTGCCATTTAGCAAAGAGCTGTCTTTGTGGCCCAGGGCTTGGTCACTGGCTGTATGTGCAGGGTGTGTGTCCTAGGACATGGTACGTGGTCACTGGGTCAGATCTGTGTCTTTTTCCAGGTACTTTCTATGACTTAGAAAGTCATGGGCAATGGGAATCATCTGGAAAGCTGGAGGCAGCTGGTGGGGGTGGTCTGTGACCTGGCCAAATGACAATAATCTTGTCCCCATTGCTACCAGGCAAACTTTTAGGGAAGGAGAGAATCTGAGTTTGTTTTCCCTTAGTTCCACACTTTTATTTTGAATGCTCAAGGGAACATTTCAGGTTTTAAGGCATTATAAACACCTGATGACTGCATCCCCCTTTTCTCTCCTAATCTCTCTGCATGATGTGTTGATTTTCATCATTTTACCGCAGGATTAAATTTCTGGAAAAATATCAGCCTGCATCAGGTATATTAAAAGAACAGCACAAAGGTCATATCTTCTCCCTGAGTTAAAAGAGAGCTGTGGAAATTCATACCTCCATCAGACTATGAGCAACAAGGCTTTGAGGGAAGGTCCCTATCCTTGGAGCAGGCTGCCTGCTGCCAGTTCAAAGATGGAAGGCAGCTCCTTGGTGCAGATGCTCCAGCCCTAAGGAGTGTTTGGAGCAGCATTTTGCTTTACTGCACAACCCATAGAAGCTGTGTGTGGCAGCAGCCCTGCCCTCTCTTTGCTGTGTGCCTGTCTGCCCATCTGAGGCTCATTTCTCCTTTTCCACGTTTGATGTGCTTTGCCACGGTTCACGTGTGCCGCAGCGTCTCCAGTGTCCTCTTGTATTTCTTTGGAATGCATCACTCGTTTTGCTCCTGGTGTCCACATTTTAAAAATGCAAAGAAGGGTTCCAGCATACTGGAGCAGAAATGCCCAAGACACAGTTTATCTCTTAGAAGCAGCTTCTCATTCAAAGGTATTGTGTGGATTAATGAAAGACTTTTTATTGCAGGAACTAAATGTTCTGACATGCCAGAAATGTCCAAGTGTTATTATGCTCCACTCAAAGGACCTCTCTTTAGAGACAGAAATGGTAATTTTATGCCCCTGCAGTGGAACCACAAGTACCATTTCAAGCCTTGTCCATAATTAGCTGCTCTTTCAGGTTTCTCTGGCAGAAATGGACTCATTTTACTCAGTGAAGTGGATGTTGGCTGTCCTGAATGACTGGGTTAGACGTACAGTATCAGCCAGGATACTTGGCTTGGCCTCTCAACAACTGTGCTGGGAAGAGGGAAAGAAAGAAATTCAGATGAAGCATCTAAACCGTCTTCCTTGGATTCCAATTCAAATGTCTGTATAACCAACACATTCACAAAGCACTTCTAGCCCAGCTGGGCTCCGAAAGCAGAGGGGAATTCTGTCAATGACTTCCACAGAAGGAAGATTTGTAGGTGTGGAGCAAACCTGCATGGGGGTGAGGAATGGACAGCACAGTGCTCTCAGGAAGGGCCAGCCTGTGAGGTCTCCAAAGCTTGGTTTCCCATGGAAAGCTTACTGCCAAGGAGTTTGGCATTTCTCTTTCCCTCTCTGCCTCCAGTTCATGCAGTCTTCTCTGCAGTGGATCTGGCGACACCTCTAGTAGCACAGTTAGAGATTTCCTGAAATCCAAATCTTTTCTAGCTGTTCTGTCAAAACACAGATATCTGACCTTCACTCTGCCCTACACACTGCCAGAAGGTGAGATACCCAGCCCTGTTGGGGCAGGAAAGTGTCTCTTGGATTTTCATTCCTGTGGGTTTGTGCTGATGCACTGGAGTTCACATTCTCCAGCTCAGGCATGTAGATGAAAGCAAAGTTGTGCCTCAAGCACAGTTGTCTCCACATGTTAGCAGCAGTCCTTGAACGTGCCTTGATTCCATCTCCTCAATAGCCAAGGCACAGATAAAAGTGTGGAGGGATGAAAATGTGGAGGGAGATGTGAATCAAGCACATTCCCATTCTGTATTAAATATTATTTCATCAACCAGACAGAAATAACTTGACTGCTACACAGGAGCACTTAACATTTTCGTAACACCACGCTCTCTCCAGGCAACCTGGCCTGCCTTGCATTTTTGTTTTTAGCAGCCTGCTGTTCATACAGAAAGGTGTTTTTGTAGCCAACCAAGTAATCTCGTGTGTTGTTCTCCCTTTGACATTACTTCTGCAAGACACACAACAGCAGATCTCTGATCCGCACACTCAGACTTTTGTGTTCATGTGCACAAGTCTTAAACACCTCTGAAAATGTGAAAGTCTGGAGCTTTGCATGTCATGGCAGATGAATCTGAGCACTTCAAAAGTAGATTGACAGGAAGTAAACAAAATTTTTGATGTTTATCCGAGGCCCTGTTTGAGACACACCACCCCAGACACTTCTGAAGGGACTTAACATCAGACGTCCCATGGCCCATCATCTGTTCTCTGAACAAAAAGATTCCTGTGTTGGAAAGAAGTGTTACTTGAAATGTGAAAAGAAGATAAATGTTTGAGGAGGAGGGTGACTCAGATACTGGTGACAGGCCTTAATTCACCTTCTGGCTATTAACTGAAAATCTTTCCCTAGTACAGTGTATACTCATGTTTAAATACAAATCATTGATCACTATAGCAACCCCTTTATCACATGAAGCACATTCTAGCTCTAAGATAAAAAAGCACTGTTGAGCAGAAACCCACACGCCCACTCAGCAAAAGGTAAGGTGAGCATCCGTGGTTTTATCCTGTTTTATCAAGATGGTTTTTGTTTTAAAAGTAGGTAAAAGACTGTGTGTGAATTGGTCTGCACATGTTGTGATTGTTTATTTTGAATTTTTATTCTGAATGTATTAGTACCCAAACTGAACAGAAGGAACAGATGCTTCTCTTGGGAGATTTTAGAAGGGTATAAAGAATCAATATGTATTTAATCGGACTACTTTTCCCCTTTATCATTGCTTTAGCTGTAGGAAAAGTATTTAATTATGGGTTAGCATCCAGAAATGGAATTTCCGTTCCACAAGAAATTCTGACATGGTGATTTCCTCTTTAAATTGAACACAGTGCTTAATTTTTAAAAAAATTTCTAACAGAACAAAATATCCAAAAAGTCAGCCGATTTGGCTGAATTGCTGTATTTTGAAAATACAAAAAAAATCCACCTTGAAAAAAATTCCAGCATATGTTCAAAGTAACAGGTCAAGTAGGTCAAACTGTTTTGTTAGTACCTCAAAATTGACAGGAATGAAATGTGAAAAACCCTTTGTTTAGTTTTTCTCTAGGTAGAATGTCTGCCAAATTAACTGTCTCCTGCAAAACACTTAAATATTGATGAAACTTTTTGTTGGAAATGTTTCAACAAGTGCTGTTGCTTACTAGAGCGTGTGGGGACTATTACACAAAATCAGGCAATTAACTATCATTGGCCTTTCCAGAAACAGTGGGATCCATATTTCACACAGCAGCTGCCTATACTTGCAGGCACAAGTGAGGAGAACAATTTATTTTTAAATGGAGCCGGAATCACAGAGGCAGTTGAACTCAATGGAGGTTTTGCGTCTTCCTTCTCTTTGCAGGAACACAACGAAGTGAACAGTGTGCCGGCTCATCATGGTGCCCATGAGCCCATCTGCAAATGTGGTGACCTGGATGTCATCTTCACCTATAAATCCTCAAGTCAAAAGCTGGTAGCCACTATCCTGGAGGCCAGGGACATCCCGGACAAGGACCGCAGTGGTGTGAACACCTGGCAAGTGCACGCGGTTCTGATGCCGGGCAAGAAGCAGAGGGGTAAGACGAGTGTGCAGAGAGGACCCATCCCCGTCTTCCAGGATAAAATCACCTTCAGCAAGCTGGAACCACAGGAGCTGAGCAGCCACGCCATTCGCTTCCGCCTCTACGCTGTGCACAAGATGGCTGGGGAGAAGATGATGGGGGAGCAGTTGTTCTACCTGAGCGGCATCAGCCAGGAAGGGGAAGTGAAGGTGACGCTGCTCTTGGAACCGAGGAGTAACCTGAGTGTAAGTTTGATGAAAGACAGATGGAGTCCATAAAGCTGGTTTTTTTTTGGTGAGCAGGGTGTTCCTGAAGTCTTTCATCCAGGGCTGTCAGTGTGTGACTGGTGGAGCTGACCTGCTGTCACTTAAAAAGTTGTCAGTAAGGGGAAGCACAGGGCATTTCTTCCCTGTGCAAAGCTCTGCTTTATTAAAAGTAGCTCAGCTAGCAAGCTTACACAAAATCATGTGGATCCACTACATCTGCACGAGCCATCACATGCTGTGCCATTCAGAAACAGTAGGTTGGTCTGGGAACCACCAAGGCATAATTAGTCTTAATTTCAGTAAGGACAGTGGTTCTTGTGCACCACTGTGCAGGTACTGCCAGTGCAGGAGCTGCCTCATCTGGCCCTAGATACCCACTTGTGGATCTCCACACTGTGCAGGTTCCATCTTGCCAGAAATGCTTAGTAATGTTGCTCTACATGACGGATGGAAAGGGAGAGGTGGGTCATGTGAAGAGGAACTGGCTGTGCTGCTTCTTAATTTTCCACGCACATCACAGTTGTATCCAGCTCTGGCTATGCCAATCAGTTTGTGTAGATGAGCTCTGTCATGATTCATTGTCTACAAAAAGCTCGGAGAGAGGTTGCGCACACGAAATGAATAAAACATCGTACTCCAGGTGAGGAGGAGAATAGAGAAAGCATTGTGGTAGCAAGGAAAGAAAGTAAGAAAATGCACAGTATGTGGCCAAAACCTGCCAAACTGAAAAGTGTATTCCATCCAAAAGCCATTATCAAGGAGATGTACTGAGTATTAGTGGAGTAGGATGTTTGCTTGTCTCAGAGGCTTTGATTTACACTCGTGATAACACTTCACTCAGAGTTCCTCATCTTTAAAGAGAAAGTTCAGAGATGTGTTTTTGTAAAAGTGATGCTCTGATTCTTCTGGTGCCCCAGCATAATTAATTCTCAGTTATTGTAATTTCTTAAGAGAGATCTTACTAAACAAGGCCACAAGATGCAAATTAAGGGGGGGGGGAGTGGTGACTGTCCTGATGATTCTTTCAGTGCTCTTTCCCTGCAGAGTGCAGACTCTCAGCTGAGTCTGTCAGCAATCTCTCACAGTGATAGCGCTTCTTCAACACAGTCCCTGTCGCATGGAGGGGTGCCAGAGCTGCTCGTGGGGCTGTCATACAACGCCACTACAGGGAGGCTGTCAGTGGAGATGATCAAAGGCAGTCATTTCCGAAACCTCGCCATTAATAGGCCACCTGGTAAGTACTTTCGCTGCTATTAAATAGCGCCGTTCAGCCAAAATTTGCTTTTTTATTTTCCTCCTCAAGATAATCAACTACAGAGTTTCTGAGCTGCGTTTCTTTGCAGAGTACCTGATTGAAAATTAAGTGTTATTTCAGATACATGTGCTGATAAATATTACAGGGCAATGGGAGGGAATCATACGAAGGCTCAGCTGATGGGACAGTAATACCTGAATGTCTGTTTTATTGCACATACCTTTACAATATCTGATCATGGCAAAAGTGCTGTTGTACCCAAAGCACAGAGTAATTCTCAACAGATCCATAAAAAAAAGCAAGAAGCACTTTCCAAGTGTTTAAATGCTACCATGTGACCCACAGAGGCCCTGCTTGGTGCCATTAAGTGTTTCCCAGGGCTACACTTTGTTTAGTCCCCGTGCTGTGCTGCTGAGTGCTGGGTGACCTGGTGCTCTGAGCCCTTTGGGGACCCTCCTGCTGTGAATTCTCCACTGCTGCACAAGGAAATCTGCAGAAAGAAGATTTGAGAGTTGTTGCAACAGCTGAGTTCCCTTCCTCCAGTCCTAAAGGAAAAAAATGGAAATTGGTTTGGAGGAGGTTTAGTTGGTGCCTGAGCTGCAGTAAGTCCCTGAGAAGGATGGTGCTGGTAATGTCCATGATAGAGATGGAGTCACAGTTACCTGTCTGCTGCTGGGTTGCCTCATTCAGAGGTTGAATGGCAGTGCTTTGTTCATCTCCTGCTGTCCTTTTGCCTCCTGTCTGAAACCAGCAGCTAATGGCAACGTGAAACAACACCTTTTTGTTTGTTGGTGTGTTTGCTTTCTGTGATGTGTGCCTGCTTGTCAAAGTAGGTAAACCTTTGATAGTTCCTTGCCTTTGCTGGATTTGACAGAGTATCTCGAGCTGCAAAACACTGAAATTGTTTTTGCAAGATGCTCTGCTCTTTGGCTCAGATCTAGCAAAATATTTATGAAATATTTCAGTACACGGATGTGAAAACTCAGGTTTTCCACTAAACTAGACTTAAGTAGGTTACAGAAATAATCTGTGTCATCAGTCAGTCCCTCGAGAATTAAGGACAAGTCTGTGCAACAGTAAAACACCTGACCCCAGCCTGTGCAGCCCTCACTGTCGTTTGTTAGCTGTGACAACATAGCTCTCCATGTGAGTTACTTAAAGGCATGTTCTTGTTTGCATGTACACATTTTAGTAAAAGGCTTTAAGTTGGGATCTTTTTTAGTAAATTAAAACAAAAGTAGACTAAGGCAACCACCTTATCACGTGCCCCAGCAGGCAAGCTTCCCTGTTTATATATGCTACAGGGTAGATACATCCTAAAGTTTTACTCTCAGAAATGAAATTAAAGTAGTCCCAATATAGATCCAAAATAATTTTCAGGCATCTGTAATGCCCACTTCTTTTCCCCATAAATGAAATTCCATCCTTTCTGTATCCAGATGACACAGACCAATGTCAGACCAATGTCTCTCAGAGTTTAGATAAACTTTTAGGTGAAACACAGAAATCCATAAATGATTATAGGTAGACTCTGAACCTATCAAAATCTGCTTCTTTTATTCCAAGTCACATTGTTGCTTCTGCCTTCTGAATTGTTCTTCTGTGCCTGTAAAGCCTCCAGTAGTGTGGTGAGAAAAAGAAAACCCAGTGAAGCAGAAACTGAAAGAAATTAAAAAGAAGGAAGGAAAGCAGCCCTCGTCTCGGTGCTGGAGCAGCATTTCACTGATAACCCCTCAGGCACTGCAGAGGAGTGCTGTGAGGACCGATCGTTACCGTCTGAAACATGCTGCTGGCTGAATGAGATGCTCAATAAGTCCTTCACAAGGTGAAAGCTAAAACTGCTGTGCCCCTTTCTGGAGGGAGAGCAAAGAGCCCTTGTGTTTTCTTAAATAGGTCCTATTTAAGGTTCTGTTGTTCGAGGCTCAGAGGGAGTGATTTCTTTAAAGCATCATGGAAATTTGGGACATAATAGCTCTATGGAACACTTAAATACCAAGCCCAAACTGCTATTCAGGGCAGCCATTTATGGTAAGACTGAGAGGAGCCAATGGGCAGAATCCCTCTCCATTCCCAGCCCTGCATACACAGACCCTGTACAGGACCCACATGGGTTCCTGTCACAGCCCAGCATCCGACAGCTTTGGGGAATGGCAAAGGAGTTTTGCACAACAGCAAAGTCTCCAGGTGTGCTTTTTGCCCACCTTGACCCTCTTCTCTTCCACCTGTAGACCCACAGCATGCGTGCTGCCTTCTTGGCATCCTTGCACAGGGATTTCACTGTGTGCAGAAGAAGGAACTGGACTGGGGCATTGGTGATTTTAGGTGTTAAAGACTGCAGAGGCTGAAACAGATTATTTTCTAGAGAAGAAAAGGGAGATGGTGCATGTCTCAGTGTTTCCTGGGCACATTTTCTCCTTCATTTAAACCTTTAAACTGAGTCAGGTAAATGTCAAAGTCATGGGTGCTTTTTGGGTAATAAATGGGTTAGAAAGCAGCTGGGCAGCTTACAGAAACTTAAATCGTGCAGGCAGCGTCTTCTCTTCAGGTCATATATGTGGGATTTAAGAATAGTTTGGTCAAGGATAAGTGGCCAGGTATTGTTCTGGGGAACACGCTGAGTTACAGGCCTAAGCTTACAATCCCTGATCACACAAATAGATCCATTATCACTCAGAGCACTTAAGAGCACTCAAGAGTATGGCTCCAGCATCAGACCATAAATTATCTGTGTGTGCCAAAAAGCCTCATGCAGAAAAGCATCTACAGTTTTGTCAGATGTGGACACTGTTGGTATTTTAGTGCTAATGGCTTGTGTGCTGTGCACTTCATTCTCCTTGCTTCTTGTAAAAATCATTAACCTGTGCTAGAATTTTGTAGGAGTTCATATTTTGGTCTGTGGTCTTGTATCTGCTTAGAACAAAATGCAGTGTGTTCATTTAAAGGGTGTTTATTATTAAAAAAAAAAGTAACAAGAGAAGCCTACACCACTGACAGAAATGTCTTTAAAAATTTATAACCAGTTCCATACTATGTGCATGGAAGTAGTACCTTGGGATCACAGTGATGGACCAGGAATCATCTGAGCTAGTCAGTGCATAAACACAAAACACAGAAATGTCTCTGCCCATGTGATGCTAAACCTTCATCAGCTGCTCTGCTGGGTACGGCTCTGTCTCCTCTAACCCAGCCTTCCTTCTGTTCCCTTCTGCATTCCTTTTGGGGTTTATGTCTGTGTGTAACGCAGTGTGAGAAGAACTATTGTAAAGTTATTCCCTTGCCTAAGAAAATTCCTCCAAGCTTTTCTGCAGCAGCAGAATTAATCACACATAATAATTGCATCCGTGCATGATCGTTATTATACCAGCAGCATATTAACCCCATTAAACAAATACAATAGCACTGATGCTGGAAAAGGCAGGAGGGGAGAGAACAAGCTATCAGGATTTCTATGGGGAACAGGAGAAATTCTTGAGGTAAAGACTTGTCTGAAAACAAACATCTACCTGAGCCACAGGTAACAATGCCAACAAGTGCACAAAATGCTCCCATAGGAAGATTAGGATCTTTAAATTAGGATCCTAGTTGCTCTGGGATCAGAGTGCTTGAAAGCCATTAGTGGATTTTATTTTATCAGCTTATTTTTTAGGGAAGAAAAGTTATTATCCCTGTTGCATTCCTGGAGAACAAAGGCACAGGTTAATTCCTTTAATTATTTCAAAGCAGGCCCGGAAGCTGAATAAAAGAAATTAACTTTTAACCTGCATATCTTGCTCTGAGCAGGGAACTTGCTTGAGCTCCCAAAGCTTTGTGATTCATGTTCCCATGTCATCAGTAATAAAAGAGGGATCTGTGCCAGGGCAAGCTGGGGTGGATTCAGTCTTCCAGACATTGGTTAACAGAGCAGTAGATGTGCTGGGAAGTTTCTTGCTGCTGAATGCTTGCCAGTCAGTGACAGTAAGATTGTAGAAAACCACCTCTCCTTTTGCATCTTCTTGTTGCTCATCCTTGAATATAGCTGGAATAAGCTTGCAGTAAGAACAGCTGAGGAAGCTTTGTTCTGGGTGGAAAAGATGAGGCCAGATGCAAGGAGCCCCAGGAGGACGTCTCAGTAATGAGCAGCTGGGCAGTGAGGTGGAAGAGGAAGTGTGGATGAGTGTAAGGTATTGCATGGGGACACAGGTGGAATTCAAATGTGATCTGGATGGACTCAGAGCCACTTGGGAGTGAAATATTAGGCTTACAGTAAATAGCTGCAGGAAAATGTCAGCTCAAGGGTCACCAGTAGTAGTGAAAAAACACCCAAATTTAAGGTGGACAAAATGGAAAATTAGTATTTGATTGTAAATATCCAGTCACTGGTGTAATGAATATTGTGTACAGTTCTGTCTTCCTCTGTTCAAACAGAACATGGCAGAACTGAACAGATGTGGTGAGGGGTAGGAAGGACAATCAGGGGAATGGGAACAGCTTCCAGCGAGCTGTAGCTGAATAGACTGTGCCTCCTACGGTGCTACAACAAAGGGAGATGGGGGAGGATTCACAGAGGTCTCTAAGTGTCATTGAGAAAGTGAATTGACAGCAGTCATTTGTTGTCTTCTCCTGATGCAAAACCAAAGGATGGTAAAAGGAAGTGAGGAGGGAGCGGGTTCTGAAGAGGAGACAGCTCCTCACCTACGCTGTCGAATTCCTCACTACAGAATGTCATGGATGCTGGAAGCCTGCTTCAGTTCTGTGCAGCACAGGGGAAATTCGCAGAGAAGGTTCCACAGAGGATTGTTAAATACAAAGCCTCTGACTGAGGAAGTTCTTGAGTCACAGATCACTGGAGATTCGAGAGTATTTGTGAGAGAACCAGCATATGCTATATTTTTATAGATTTACTGCTGTGTGTGGTACTGGGTACTGCTGGGTGGATGGACTGGCTGGGTACAGCTCTTCCCACCACATCTGGGACCTGGGACTGATTAGACTTAGGAGAACAACTGTCACAATCAAAACAAGTGAAAAATGGACTTTCAAGGAGCGACTGTGAGATTTTTGAGGGGGATATTCCATAATAATTAGACATTGACGGGTAATCCATCCAGTAATGTTTTCAGAAGCTTTATGTTTCTAAAAGGTCTGTGAAAAGCATAGTCCACGATATAGTTGCTGGGTATAAAAATGAAGATCTTTCTGAATCAAAGGACTGCATTTGAAGTGGATGTATGGTGATGCTCTCCCACTCCCACAGCTGTGAACAAGAAAAAAACTCCACAATTTTCTTCCCCTCCTAAAACAAGCAGAAGAAAAAAGCCATTTCTACCAGAGTGGAACAATCCTAATTCCAAATTTCAGCTGGAGCTGAATGTTCAGTGCAAATCTGCAGCGGCACTATGGAGCAGTGTTTGCAGGAGATCTGATGGCAGGCTGTGTAATCAAGCCACGCCTGTGGGCACTGCTGCTGCAGGTGACAAAAGCCGGGCTTAAGCATCCTTACATCCTGCTGCTCCCGTTGCTGGGAAGGTGTGTATCCATGCTTCCTGATCCACTCAGCTGTGCATCCCTGCTTCCTCTGGCAAGGTTCCTCTCCAAGGCAGCAGCAATGCGTTAATGTGGAAAAGAGTAGAAATGCCCGTATTAGAGGAGAGTCACTCTGTTCATCTGGAGAGGTGTCTGTGTTCTGCATTAGCTGTGTCAGCCCGGACTGAAGCTGCACCTCCTCGGGGCTGGGCAGTGCAGGCAGGTGGTGAACAGGCTCTGCGGCCTGACACGTGTCCCTGTGAAATGGAGTGGCTATGGGGTGTGGAGACAGCAGAGGAGGATCACTGAGGAACTGAGCTCCAAGGTGCTCTGGAAGGAGCTCTCCTTCCGGAGAGACCTGTGAAGTTGCTTCCAGGGAGCCTTCACCTCCTGCCCCACCTTCGTGTCACTGATGCCAGCAATTCCATCCCCTCGGGCCAAGCAGTGCTTCCAGGGAGCAGTGCATTCACTTCTGCTGCATTTTAAATTAAAGGCGCTGCTGGTCTGTTCTCTGATGACTCGCATGTTGTGAAGGTTGCCAGATCCCAGCCTCTCCCTTGTGAGAGAGCTGCCAGCCCCAGGAGAGGGAACCTGAGAAGAAGAGGCTTGGTGGAACAGGGAGAGGAAAGTTGGCTTCTCAGCAATGTAGTAGGCAGCTCTGAGCTCTTGTATGATATACAGAGAAGGCCATAAACTGCCTTAATCCAGACTTTCATTATGTGGGGTAGAGATCAAAAGCTTGGGTCTAATTCTCCTTCCTGCTATTTTACTGATCCAGCTGCAGTGAGCCCAGTTCAGAGTGTGAATGTTCAGTGTTCTGCCCCACTGCTGGTTGAAAGGGGAGGCAAAGCCAGGACTAATGGTCTTCTGGGCCTCAAACTGAGACCTCACGTTGAGCTGCCTGTACAGAGCAGCACAAAGTCGAGCTCTGGGGTTGCTTCACCACGCGGTGCTGCCGTTTATTATGTAGGCTGGGAGCGTGGGCTTGCCAGCTGGGGGAAATTAAGCTCCAGGCCCAAGGCTTTCTTCTGCTGCGGCTGTTATTAGTCTGGATTGCAGCATGCTGACATGGTTATCCTGCTTTTGGAAATGAGCTAGCTTGCCTGGAGCGCGGGTGGGAAAGTCCGCGCGGCGCTGTGCGGTACCCTGCAGTCCACAGACGTGAGGGGTCAGGAGTCTTTGGTTGTTTACTTCCTTTCTAAATATAAATTCGAGCAGGGGGTTGGACGCTTTTGTATCTGCAGTGCTCTTGCTCACGGGTCAGCTTTACTAATAATGGTGGTGCTCAGTGTAAGTGAAAGCAGAACACACGCTATGGTCCCTGCTCCAAAAACAGGAACGCATAAATTACAGTTGATTATTCCCCTGAGTTGTCATTATCAGTTAGTTGCCTCAGAAGAATCATGACAGAAATGGGTCATTAGAAGAATCCCGGAAAAACCGATTGCCTTTGCAGATGAGCTCTCGAGAGGTGTTTGATGGTTGGGGCAGTGTCAATGGAGACAGAGCAGTCTGCACGAGTAGAGGTTTGCCCAGCCCTCTGGAGTAAGAAGATGCAGCACTAGCCCAAAATGTGTCTGGCTTCCTGCAGCACTCCTTGATTTGGTGCTTTTCACTCTGATGTTATTTGCAGAGGTGTTGATATTTTATGTATACACGAACATTGTCCAGTCCACTCATACCAGAGAGGCAAGATGAGTTCAGAGTAAAAATGCTCTGCAGTGAGAACTTCTGTTCCAAAACCTATGTGGAAAGGAGAGCCTGGTAGATGCGGTGCTAAAATTGGTATTGGCAAAATTAGACTTTGTTCTTGAATCTTCACAGACTTTTGTGTAACCGTGGGCAAGCTGAGTCTCAGACACTGCCAGATATTAAGAGGTCTCACTCTTCTTCATGTCAGTGAGATGGGTGCCTAAATAGAAGATGAGCACTTAGGCATTTTAAAGAATGTCAGCCCTAATCTCTCTTTTCCTTTTGTGCTTGATGGAGGTGGCACAAAAGTAAACACTCTGGAGAGCACAGAGTGCTGAGACACCATGGTAATGAGGCCATTACTGAACCTGAGCATGTAATTAGATGGAAAATGTTTGCCTTCATAATGAATAGGTGCTCTTACACACATTCCTCAGTAAATTGTCAAGTTCATCCTTGCCGTAGCTCCACTAATTTCACTGTATAACTGGGGATGGATTTTCTTTGGCAAAGTCAACAGGAGGGGAGAGCTTTTTGTCCCAGAGGACCGGACTGCACCACAAGAAGAGCTGCGTTTTCTGATGAGATACCTAAAAAGACGCTGCAAAGAGCACGGTGCAGGAAGGGGAAACTACAATCTTAAAATTTGTTTAGTGAAGCAGAATAACAGCTCAGCCTCGTATGTACCAACTCTGCAAAGCAAATTTCAGATGCTAAATATATGATGCACACCTACTCTTTTATTTCTGTTCAGGCAAGCTTGATTCTTTTGGCTGGTAAAATACACCCAGTGGAATAAATTTGAGGAGAATTAGCAGCCTGATTTAGTTGTCACTTGCACTAGTTTTGTGCCTGTGTTTTCCCAGGGGTGAATAGGGCTCCTGGTATTAGCTCTGCCTTGAGCAGTCTCCTTCCAGCCTGATCCAGATGATACGTGCAGAATCCCCCCCACCTTGGTGTACAGACAGGGTCTTGGTGCAGAATTACGTAGAAATCTGAGGTATATTAAAGAAAAAGCCAACTTTTCTGACTGTAAGTCATTGGTGGTGTGCTGCTCATTCTTCCTCAAAACCAGCTGTGTTACCCCTCACTTGCAGAAGCCGAGGTCTCATTTGGGGATGTGACATGCCAGAGTTTATGACTGTAAGAAACTCATCCATTCTTTGCCTGCAAAATTACCTGGGACATGCTGAAACAGTATCCTATGAGGCATTTTAGCTGTGGTGCTTGCTTCAGTGTTAACACCTAAATCATCTGTAATGGTATCTCTGGCTGCTAGATCACTGCTGAATTGTGCCATCTGCTTTTTTGATTATGAATTGGTTGACTCCTTTGGGGACTGTTCAAATGAATGTGCCTGCAGTGAGGTGTGATGAATTCCACCTGAGCTGCCACTACTGGTGAAAGTCAGAAGGAAGGATGACAGCAAGGTATACTAAAAGTAAAATTTAGACCTCAGTCCTTTCGCTGTCTTCTTAGAAAAAGAGATGCAGGCACGTGTGGGGGGCCTTTGCCTAAAATAGCATAGGAAGGTAATCCTGGGTTGGTTGTGTAAAGAAAGAAAAATTTTGAAGTTCGAACAGAGAATTGTACTAATTGTTTGTATTTAAAACTCAGCCTGGTGGAGTTCTTCCAGTATTTTGAAATCCCCTTCTCAGAAAAAAAAAAAAGGATGAATGCATTAAAAAAAACCCCATAAACCCCCTACTTATCTTCATTTCCAGGGAGCTCCCTGCAGCCTAGACCAGCAGCCAGGACTTACGCATGAGGAACGCTTCAGTGCACATTGTGGTTTGTCAGTGCCAAGCACAGTGACATCTCTACAAATACCGTAGGAGTTGTGTCTGGTTTCACATTGAGTCAAGCTGGAAGAGAGGGTCCTCTACTGGACTTTGTGTTTCTGATGGGTCTGAAGCTGTTGCAGATTTCAGTCCCTCAACACTGAACATTGAGGTGGAGATTAGTCCACCATTCAACAAAGCTTTTTTTTTTTCCTTCCCAGATACAATCAGGAAATTGAATCAAAGCTTTGCCTTTCTGTGTAAGGAGCAGGTCTTTGCTGGCAAGATCCTCTTCAATCCCCAATGTTAGGCTGTGAGCCAAGCTGGCACCCCCAGCTAATGACTGGGCTGAACTTTCCCCACAGTAACTTGATAGCTGTACAGCTGTGCAGGCTCACAATTTGCTCCTTGATTGTCAGCCTCCTGACAGCTTTTTCAGTGGAACAGTTTGAGAGGAGCGGGAAGCCCTGCTTTGGAGACATGGAAGTGTTTTCACACCTGAAGTGTAATTTCACACCTTGTGTTGCTCAGTAGATAAGTGCGTAAAATAGCACATCAAACGGGAACAGAAGAGGATAGAAATGCTGCAGACAAGGGATGGAGGCTTGTTATTTATTTCCTATCTTCAGCACACTCTGAAATAATACTCACTTGCAGGAACCCAGGCACAGATTATGAAGGGGTTAGCAGAGGACTTGTCTAGCCAAGCAATCTGTCACTGTCACGTGCAGAGCAAGGTGAGAACGTACACTGAGCTGGGTCTGTGGAGTGTTCCGAGCTCTGACACCACAGTACTAGCAACCACATAACAGAGGAGAACTGATTAATACAGGAGGCAGCAGGAATTTAAAGAGTAGCTTTACAGGAACATTAAATTGGACCATCCCTTCCTTGTATTTGCTAAGCATGTTTACTCCTTGTATGGACCTAAATTGTAAATAAAATTGACCTTGAGCCCAGCAAAAAAGTAATATGAGAATTTGAAAAAAATAGGAAATTGTCATGGGACATCAAATAATTTCACTCTTTATGCAGGGTTTTTTTCCCTCTCTTTCAAGACCCTTTTTTTTGATATCTCAAAGAGTGGGTCACAGAGGCATCCTTCGAAAGGAGAGTGGTGGAGACGCAAGGGCAGCCGAGGGAAGCCTGGGTTAGACAGCCCCCATGAAGCTTGATTGTGAGGGAGTGGAAGGGAATGTGGAGACACCAGTTGATGTGGAGAATCCCTAGGGATGCTCATAGTTTTGGTTAGTCTTGACGGGTTTGCTAGGAGTGGATACCAGACATCCTGTTCTTTCCAAGAGAGTGGGGCTGAAACATGCATCAGTTTTCTTTTCTCCACAGCTGAATATGAGAAAATCAGAGGTGCTTTCATCTTCTGCTTCTCATCCCATGGATTTCACCAAGGAGCGCAATCCAGCCCTCGTCTGTTATTCACTGCAGACTAAGCTGCTCTACTTGGACAGTTTTTGGGGCTTTCATTTAATCTGTCACCTGCACCAAACCTGTCATTTCCTCTTTTTTTTGTCCTAGACACCTATGGGAAGCTCTGCCTGCGCAACTCCGTGGGTCAGGAGATGTCTCGCTGCAAGACCTCCGTCCGCCGGGGACAGCCCAACCCTGTCTACAAGGAAACTTTCATCTTCCAGGTCGCCCTCTTCCAGCTCTCCGACGTCACCCTGCTGATCTCCATCTACAACAGGCGCAGCATGAAGCGCAAGGAGATGATCGGCTGGATCTCCATGGGCCAGAACAGCAGCGGGGAGGAGGAGCAGAGCCACTGGCAGGAAATGAAGGAGTCACAGGGGACACAGGTCTGCAGGTGGCACACGCTGCTGGAGTCCTAGTGGTGACCAGGGCAGCCTGCAGGGCCTGGGACAAAGGGCTGTCTCCCCTTGTTCTCTGTCAGCAGAAAACAGCTCTGGCAGGGCACACAGCGTTAACCTGCCTGCTCAGTGTCAGCAGCCATGGGTATCACAGGTGGCAGGGCCTGGGAAGCATGTTCAGTTCTTGCCTTTCCAGCTTGCCCTGCATTTTATACATCCAGATAATTAACCCTAGTGAAAAGCAGTGGGAATACCTGCAAAATCCTTTCCTTGGTCATTGTCTCGCTCATTTTGTCATAGGCTTAATCACCACAGGCTGATTGTGGTGCGATGCTGTTTTCTTCTGGGGTGAACTCTCTCTTCCCTCTCTCCCCTTATCTATATTAATGAAGTTTGCAAATATTCTTGCCACGCAGATAGCTCACAGAAAAGCTAACCTGCATGCAGATCACATCCTCTCCCTTTTATTATCGTGTTTCTAAGTCCTAGAAATAAGCATTTGATACCACTGTAGACTGGATGATATATTTTTCAGGCAGCATGAGAAAGCACTCTTGAATTCTCTGTCAACTTTTAAGTGCCTAGACATTCCTACTGTTCTCCTGTACTAACAATTGATATAAGGACTAAATACTACTGGTATTTTTATTTAGGCACCCTGTGCACTTGTCAGCCTGCATTGCCATAGGTTTGCACAAGAGATAACAAGCATCAGTTTTATATTGCATTATACAATGCATGTTTAGATGTTTACTTGAAGTTATGGCTTCTGTCATCACAAATACCAAAAAAAGACCAGAACAAACTGAACATCCACCTTTGTGCCTGAATCACTCCTTTCTGCATCGTTTTGCCCATGTGTTAATGTGGTTTTTAGAAGTGAGGTTCACTCAGAAAAGCACTTCTGTGAGCATTACAGGGGAGGGCTTCAGATCCGTGGTTTCTCTGGGATTCAGCAAAGCACTACTCAGTTTGCTGAGGGCTCTTCTTCAAATCTCCTGTGGCATCCTGTGATATCTCCTTGGGATATGGAAGGGGTCTGGTTTTGGCATGCTGAGCAGTAGAGGATGCCAGACCATGTCACCTAATCTTGTGAAGGAGCTCTCTTGCAGGCCAGGAATAGGATCCAGGTGCCCCTCCCAGAGGGGCTGCTGGCTCTACTGAACTGAACTCACTGGAGAATGTGCTTCCTGCCTCCAAGTGAAAGCAATGCAAGGAGCAGCCTTGCTGGATGAGGTGATGACACTGTCACGTGGTTACTTTTCAGACTACATTGTCCTTTTCCATTTTAATCTCTTTTCCTGTCTCTGTAAGCTGAAGTCATGGAGATGATGGATGGAGGACGTGTCTCAGTCTGCTGCTCGGCTAAGTGGTTGTTTTTGCAGTGCTGTGTGTGACACAGAGGAGGATGTTCATCCTCAGTGGAATGCAGGCAGTGAGGTGCTGAGATCTCCAAATGCTATCAGCTGCCCAATCTCCCATTCTCCACGCTCTCTAGGAGAGGACTGTCTTTTCTCCATTCCTGCTGATGACAGCAAGACACAGGAAATATTTTGCTGAAGAGGTTTGTCTGTACTGAATCACTCCATGGTTTGTTTTAGCCATTTACTGAGACCTGGCACCAAATTCTGCCTCCTCCTGCACCACAGCCACTTCCTTCACTTCAACGGTGCTGTGCAAATCTAACTAATGCAAATTTTGGCACTGGCTGTTTGACCAAAATTGGTCCTTGGTGCTGGTTTTCATCACATCCAGGCTAGACAGGCCCTGAGGGCAGTGCTGTGACACTCACAAGTTATCACTTGGTGTTACACAGAGGCTCTGTCTGTCTTCAGGAGGCAGACAGAATAATCTGCACAGAGAAGCACTTCTGGTACAGGTGATACAAGTTATTCTACAGACCACGCTTTTGTATCTTCTTATCACCTGTCTGAGCATCATTTTTCCAGGGAGACTGGTGGGTATCCTATGCAGGAGGGCTCTCCTCCACTGTCTAGATAAGCTGGCGTGTCTGCTTTGCACTACTGGGGCTTTGTAACATGAAGCAGGGTGTAACCCAAATGCAGCTCATCCAACGAATACATTCTTGACTGCACTGTTAAAGCTGCTGTATTACCAACACAAGAAAAGGTGAACATCTGAGTGGTAACCAGCAGAATAGAATTTTATTTATCATACACTTGTCTCCTGGGAAAAATAAAAAGTAGAGGAAACAGCCCAATTCAAAAGGTGAGTTTGCTGATTCCAGTAGTTTTCCAGTCCCTCCATCATTTTTTCCTGAACTGCATAAAATGTGTATGCAAGTGTTTATAATTATTTTTATTACCTGGAATGTGTGTGTGTAATAAACTCACTGAGATTCTCTTCTGAACTTCTTGAACCTGCAAAGTCTTGCCTATGCTTCATGATTAGCTAAGGGAAAAGTCTACGTTGATAATGTGTTTCAGCAGTGAACTGGAGATAACCCAGATTTATAACAGCATGATTAAAAAAAACTAATGAAAAAGATAATTTTAAAAAACAATGAAGTACACTGGGTTTGGACTTGCATGCTGTTTTCACATTAAGATCTTTTCTAAAGATACGGCGTTAAGGGAATTGAATTTTAATATATAATTTCAGTGTAGAGTGTTTGGAGTCAGAGGAAAGCAAGTGAAAATGGCTTACTTAGAGTAAGTTAATATCTAAACACATGTTAAAACTTTGCTGTCCCAGGGAAGCAGGTTGCTGCATCCTTGCTGCAACATTTTACCCTTATATTTTACCAGAAAATTTTGGAGAGAGGGGGGAAGGGGTGTGGCAGGGAGACCATTGGGTTTTTGGAGCTACTGCCAAAACTGTTGGCACATCCATGCCTTGAGAAGTGCATTTGTGGGGTTCTTTATGTTCCTACTAAAGCAATGGAGAAATATAGGAATCTTGGGATGAACAAGGTGCTGGGGGTGCTCGTGCTTGCTAGCTGTATTTTGGGATTTTTGTTGCTTTTGTGGTTTATTTTTCCTTCCCTTATTGTCTGTCTGTGAAATGAAGGCTTTGCAGCAGCTCTGGCATATTCCAAAGCTGCTGTAATTCTTCCCATTGACAGACTGAATTAGTCATTGCTAATATTGATACAGGCTGGGCTTGTGCTCGTGGTCTTTCTTATGTAAACACCACTGCCCTTTCAGTCACTGCTTTAACCCCTTGTTTCCTTTGGAAGTGGCTGGCAAGACTGAATTTCCAGGAGGTTTTCCATTCCTTGGGAATCCTTACTCTCACTTGACTCGCAGATGGCTGGTAGGCCCTGTGCTCCACTGGCCTCTCCATGTGGATGCTGATGCTCTCTGCTTCTGTGGGGTTCCAAGTGGGGAGAGGAGCTGTGGGAGGGTCGTGGGGATTTCAGGGAGCAGGATAGGAATGGATAACCTGGTTATGGGATGCTTGGGCACTTGCAGATCTAGATTATGGATGTTTCCTAATGCACTCGTGTTTTCTAAGATAATTCATTCCCTTTTGACACCACTGTTTGTAATCCCTTTATAGTTTACTTGAATTTTCTTCTCTTAAAAAAAAAAAGAAGTCCAAAACCCACAAAACCATTGTGTGGAAAGGAATTAACTGCACTGGCATAGGCCCAGAGTGCTATGGGCAAGTGCCCTGGATATATCTCTGTATCTTGAGCAGCATCGTTCAGCTGGCTGCAGTCTGTTCTTTCCTTGTTCTCTCCCCAGCCAGCTTGCCCCTGTCCTGCCAAGCTCTCTGCTGCTGTTTCATTTTTTCTTTTTTAGTGTTTATCGACAACAGAACAGAGTGATCTCATCGTGTTTATGTTCCCCATAATGACAGTGATCTTCAGCTGATGCCCACAGAAATGAGTTCCTCTTTTAGCCCACTGAGCTGCAACCATCGCTCGCTGAAGTGCCCATTTGCAAAGGCTTTATCTGGATGATCTTCTACATCCTTTGATTTGTCTGGGTTCCCTTTTTACCAGTGTCTTTAATTAGCTGGACCCTGCTGTGGCCTGCTCGTTCCTGTTGCTCTGCCTTGTCTGCCTTTCCCTTCAGGGGCAGTGTGGGCTGTGCAGCTCCTGGGGTACGTGGACAATGCTTGGGTGTATTTTTAGCAGCTGCAGATCCCGAGGAGTTATTTGCTGCTTTACGCGGCCGACTGATCTCCAGTCATGGATGTCGTTAGATGTTCCTGGATGCACAGATCCAAAGGCTGCCAGCTGCTATTGATCATTTTCCCAGCATAAAGCCGAAGGTGGCAGCTTGGCAGAGGAGCAGGCGTTTCCTCTGGTGGCAGTTCATTTTCCCCTTCAGCTGGAGCTGGCAGTGACCTTGGAGCTGGCGTGCCTGCAGAGCTTGCTTTCTGCTCCCGTATTTATCATCGTCTTTAATCTGTGTGATCACAGCACTTCATCTCTCTGCCTCTCAGCTGCCTTCTGCCCTTCAGCACGAAAGGTGGACTGAAAGGCTGAGCAAAGAATATGGCCTCCTCCATCATATTATCCCCTCCCAGAGGGGTCATCTTAAAGTTGTGATGCTCTTGATCAAGACCTTGCCTCCCTGCTCTCTTGTCCACTTGTGGAGTTTGGAGTTTGTTGGTTGGGCTGTGGCACTTTAATATTTACAGAGTAGTGACACCCATTCACCTCAGTGTGGACCAAGTCAACGACAGAAGAAACAACTTGTTCTGGGTTTGCTTTCTTCTTTTTCTCACGGGCATTGTGTTCTGCAAAAGGACAACAGAGCCTGCAGGAATTAGTATGCAGGAACATCCACTTTCCGTTTAAAATGTGCTAAGTGTGATGTTTGCAGCTGTGGTTTGAGGGGAAGAAACAAAGCAGCCAGGGTTTGTAGAAAAGCTCACACTTTGAATGAGGCAGGTTTTTTCCTCCAGCATGTGATACCCCAACAAATACGTTCTCATATCCCAGGAAGCGGTGCTGGCTCTGAGCTGATCTGCTTCTGTGATACAAGCAGCCCGAAGCTGACAGATCCTAAAGCTTGGAAAGGCATCCAAGATAATTCCACAGAGCTGGTTTGGGTGTTTATTTGGGATCTGGTGAGGATTTAACAAGCTGTCATGCAAGAAATGAAAACCCCAGGCAGTGGTGGGAAGGTGGTGGCGGGGGAGAGAAGCAGGAGGGGAAGGCTCTTGGTGTGCTCATGCTGCTGTAGAGCCAGGAATTTGCTCACTCCCTACTCCAGAAAGCAGCACAGCCGGGCTGCAGTGGCATCAAGCCTGAGCTGAAACCCAGTTTCTCTGCATGACTCCTGAGCTCCAGATCTGCTGAAGGCATACAGCTTTTTTTTCAGTGCAGAGTGAGCTCGTGTCTTCCTGCAGCCTACACTGTGGGCCCTAAGAAATGAATGTGTAAATATTTTGTCTCTCACAGCAGCCCAAGGTCATCTTTCTGGAACAGCAAACAGGCACAGAATCCAAAGAAGATCAGTCTGTCATATGAGTAAGGTTAGCATCTGCACTTACAAATGACAAAGGCTATTAATCCTCATGCTGTAATCCCCAAGCTGTTTGCCAGCTGGCAGCAGGAAGATGCTCCTGCTCAATCCACACAGCTATCCATGTTTTTTCACCTTTATAAAGCAGATATAGGTCAATACAGTAGCCTGCAAAAAAAACCTTGGTAGATACCATTCATCTCTTTTGGCATTACAATCCCTCTCCCCTCCACACAAACTCTCTATACAAATGTAGGGGTAAGAGGAGAGCTCTGGGCTGGGCTGTCCTCGTGCTGCTCCCTCAAATCAGAAGGCTGAAGGGGAGATTTTTTCCCTCCACTCTGCTCCAGAGTTTGTCCTGGGAGGATGAATTTTGAGATCTCTCTGCAGAGCTGAACAACCTGAGCAAAGCTCTGTCACTAGACAGGTCTTTACACCCAGAGCAGGGAAAAACTAATGCTTGCAGAAGGCAGACAAAATTCCAGCGATGGGACATTTTTGATTCTAATTTGGGAACCTGCTTGGGATTTGGGTATTGCCCATCACAGGAGCATAAAACCCTGAATCCTCTGAGGTACCACTGGTGGAGCAGAAGGAAGACTGCTGCTTGGCAGTGATGCAGGTAGGCTGTGATAGTCTATGTGATCTCACACACCGAAAACCTGTATGGTCACTGGGTTGAGTGAGCATTAGGCACCTGGGGTTGGAAGAAGTTGAGGAAGAAACACAAAAGCCCAATGGGAGCTGTGAAACTTCATTCAGACCTGACTTGCTCATCTCTCAAGGAAATTGGGAAGCAAATTTTTTTGCTTTGACAGAAATCACAGCTGCTTGGGCAGCTGCAGGTGTGAGGAATCAAGGATGTTTCCTCCTTGCTTTTGCATTTCCTCTGGCTGCAGTGGGGGACATCAAATAGACACCAAATACTGTGGAGGTGTTTGTCCCCTGTTGTGTCATTCCCAGTGTGGGCTGATCTTACTGAGAAACAAGAGAAAAAAGCTAATATTGGCCGTGGATGAGGAATGAGGATTCAGGGTTCACATAAAAGCAGGATTCTTCCTCGTCCCACAACCATTAATTAGCTATGACCTCCAGGGAAGGCACTTCATTGTGCCAAATGCTTCTCTCCCACTTCATTTCTCAAGCTTAGGGTAACATTGCAAATTTCTCTCTTCATTAGCAACTAGGAAAAAAATCATATAATTTTGCCAGCTTTCCTCATCCCTCTTGTGTCTCGTTAACACTTTCCAGGTGCTTTTCCTTCACGCTGTCTCCCTCACTTCATCTCCCATCCTCTCATTACTATCTACAGAGGTCTGGTCCAAGGCAGGTTGGTGCCTGGTAGCAATATTTTATGTTCATGGTGCTCAGGACTAAACCTGTCCTCCGATCTCTTGCTGTCACTATGTGGCACCTCAAGCACAAGTTTTCCAATTAAACTGGTACCACATCTCTGCTGGCATTGCCATGGTTTGTGTCTTGCTGGGCTGTATTCTCAGCTGTAACTCCATTGACTTTTTCCCAGCAGAGAGGTTTGTTTGTCAAGAAGAGTAAATGAAGTAATCATTCGGTAGACTTAGCATTTAAATACTGCGTGACATTTATATGTGTGTATATATAAAAATGTTTTTTATGGCAGAGTGCCGCGGGGCGTTTGCATGAAGCACATCTCAATGTATATTTGACTGTTGATTTAAATATACGGTATGTAATAAGTTATTTTTAGTGTGTATTGACTCCTTTCTATATTGGAACAATATACCATCTCTGGCAGGGTTTTGTTGTCTCTCTGTTGCAGGCACAGCTGGACACTGTAGACACTGAGGTGTGTCCTTGTCATGTTTCCTCCTTGTTCTCCATGACGTGGGAGTTGTTCCCCTCGGGAGCTTTGTGGGCAGACAGACATCGCTCCTGGGGTGTGCTGCCACAGGACAGTGCTGTAAGCCTCCTCCTGCACCTCCCTCCTGGTGTTTAGTAGAATAATCTGCCTTTAATCTTTCCCCTTTCTCTGCTGTCATGTCCTCAGCACAGAGAGCTGGTTGGTGTTTGGAGTGATCCAGCCCCGTGGCTGAGGGAGCACCAGGAGCGATGGAGGTATCAGCTCCCATTTCCCAGCCTGAGATCACAGAGCCACAGAATGGTTTGGGTAGGAAGGGACCTTAAAAACCACCTCATTCCAACCCCCTGCCATGTGCAACCTCTCACAACACCAGGTTGCTCAGAGCCCCGTGCAACCTGGCTTTGAACACTTCCAGGGATGAGCATCCACAAATTCTCTGGGCAAGCACAAAATTTATCTATAATTTATTTACTTTAAAAAGTAACAGTACAGACAAATGAATAAAAATGCCAGGTCCCTAACTTCTGTTGGTGCAAAAGCAAGGCTTCTAGAGCTTGTGTTTATTGTTGAATTCTTTTTGTGATAAATAAATCTGCAAAAGGAGAACTCTTCGTACTGTGAAAGTTATAAAGAACAAATTTATATGTCCTATTCACTTTTGTAAAGTTCAAAGATTTGCACTGAAAATTGTACCTTCAATGTATTTAATAAATGGTTGGTATTGACTGGAGAGAGGCCACTGGGATGGTGTGAGCACTATTTCACTTGCTGGGTATGTGATTGAAAGAGATATCTGGAGGGCAAAACTGTGACAAAAAGATGAAAAATACAAGGAAAAGGTGTTTGGATATTCAACTGGAAGACTGGTATGGGTTTATTCTTAGCTTTTCATGTAGTTGACGATGAAACATTTTTATTCTACTTAAGTGCTAACGTGCATGATCATACAATATATTGCCTCTTGCTAATTATATGCTGCGTTAGGAATACTAATGTCTAGATGATATCTGACTGGAAAGAAAAAAAAAATCAGCATTAAACCCAGCTTCTGCAGAATTCTGGGCTGAAACTACCCCTGCACACACACAGCTGTCCGCACCTTAGAAACAGTCTTATTTTGTTATGGAGAATGCTGCTGTTACAGGTTTTTATCAATAAAATAGAAGCAGATGGCTCATGTAGACATGCAAACCCAACGTATCTTCCTTTTTGTTCTGGCTGTGGCAGAACGGAGTGAATATGCATTTAGGAGAGGGGGACGTGTTTTGTTCAGAGCAGGGATGCAGGTGCCTGGTGCATAATGCAGGGCTGGGAGCAGTGGGAAGTATCTGCCCTGCACTTGGTGCCCCTGCCCATCCACACGGACACAGGGGCCCTGTGGCAGCAGGCTGGGGGTGTTTTGGGGGCTGAAGAGATTCCCACGCCTCACCATGTCTCTGCTTCCCTCTGCATCCAGCTTTTCAGCCAGCTCTGTGTGGAGAAGGAAAAGTTCTGGCTGTGCCTTTGACATCTGCTCTTCCCCACTCTCTCATCCAGCCCTGGCAGGATTTGAGGGAGAAGCCCCTCCAGCCCCCTCTGTGGTGGTACCCTGGACTCAGCATTTCTGCTACACACCAATGATATGTTGGCACCTGCACCAGGGCACAGAGAGTCAGTGTCCCCATTGTCCCTGCTGTGTGTAGATACCTTGCTGACATCCTGGCCGTGTGTGTGGGACACAGAGGGATGCCCTCTATAGAAGCTTTGGTGGCCACGTGGTAGAAACAAAGGTAAGAGCTCAAATGATGAGCTGGAGAGGTGAAATTGGGCCAACAAGGGGTATGTCTGTATCTGGTGACTACTTTTGTTTGCATCTACCTTTGGTCATGATGTATTTGTGAGTGGTTTACTTCAGGCAGGTTGCAGTTGTAATCCCTGCCCACATTAAGATGGAGAAAGATAGAAGCTAAAAAAATTCCCAGATTGGTGGCTTTGAACTGGGGTTAGTTTGTTCCTCTCAGAATAGCAGTGCCATATTTGAGGGAGACATGAGAAACCACGATTTCTGCAGCCCTGCTGGCACCCACAGGGTTGGCTTTCCAGGACCAGCCCTGAAATAGAGTTTCTTTTTCTGGCAATAGTTGGTAGCTTCAGTGCCTGGAAACCTCAGCAAAGGTGGTTGATATAAGACATGTCTGAGGACACAGAAAACCCAGCCCAGGGCCCTTCACCTTAAAGACAATGGAGAAATGGGATATGCTGGGAGGCTCAGAGAGAAACTAGAGAGTTTGGAAAAACTCACCCTCCTTGGTGCGAACTGGGGATGAAATAGGTGTTTTGCTAAGGACTGATGTTCGTGGGTGAGCAGGCTCAGCTGAGGGGGCTGGCAGGGGCTGCAGGGTGGGCTGGGGTTTGCTCTGGGTTGCAGCAGTCCCACAGCAGCTCCTCCAGGCACAGAGGGGGATCTACAGAGCCAGGCACTGTCTGCAAGTTGCTCAGGGGTTTGGGAGCTCAGTTGGGTGCTGATGCCAGGGTGGTGGTACGATCTGAGTTGGTACCAGGACAGTGCTTTCCTGCTTTGGTTATCCTGACACTGCTCCACCCCACACATTTTCTGAAAATCACTTAAAATTCTCCCTGCCCAACCAACCAGCCTCAATTTTACCACCAACTCACCCTACTCCTCCCAAGTAACCCCAGCATCGAGGGGTGCCAGGGATGGCCCTGGAGGACCTGGGCACTGCTGGGGACACCATGCTTGTGTTGCTGTTCCTACAGCCTCACCCTGTCCTTGTGGGAGAGCCCTCAGCCTCAGGTGGGTTTTCCCAGGCTGATTCCCAGTTCAGGGCTAACCAGCAGAGGGTTTGTTTTGTTCCTGCAGGCAGCCCTGCCTGTATCCCTGTGTGAGCTCAGCACACACCACAGTGAAGCTGCTGGCACCGAACTTGGGGAGAGGGGGCTGGGCCATGAGTTTTGGTGCCAGCACTTGGTCAGCTTGGCCTAAATGAGACTGCCCGTAAATTTGAGAGTAAAAACTCAGGTTTTCTGTGTGCTTGGTGCACACCACCACCACGCAAATGCAAGGGCTTAGCACTCCACTTGCTGCTCCTGCTGGGACCCCACTGCTCAGCACGAGCACGTGTGGGCCCCGCCGGGTGCCTGGCTGCGTTATGTTTTATTGTTCTGATTATCCTGTCCTTCCTCCAGCTGCATTTTAATTCTCTAGAATGACTTCATCCCTTGGCAAAGCACCAAGTGCTGGTTTGTCAAGACATCCTTTTTTTTTTTTCTCCATCCTAATTTTGACCACTTGGAAAAGTCACATTTTTAATGTCAGGAAACTAAGTTTTGAATTTCAGCAAAAGAGTGATATCATTTTTCACGAGAGGGTGAAAGCATTCCCACTTCTCAATCAGCTCAGTGGAGGCTAAAGCTGAGCTGTCTGCCATCTGTCTCCTCGCCAGTCTCTCTTCCACCACCATCACTTTTTAACAGGTTGGCCAATTTCAATCACATTTGAGAGCAGGGTAACTGTCTCAAAGACAGTTATGCTTCTACAAATTTTGTCAGCTGGCAGAGGATCGTTTCCAGAGAAGCAGAAAGAAGTGGGTTTGATGGCCAAGGGTCGGTGAGCTGGTCCATTGTGACAGCTCCAGCATGTGCTGCCTCTGGTTGAGCTGGGGATGTCCAAGGGGACATGGTGGAATTTGGCTGGGGATGTGGGGAGGGTGTAGGGGATAAAGAGCACAGATATGTAGGAAAATGAACTTCATTTGTTCTGCTCTTCCCCAGCTTGTTTCAGAAGTTTTTTAAAGTTTTTCTCAAATGCAAAAAGGTAAAAGAAAAAAAGTAAAAATTTTTAAAATACCCAACAAATTTTCTTGTACAATGAATTGGAAGAGAGAGGAGAAAAATAGTGTTCTAGTACAGAAAGAGCAGAAAGAGAAAAAGCTGGTCTTTTAAAATGAAATGCAAAAGCTGCATTTTAGATGGAGGCAGGATTAGCCTCCCAAGGCATCTGGTCCCTCTGAGGCTGGCCAACCATTGGGAGGCATGAACAGGGTCCAGAAACTGGAGCTGCTCATCTTCATTTGCTGTGACAAGCCAATGGCTGGGAAAGCTTTTGAGGGTCTGTGTCTGCTGGAGGCAGCTGAGCGGCCAGGCCAAGGATAAAACCCAGCCCAGGATGCAGCTCCTCACATCTGAAACTTCTCAGGTACAAATGCTGAACATTTTGGGTACATTTTATCTTTTGAAATTACCTTGTGCATGCTGTGTTTAGAAATGCAGCACCTGTGTAGGTATATGCTGCTGGGAGGGCTGGTGCTTTTATACACACATGTTTTGAATGTTTGGTGCTTGAATTCAAAGGGACCCATCAATTTAATTCATTTTTCTTTAACACTTGACTTGAGGAGACGTAACTGCTTTGAAATGAAGGAACTGATTTTTTTTTCTAATTCTGTGAGACAGTTAAAGTAAATGCTAATGTTCTGGGGTTTTATGTTCCCAATTGCTCTAAACCATTTAAAAACATGTATTTGTTATAGCACTGAATATGCCAGGCAATCCTGCTTTCGAAAGACTAAAATAAAAGAAAAAAGCTGCTCTGCTATTGTCTGCCTGTCCAAGTTTTATCTTGTGCAGCACACATTTAAAATCTTATCTCCTCAAATAATACCCCTGTCAATAGAGACTTTGGTCCCAGTTCATGGGTCTGTTTAATTTCCTCTGCATTAAAGCACTGTGTGAGTCAGCTGGGCAGCAATTCCTGACCAGGCATCCCTGGCAGAGGGGAAAACTCCTCTTCAGACAAGGAGGGGAGGTGATTTCCTGTGCTTCCATGGCAGGAGGAAGGGGATGGTATGGGGCGAGATGGAGCCTCTTCTGTTCTTCCTGACGGAGGTCCCTTTCAGCCACCAGACCAGTGCTGGTTTACACTGGCAGGGGATCTGCTTCCCTGCACTCTCTGCCCCCTTGGAAAGTGGGCAAAGAAAAGCAGCTACACTTGGATTGTGGGAGAATTTCCTCAGGGCTGATCAGGGGATGAAAATGCTTCCTGGATCCAGCTGAGGAAACACAGCTGACCTTTTGGCTGTAAATTATTGCCTGCTAATAAGTCCTGCTTGTGTGCTGACAGGAGAGGGGAAGATGTGTCTTTGCAGTAGAAATTGTGTTGAATGTTAAAAAAAAAAATACAGTAAATTTCACAAAGATTGGAGTAAGTGTTGCTGTCGTTCATTCAGCTCTTAGGCATAGAGTAGGTGCTTCTGTGTCTTCCTTTTCTATCTCTGCTTACAGAAGTGATATTACTGAATTAATTACCATGTCTTTGTGAAGAGCTAAAGAATCGCTCAAGTCCTCGATTCAGCAGTAGAGAAATGTCAGATTCATCTCACAGTAAATTTAAAATTACACCAACCTGAACTACTGCTACTGGCAGCATAATAATAAGGCAGGTAATCAAAATCAATTAAATTCCAGTGCCTTCCTATTGTTCTGGAAAATTCAAATTTGAAATTAGTTGGAGTTTCATTTGACTTCTCAATAAAAGAGGCAGAGCTTCAGAGATAATTTGAAGTAAATATGTGGCCGTGAGAGATCTTTCCTCAAGCTGCAAAGACCAGGGGAGCCGTGTGTGCACATTTGTGCACAATGAGTACCAAATGCAGCCAGGTGCTCCAAGTCAAGGCAGTAACTGGTCTGAGGCTGCTGCACTGGCATGTGCTAGCTGGGTCTCAGGCTTGCCAAGACCCAGCTTGTTAAAATTTGGGTGAGATATTGATCCAGGTGAATCCCAAATGCAGTGTGCCTCCATTCTCACTGCCTAAGAGGGAGGAGGACAAAGCCTGGTACAAAATCCTCTGCAGGACCTTCAGGGAGCAACCGCAGGGAGGGGAGCTCCCTCCCTCCCTGTGTCCTTCCAGCAGTGACATGACCAGACAGAATATGCATTGGACATCTTACAGATCACAGGGGAACAGGGAATTGCCCAGGAGCTTCAAATGCTCCAAATGAATACGTTCCCATAGCACTGTGCCTTGTTTTTGGCACCGTCTGAGCCTTTGAGTCACCTTTAGTAGCAGGATGGGAGATGGCAATAGATTGCCCAGAGAAGTTGCTTTGGAAGTGTTCAAGGTCAGGCTGAATGGGGCTTTGAGCAGCACGGTGTAGTGGGAAGTGTCCCTGCCCGTGGCAGGGGGTTGGAACAAGATGACCTTTAGGTCCCTTCCAACCCAAACCATTCTGAGATTCCGTGGGCTGGGCTGAGTGACTGCTGGGATGGGGAGGCTGTGGCACGAACGTGAGTCTGTCAGGAGCAGCAGTGTCATCCATGGTAGTCGGGAGGAAATGGGCACAGCTGGCAGGTGCAGAAGAAAATTTATTATCTAGGGATGTTTCTTCTTGGAGAAAAGTCCTGATCAAAGCCCAGGCTTGGTGCTGGGGCTGATCTAAGCCAGTCTTGTACTGATAACTCCAGTGCAGCCTTTGGCACCAATCTGTCTGTCCAGAAAAGCTCATCTTGTACAACTCCTTTTCACTCTGGGGGTGACCCCTTTCTTTCAGGGAAGGTCCCTACACATAGCTGGCGTGGGGTTTTTTGAAATATATATATTTTTTTACCTTCTTATCTGCAGGTATTTACATAAAGAGTTAGGCTTTCAGGGAGAGTGATTTCCCCTCTTTCTGCACACTGTATTATACAGGTAAGAGTTTATTGGCTTCTTTTAAACTTTTTCTGGGCCTTTCTGGCTGGACCCTTGGTTATGAGGGTAGGCTGAGCCTGGTTTCCCACCTATTGCCCTAAGGAGGGTGCTCAGCAGTAAAATCCCACTGTCTGGCTGAGATGCAAGAGCTGTCCCACCCCACAGTGACCTGCTTTTTTATTTGGGAGGAAGTCTGTATTGTTTTGCTGTGCAGCTTTTTTTTTCCTACAGCAATCCAATTTCCATGGGATCATGGATGTAAGTGCCAGGGTGGGACCCAGGGCACCGTGGTGGAACATCCCAAAAAAAAAGAAAAAGCGGGCCAGGATCTGCCGGCGGGCATGGAGGAAAAAGGGAGAACCATAAACCAGGAGGGAAGAGGAACACGACCCAGCGAGAGAGCAGAAGAGATCGGCTCTCTGCCAGCAGGACCGAGTTGGACTCCTCTCCCTCCAGCTCTTCCAGGCGCTGGGTTGTGTTTCTCGCAGTCCTGCCCTGAAGCGAGCAGAGCTCTCGCCCTCTCTCAGTGCCGCAACGAGCACTCGGCACCTCCGCGGCTGCCGGCCCGCTCCGCTCATCCTTCAGCCCGCCCTGACGGGAGGTTTTATGGTTCCCCTCGCCTGCCCCCTCCCCGGGCTGCTCCCCCCTCCCGGTTCTGGCTTTTCACATCCCCATCCTCTGCCGCGAGCCCCAGGCAGCTCCTCACCGCCTGTCCTGCTCTGAGCCGCGGCACCTTCTCCATCCTCCGGCTTAGCCCACAGCCCTGCACGGCACGACACGGCCCGGCGCCGAGCATCCCGGTGGCGGGACCTGCTCCTCCCTCCTCCCCTCTTCCTCCTCCCTCCCTCTCGCTCTCCTTCCCTCCCTCCCTCCCCGCGGCCTCGAGTCGCGCCGGTGATGGAGAGAGCGTCACCGTCTCCTAGCAGCGCTCCTAGCAACGCTCCTAGCAACCGGGCAACATCTGCTCCCGCTGGACCAATCCGCGCGGGGAACATCTGGGCACCCACCTCCGCGGGCTGCGGCCGGGAGGTGATGCGCTCCTCAGTGGCTGCAGGGACCCGCAGGAGCTGCCACCACCGCCACCACCGCCGCCACCACCAGCAGCAGCACCGCCACCACCTCCTCCAGGAGCAACGAGGGAAGGACGGAGCAGCCCTCCCTCTGGAGCCGGGGCTCGCTGGGTGAGTGCCACTGAGCCGGAGGTGGCCGGGGACAGCGAGCTGTGGGGCTGCCCGTGGCAGCGGGGTGGTGTGGGGCTTTGCTGGTGGGATCTGCTCTGAAGGGTTTAGCAGGTGGCTGTCGGTGTGGAGTAAGTTTTGTGTTTGTTTGGGAGCTCTCGTGGCTTTGCTGCAGTGTGGGAGAGGGAAGAGCTGAGGGGGAGGCTCCGCGCGTCCCGCAGTGCCACGGGCAGAGGTGCTGCTGCTCTGCCGGACTCTGTGAAAGGTCATTTCGATCAGAGTCCTCTTTTCACGATCAGAGCTGAACTCTGAAAAGTCACCATAGCTCGTCTTTCCATCGCCTGTTAATGCTGTCATCCTCTGGGATGACACAACTGTCTAAATATAGTTGTCTTATAGCTGCGAGGCACGAGTACGCACACATACAAGCTCTCCTTTCCTTCCCCTCTTCCAGGATTTAGACATGTCTAATTTCGTTCATGCACTCAAACAGTGTGAGTGTCTCTGGCACACACATGTAAAAGTGCAGAGTTTAGGTATGCATGTGATCGTTTTTCCCTCTGAGAGTGGGAGATATTCTTACTACAGCGTGCCAAACACTTCACCCAGAAGGCAAGGCAGCAGCCTGGAAACTGTACTGTGTGTCATGCAAACTCTGAAATGTGCACCCTGTTAAAAAGAAATGGGAATCTGACTTTCCCCAGACCTGTACTGCTCTGCAGGCAGTGTGAGTGTGTATGATAGAAAATTAATGCTGCTACTCAAAATAATGGCATGGTTTTAATAGTAGCCCTTTAGCTTTCCTCTGAGGTTGACAAGAATTAATGGAGAAAATAATGTACCATTTTAAGAGGTGGTTGGGGCAGAATTAATGTTCTAGCTCCAGAAACGTCTGGATATTTAGAGGAGCAAGCTGTATTTTTGCAGCATTTGCTCTGAGCGGATTATAGCTACACCCCTGAGAGACTGAAATGTTTTTTCCTTAATGTTTTATCTACTTTCCTGATGTGTGAAGGGGATTCCAGGAAGCAAGGTCAAAGTTAGAGAATTGGGTGTAACATCAGAACTCTTATTTATCCCTGTTACTAAGCCCTGTGGGGATGCTGAAATAGCACTTTCTCCTCTTGTGGTCCAGCTGCTCACCGTGTTTGTCCTGATTTTGCCACCTGAGCCATGTGTGTTTCTCCTTGATCCACCACGGCAGGTGACCGTTCAGCAGTGCCGTGCTGCCAGAAATGCTCGCTGAGCCCGTGCGAGGGGGAAATCTTACCAGAACTGCTGAGATTATCCCAGAAAGACCCTTGGCAGACTGACTCCGCATCCTCAGGTAACTAACAAGTTTGCAAACTTCAGCTGGCTGGGCTGAGTGAGGGGAATTTACTGAGATTAATGTCGAAAGGGGGCGAACCTGGAATTATTATTTTATTCTATGGATGAAAGCAGTGGGGCTGTAAGGGGCGAGACAAGAATAGTCACTCAGCCATTAAGTCTCATGCCTTCATGCCCTCACGAGAGCTCTTCAGATGCTTGTGCCTTGTACACATGTGTGCCCAGGGAGAATCGGCAATTAGGGAGATATACAGAGCAATCAGCAAACTAAAAGGCAGTTTTAAAGTGCAAAGCCAGCAGACAGGAGTACGGCCGGGGGTCCCCACCTTCCCGTGAGTCAATAAAAGGGGGCTTGCTTTGGCTGATAAGGCTCGATACGCTGGAAGGGCTGCAATCGATTGGCAGCCGTGTGAGATCCTGGGGCTGGCATGTGTTTTCGATCCACATGTTCATCTGCCTGTGGTCTGGTAGCTTTGCATTATCAGCTGGGAATCCCACAGTGGGACCATGCTGCCCTAGGAGAGGAGAAGAGCAGCCGCAGAGCATGTGAAACCAGGGGCAGGTTTCAGCTGAGCACCCCCTAATTGCGAGTGCTCTGAAGGTTAGAGACGGGGGAGTTTATCACCGCAGTTTGACAGCAGTCGCAAGGACATGATGATACGTCCTGCCATGTCAAAGCCACGTCTCCCGCTGATAATAAAGGCCAGTTTCTGTGTGCTCAGAAGCCTCAGGTTTTGTATTTGAGCACGCAAGAGATGCTCAGCGATGGTCCCCGTCTCAGCCAGCTTTAGCTCGCATACTCATCACTCTCCTTTACGCTGCGATAGGAACCCTGCAGGGCAGCGGCACATTTCAGTCACCACCTCCGTGCGCAGCTCGGCGGGGCTGGCTCGACCAGCCGGCTCCGTGCTCACCCCCTGCAGATGTCTGCATCAACAACCTAAGAGTATCGACTCGGACGAGCCCTTTCACTGCAGCACTGAGCAGGCAGGGAGGAATTTTCTTCCCGGGGAAAGGTAGGGGAAGCGCAGGCACAGGCAGGTGTGGGGATGCTCCCAAGGGCTCACGTACAAGTTCTGGGACGGGGCTGCTGTGCAGAGCCGGGGCTTGCAGACCCCTCTCTGTTGCCCGCGATGCAAAAGCACAAGCTCAGGTGGTTTTTTTTCCTGGCTGTTCAATAATTTGTTAAACTCCATATTAGCTCCTGTCTCGGCTAGGCTGCTGCCCCGCGGAAATCGCCCGGTATTAATTCATGCTGAAGAAGGGTTGCTGTCACTGGGGCGATGCAGGAGCGCAGGTGAAGTGACTTTGTTGCAATTTGCAGTTCAAATGGGAAGTTGCCGTGCTATAAATCTATTTCCAATCCAATTTAGATAAGACAGCCCTCTGTCCAAACATGCCTAATAACTCTGTAAGTACCACATCACAGAGCACCGTAATTATTCCTGGAGAAAAAAAAACCAGGAACGGACACATGTCGCTCTTTTGAAAGTACAATTAAAGCCCTTGCGAAGCCGCATCTGAAAGATGCAAGCCTGAGACAGAGGCGTCTATTCCCTCACTGCCGCGCGTGGGATTTATATTCCAAACTTCCATTAGCGCTAATGGCAGCTCCAGCCGCCGTGCCCCGATGCTCTGTGCATTCCGAGCAGGTTCGCACCGGCGGGGTGTAAACACCGGGCTGCGGGAGAGGCAGTGCCCGCCCTGGGGCTGCCGAGCCCCGGCAGCACCGCCCGCGGGTGCGAATTGCACCGAGTCCTTGGGGAGCAGCGGAGGGCTTGCGGCTGAGCGCTGCCGGGATGCTGGATGCGCTTTCCCGACGCTCATCCAGGCTGGAAGGACAAACCTCAGGCTCAGGACTCAGCGCTGCGCTGGTTGGTCCCCGTGGGGAGCTTTGGCCCCGTGCCTTGACTTGTGGTGTAGCGCTGAAAAAAACGTAATGTGATTAAGATGTATCTGTCTCTGAGCTTGAGTGAGGCAGAGGCAGTGACTCATACCACCTTGCTGGAGCTGTCAAAACACTTGGCTCGCGAGAATAGCCTTCTACACAAAAAGCACTGATTCAATATGTTTATATTTAAACAAAACACTCAGGGTCTGATTCACTGCGGCATTACTACAGCCTTGGATGGCTGTAACCCCAGCCAAGCGGCTCCAGGTGTGCACAGAGCCATCGAGTGCTGACTCCCAGTAAGTGTTAGAGAAAGGCTTGGTCCTTGCCAGCCTCGTGCAAGGAGAGGGGTCCCTCGAGGGCTTTAGCATCAGTGCTGATGTTGAGGGCACAGTGCAAGGTCACAGTTCATGCTCTCGTTCCCCTGATCCTGCAGACAGATGTGTGGGCACCACCAGCAGCCACAAAAGATGATGGTGACGAGATGGGTGGTGGTGGGATGGCAGCTGCACTGAGCACAAGAACAGACCCTGAGCTTCTCTCGAGCAGCCCTGGGATGGGCTTGTGTGCCTTCAGGTCACTTTCTCACCCTGCAGGTGTGCAGGCACTACTACCCCTTCCCTCCCGGGGATCTGAGCCACCTGTGACAGCCCGTGGGAGCTGCTGAGCTGGGGGAGTGGGTGCTCCAAGCTCTGCAGATTTGGAACTGCTGGGATTTGCTAACAGATGGTGCGGTGTTGAGCAGCTTGGGGCTACTTTGCTCCTAGAGTGTAGTCTTTCATTTAAAACTGGGAACACGTTTCAAGCCAAACTTGCAGCCTAGAGATGCTCTTGGTGTTTGCTTGGTCGTTGTTTCCCTTCCTTGCTCCTAAAGTTATGGGTGTTGGGGTGAGGGGATTGTGACAACTTTGCTGCTTTAGCTGATATAAGGTCTTTAGGAATTTAAATACAGCCAACCAAGGGTATTTCCCAGGCTGGTGCTGAACATAGTCCCAGAAAGAGGGTGCCAGTTGGGTGCTCAATGAACCCACTGCCAGGATGGTCATATGTGTCCCTCAGCAAAATACAATTTTTCCGTCTGCTCCTGCCAGCCAGCACCAGCCCCCAGCCCGTGGCATGTGCAGAAACATAGCCCTCCTTCCCTCCCAGCCACAGGCTGCCAGTGCTCCTTCCCTTGTCCTGGTTCCCTGATATGTCCAGGACCCTCTGTGCTCAGGGGATGCTGAATTTCACACTGTCACCCTCCATCTCTGGGGCAGGGAGCAGAATTCCTGTGGCCTGGAGCAGCAAGGGAGAGTTTTGCATGGAGCTGGCTGAGCAGCAGAACTGAGCTGAGATGCTCTGCATGCTGTGGTTGTCTGTGCTGCCCCTGCACTCAGGCTGATCTTCTGCTTCCACTGCACACAGGCAGTGATAGGGCGGTGCTTCCAGCCTTTTCCTTGAAAAACCCTAGGGATCATGTTGTAGTGTTTAGAGGCTTGGTTTGAGGGGGAGGCTCTACCTGTGTGCTGGGTTTGGCTCCTTTCCCAGCCCTGACAGCTTGGCTGGCTATGGGAATGTCACTTCATCTGTCTGTACCTTTGTCTTCCTCAGAGTAGTGTGAGGAAAACTGTAATGTTCTCCCATCCCATGGCACTGGGAGATAAATGCACTTGTTGTTGTGCTCAGATAACACAGTACTGGGGTTTCCACCTAGGAGAACATGATATCAGAGTAATTAAACATCCAGGCTGCCCAGGCTCTGGTGTAACTCAAACACTGGAATAAAACCTGCAAGCAGAGAAGGTTGCTGCATATGAATTTAAACCAGTGTTTGCAGGTACTCAGTGTCAATGGGGTGGTGAAGACCACAGCCCTGCCCTTGCCCTTGAGAGCTGAGGTGGGTGCTGGGATCATCTCTGGTGTGTGTGATGGTCCAGGGTGACCAGAACCCTGTAGTAGTCCTTGACAACCTTGGCAGCGTTGCCCCACTGCAAGAGCAATAGTCCCTCTCCTGGAGAAATGCTGCTCTTCTCTGCAATCCATGTCCTGAGGGGTCCCAGAGCAGGGCACAGGGGTCTGAACTCCAAATGGGGTGTTAATCCACCAGTCAGTTTTCTGCACAAACCTGCAGCATCCTTTATGAGAAACCTCCATCCTCACAGACTTGAAATTCAGTGAGAAAACACAAAAATCCTCTCGTTGAGAGGATTTCCTCTTCAGTCTGTTTTTGTGGGTTTTTGATGTAGAAGAAGGAAGGGAGAGCACATTGCTCCTTCCTGCCAGTGGAGAAGAGATGCTCTCAGTCCCTGGAATGGTTGTGTGGGTATCTTATCACTCCCACCAGCAGCTAAGACTCAGGGAGCCCCTCATGCCCCATGGAAGGATCCTTCCAGCAACATGAGGTCTGTGTTCTGGCTGTGCAGTATGTTTTGGCTTTTCTACTGTATCAGGGAGGCTGTCCAGAACCAAATCCTTTATTTCCTCAGAAAATCTAAGTTTCAAATGCTCCCATAAGGAGATCCCAATATGGGGAAGAAAATATTTCCCATAAGACCTGACTTTGAGTTATTCTATGAAGTGGGTCTGGATACTTTCTTTCCCTGAATTTCCTTTAGACATAAGTATAATAAAGTTTGGGTTTGGTTGTTTTTTTTTTTTTTATTTTAATTTTTTTTTTTTAAATAGTGCATTTAAAAGCAAATAACCGAAATTTCTTACAAAAAGGAGGGTTTGGGAGGAGATGGTGCCTCCAGAAATGCACATGGCTCCTCATATTGTGTAGTGAATAGCCAGGCAAAGCCCAGTCCTGGCTCTCACAGGGACCCAGCGCTCACCAGGCTGAGTACTCCCGGAATTATGGACCTCATTAAGATGCTGAATTAGCACCATGCCACCTTTCCAGGGAGATGGGCAAGCTCAGAGCAGGCAGCCAGGCCTGGCTGCAGGTNTAAAATAGTGCATTTTAAAAGCAAATAACCGAATTTCTTATAAAAAGGAGGGTTTGGGAGGAGATGGTGCCTCCCAGAAATGCACATGGCTCCTCATATTGTGTAGTGAATAGCCAGGCAAAGCCCAGTCCTGGCTCTCACAGGGACCCAGTGCTCACCAGGCTGAGTACTCCCGGAATTATGGACCTCATTAAGATGCTGAATTAGCACCATGCCACCTTTCCAGGGAGATGGGCAAGCTCAGAGCAGGCAGCCAGGCCTGGCTGCAGGTGCCTAGAGTGCCCTGGTCCTCTGCAGGGCTCTGCTCTGGAGGAACAGACCTCCACTGGGCTCTTGCCACAGGACAAAAGCCCAATAATTCCTTCTCTTATCCCGAATGTTGAGCCTCCGTCCTCTGTGCTCTGAAAAACTGAAGCCACCCGGAGAACAAACCAGCTCCATCACCCTCCCACAGAACTGGGGCTCTCCTGCTTCTCTGAGACGACACTACCATCTAGTGAACACACTCTGCATTGGTTTTCCAGGGAAGCCACGGAGCTCCGTGCACGGCATGTGGAAATCAAAACCCAACCCTCGGCTCACACACCCCACAGCAGGGCACAGGGTCCCCTGTCCTGCACACAGGTGGCCCCATCCTGCTCCCTCCCGCAGTGCATGGTGACCTTGTCATCGAGGGCATCTCCTGCCTGCTCTGTGGGGCTGTGGCTGGCCAGGACACGCCACTCAGCTCTAGGACCAGGAGACCCTGCCTGTGCCCGGTGCTGTGGTGGTCACTCCAGAGAGGGACTTGCTGTGCTGGCAAGCCTCAGGGTGGGTGTTTCAGAGACAGTTTCACATTTGCCAACCTCTCAGATGTTTTTCCAGTGGGTTGAGGGCTGCAAGCTGAGGCTGAGCATTGTTCCTTGCTGCACTCCCACTCTGGATCCCTCCTTCCCCTGCACAGCCCAGACTGTGATGTTATAGCCACCCTGGCAGCAAGTGTTACTGACCTTGTTTTCCTTCTTTTGTGCAGAGCTGATCTGATCGGGGCCTACCAAAGACATTAACGACGTCGAAAGTAGCTTACTTTAAGAGAAAATATGCAGAAGAAGAACATTTACATCAAGATTACCATGAGTATTGTCCAAAAGTGAGTATCTCTCTCGCCCCAGACCCCACCCTCTCCCCATTTTCATTCCTTGATGCTAAAGACCCACCCATTTACTCCGCAGCACCTGATACTACCAGAGGACCGGACTTGTATCCTAAAACTATCTCTCCAGAAACTCCGCTTCCTGGATGACCCCGAAGCCTATCTCCGTAGGTCTGTATTAATTAACAATCTGTTGAGGAAGATCCACCTAGAGACAGAGAGGGAGAGCTATGAATACTTTAAGGAGGCTCCGTGCTATAGGACTGCCTACTCTGACGCACGAAAACGGCTGAAGTTTATGGTGCAGGAGTGCTGTTCCCAGTCGCTCTATTATGAAGAGCTGCACTCGTATCGCATCGTGCCTTACTCTGCAGAGAACGCCGTTTACGGGATGGGCTACACGGGCAGCCACTTGGAGCAAAATTCTCAGTTGCTTATTTATAAAATGAATTAAAGTAGCTGTTAGACCCACTGATGTTTGTTTCTGAATGCTTGAACTGCTTGTTGAGGTGTTGAGATGAGGCACTAATTGCAGATGTGTTTGCGATCAGAGGCGGAGGCGCCGGGAGCTGAGTGGAAGGTGCTTTGGATAATGCTCTGCAGCCCCCGCTGTTAAACCCCGGTGTGAAGCACCTTGCTGTACACACAGAGAGGTGCAATTCGGAGGTCCTAACCTGCAGAGACTGTGCGCAAGGCGGTTTGTAGAAACAAAGCTGCACTCAAGTTACCTGTGTGTAGATACAGATGCTCCAAATCACTTTTGCAGTTAAATTACGCCGTCCCCGGTGCAAGGGGAGCCCCCGAAGCAGTGGAGTAGTCTAACAGTGAGGAGTAAAACACAAGTTGTCTGCTGTAAAGGCATAGACAGAAAGTTTCTTTGAGAATTGCTTTGACCATGAAGGAGTCAGTGCCAAAGGAATCAGTCTTTAGCTTAGGATTTTCAGAGACTGAACTCGCTTGCTACTTACAGACACTCTGTACTGAGATTTGCAAGGGTTTGTGGGTTGGTTTTTTTAAAAAATAATTGCATTCACCTTTTACTTATATTATCTCTTAGCTGGTATCTACTTTGCTATTTTAATACGAACCAGAATGACTCACAGGAAAGATTGTTTTCTTCAGCCCATCATCGGTGTTCCCTTAACTTCATTTGCCTCTTTCCCTAGCTGTTTCCCGGATACTTCTTTGCATGCTAATCTGCTGTTTGGCCCGAGGTTCACACTGGTGCTAGGGAATAGACAGCAATTTCTTTTTATGTGGACTATAAAAGGCAGCAAATCAACAATAACTCTCATAGATAGAGAATGAATGTATCTGACAGATGCTGGTAAGACCTCAGAGGTTCTCCTGATGAAACTGCTCAGCATTAGTAATAATGTTTCAGGTTAAGTGAAATGTCTAATTTCAATCTGGGAATTAACTTTAGAATATGTAAATATATATATTTCACAAGCTATGGCATGTGTGGGATGTTCAGCAAACGGAATGACTACAAGTGGAAAGTTTCATAGCTGCCAAAGCTACGTCATGAAAATACCAAAGAGTAACATTAGGGGAAAGATGATGCTCCAGAAATGGGGTCAGAAGCAAAGATTGCACTATAATCTGGGGGAATGTGATTAACGAGCCTGTAAATTAGCTGTTAGTGATACACTCGCAGCTCCCCCACGGGGGACCTGCATCCCAGAACTGCTGAACAAATATACAAGATGGTTCAAAGCCTGTCAAAGTCCTACAGGTCTGTTGGCTTACAGCGAAGAAAATGGCTTTGCCTCACTAGCTATCATCACTTTAAAGCTTTAAAGCAAAGTAAATAATAGCGCACACTCAGCTGGAGGCAGAGATATATATGTATCTAAGAACCTAATTTTTTTTTATTTTGAAAGGCTTTGTTCTTGCAGATGTGGCTGATGCTATTTCTGAAGCATTATATAGTGTGAACAAATACTGTGGCTTGCCAGGAACGTGCTTTTTGTGTCAGATTCCTCCTGTCACCCTGCTCAGAGCATCCTGGTCGTGTGTGTCGCACATATCGTCACAGCTCCCAGGCACGTGTTAGTACTGGAGAAAGGGCAGAAAGGCAAAAGCAAAAAGGTGTGAAGAACAAAGTTAACTCTGGTATCAGTAGTTAGAAGTCAGTACAGGTTTAGGAGACAGAAGGAAGCAGTACAATCTTGATTTTTTTTCCTTTTTAAATTAAAAAAAATGTCAGCAGTGTAGTTCAAAACAAGGATAACCTGCAAACTGGAGAATATAAACATCTCAGATACTGTGGGAAGGCTGAAAAAAACAGGGCAGTGCTGCTTGGGAGGTGCTGTTAGTCATGATGAATGTTCAGATTTTTGGTTTTGCTTTGAGACAAGTCACATTTATGTGTCTCTTACAAAAGGGTGTCTTTCAACCCTCGGCCAGTGCAGCTCAGCCTCAGAGCTGCCTGGCTGTGTGTGGTTTGGTTCCTGCTGCCCCTGGGCTTGCACCAGCCCAAAATCATGCAGTTGATCAAGTTGCATGATTTGAGAAACAGTTTCAATGTGGTTTGAGAAATCTCCAGTTTGAGATATTTCCAGTGGAAAGGGGCCATGCCCACCTCAACAGGGGGCTGGGGGAGCCCAGGCTGCTGATCAGGTGTGTAGGACAGCCCCAGTACCACCAGTAGGAGCTGGCAGAGAAGCCCATCTCTGTTGTGAGAGGTGCCATTATCCCCCAGGGGCTCTCCGGCCTCTCGGCACCAGGAACGCCTCGTGCCACCCCAGGGCTGGGGGAATGGTAAAGGAAAATTGCTCCTGTCATCTGATTTTTCAAACCATGTAATTTTCCACTCTGCAGTGGTTTGATTTAAGCATTTTTTTTCTCTTCATGTCTGTTTTTACCTGATTTCATAATGATCTAGCATGGATAGGAAATGCTAAAATGCTTCTTTTCTCTCGCTGACTGACTTTTTATATTCATAAGATGGTTCTGGCTTGAATAAACAAAACTTTTAACTTAAAGGTAGAACTGTTTCAATGAAATGAAAAAAGCTCACTAGGATCAAAGTCTTTAACCTTACCTGAAAAAAAAAACATTTGCCCTGTCAGATTCACCTTTGAAGAGGTTCTTTGCCTGCTGAAAGAGGCAGATACTTTCTTGCTTATTGAAAGCTTCTCTGATAAGGCGTTGTGATAACTGAACAGATATAACAGACAAAAATCTGCATCAGGTCACAAAACACCTTGGGCTACCTAGGAAAGAGAATGATAATTTACTCATGTTTTTCTCATATGTTGTTTTCTTGAACAAAACACATTGTCTCTTTTTAAAATTTTCACTTGCTCCAGGAGCCGTTAAAATGGATTATTTCTTTCTAGAGAACAAATAGGGTATTTTATGGTTGACTTTTTGATAAGGAATTGAATCAAAGGTTCACTATTCTAAACGCTTTAAGTCTGCTTCAGTTTTTACTGCCTTCTGCTTCGCCCAGTGATTGGTGCTGCTGAAAAGTGGGTCTGAAAAATTCAACTTGAGTGCTTAAAAATAGTTTATGGGGCGATAAAGAAGTACAAATGTGCAATAACACTGCAAGTGACTCCCGGAATATTTAATTTGACACCTTTTGAATTATATACTTATATTGATTTTAACATTTAGTTGCCAAGTTACTGGGTACCAGCATTTTAATACAGCTACATACAGTGATTTTTCTTTTTTGGGTTTGTAGCTACAGTTCAGCTCTTCTGGCTTCTGATGTGAGAATCTGTCTGTAGGTGGTCAACTTTCAGTGAGATAGATTTATATATATATATGTTCTATTATGACTGCATTAGGAACTCCTACATATGGGCTATGTTTGCACTGGATGTAAAGAAAGTCCTTGCTTCCCTTTGACTCAGTTGCCTTGGAGATAGAATATTCATCAGAGAGAATATAGATGAGCTGGGTATCAAGGGCAGACTTGGTGAGGAGAGCTGAGCGTTTTGAAAATGACTGGCTTAGGACATTTTCACCTGGGAACAGCAGCACACTCGGCTGTAATTAGTGTTTCTACGAGTTGAGTTTTCTTTGTGCTGCTTTTCTGGCTGGACATGCTGGTGAAGGGTGCACGGGGGTGGCTTTGTGGGGGCCACGGCGTGGGTGTGGATGGGGTCTTCTGCAGAACCCCAACACTGAGTTTAAGCAACATGGTCTAGTGAAGGTGTCCCCACCCACGGCAGGAAGGTTGGAACCAGATGGTCTTTAAGGTCTCTTCCAACTCAAACCATTCCATGATTCCATGATTCTGTGACATTAGGGCCCTGATCCTGTAAATGCTTCGGTTATCACCCGATTTCCTTGCACAGACCCTGTCTCTGAAGCCCGAGAGGCTCCTCGTGTGCTTGATGCTCAGCGTGTGCATGAGCTTGTGCAGGGCTGGGGCCGCGCCCGCCGCAAAGATCCCCCTCAATCGCCGCGTTTGCGGTGTCGGCGATCGCCGAGCCGCCGCTTGAGCTCTTGAGTACATCTCTATTGCACTGTAAATTGAACTTCTGTTTTCTAATGAATGTGTTGAGTACATGGACTATCGTGCCTTAAAGTCCCATCCTCGTATGAGCCTTGTAAATGTTCTGTAAATCCGCAAACCGTCTATCGCTGGTATCTCTGTGCACTCTCTGATTTGGTACTTGGCAGGACCCTGGGAAACCCAGCCCTGACCTCAGTTTGCCATGAACACAGAGGGGATTTGCCAATTCCCTCTTTTCTTTTTTCCAGATTGCTTTCCTCTCCGACATTAATGAAATTCTGTTTTTCTGGTTCCCACCTTAGCTGGGCTCTGGGCCACCTGCAGCACCAGGAGCCCCTTGCAGGAGCTCAGAAAGTTGTAAAAAAGTTGTCTCCAGATTTTAAATGCCACCTGTAGAGCGCTCCCAGGAGGGAATCACAGCTGCATACAACAACTGTGGCAGGTGTTGTCAAGTATATCATCATATATTTGACACGACTGACAAAGCAGAGAGGGGAACATCTATTCCTATTGAAATGCATGAGCCTGCATTATGTTAAATACATGGTGATTATACACCAAGTAATTGGAATAATACCTACTGGTTCTGTAACAAAATAAACAAAAAAAGGCTTTTTAATGTTTAAAATTACGTGGGACCTGATTGAAGGTTTTTACGAAATTGTTTTCTAAAGTGAATAGTAGAAAAAATGTATATGTATTTTAAATATACGTATGATGTGCATGTTATTAATAAAGATCTATTTCTATTGAACCAGATGGACTCTTGCTGGATGTATGTTGTTTGGTTTACAAGTTAACATGTAATGCTTCTAAACAAAGGTTTCTAACCCCATCAATCCCCTAAAAAGCTTATAACCACAGATTCTTTGAGGGACCTGGATTGGAGGATGAATCTGGGGTAACTCCTCTGTCATTCACTTGTTCTGCTCTGATCCCATTGTTTTCATCCCAACTTGCCTATGGACTTGCAAGACCCTTCTTCTTTCCCTTGTTTATGTATTTTATTTAAAAATCTGCAAGGAACCATTTTTCTAATGATGTTCTGCAGGGCATGTTCCAGATGCTGCCGAAGGGTCAAAGTTAAAACAGTTAGCTATTGGAGCAGTTCAGAAAAATGGGATTTTTTACTAAAAATCCTGATTATGATGGTAAGATCCCCATTTTCCTCATCATCAGGGATTTTCTTGAAGACTACTTTCTTGAAGAAGCTGAAGTTAAACATTGAAAATATTTAAGAGATACTGAAAAGGAGAAATTACAAAATGATGGGCTTTCCCCTGTGGGCAGGAGCCTCTTGAAAGGGAAACATCTTCCAGGGCCAGGTGCTTCAGCTCCCACCTCCAGCCAGGGCTTGGGTACCACCTGGGGCTGCAGGTCCAGGTTTTGTGAAGCCTGAGCATCCCAACCAGGTGCCATAGGCCCAGCAGCACATCAGTCACCTCCTCTGAAGGTGTTGCGTGAGGAGACAACAGCTGGATGTTTCAACCTGAGGGCAGCTCTGAAACCACTGATCCTGAGCCCCCTACATGCCTCATGTGAGTGTGGTGCTGCCAGGATTAGCAGCCACCACCCAAATCCTGGGATGTTCTTTATCAGACACAGTCCTTTACCTATCTCTGAACCACTCCTCTTTTTAACCAAAAACAATACCTAGACCTTGGCCCGGGGATGCACACGACTTAGAGGAAAGGGCTTCTTGCTGCACGTCTGCAGGTTTGGCCTGGTTTTTTCCCATATTTTGTGTGAATGACCAAGGGTCTCTGGGGTGACATAGTCGTGGCACAGAGAAATATATTCAAGTGGCCAAAATTCCTGCTGGATCCTTTGTAGGAGCCGCCGCCTCTGAGGATTCACCACACTGGTAAGAGATGCTGAGGCTTCCTTGGTGCAGTTGTGGGGAGAACTGCTTTAGTGTGGAAACAAAAGGCAATGGAGCAGCTTCCCCCATCCCAGCACAGAGGCACTGGGTTGTCCAACACAGGCAAACACTTTCCCACTATGGATATTTTCAAAGTCCTGTGAATCATCCTGCCAGAAAGCAAATTTGTCTGCAGGCTGAAGGTGGGGTCCTCTATGCCAATTCCTCTGCTGCTAAAGGAGGTGATGAAGGTGCCATGGCCAGACCAACCTGGGCTGGCTCTACTCTCTTTATTTATTTATTTATTTATTTTTGTAGCTCTTTACAGCCACTAGGAATTAAAGTAGCTGCTGGGCTGCCCTACCCTGGCACTGCCAGCCCAGATTCGTGGAGCAGCTGGCACAGGACCCAGGGAACCCAGCCGAGAGCTGTAACTCACCATTACATCCCACCCTTGGTGCATTTCAGGGCTTAATTAATTCAGGCCCCAAGATAAGCAGCAGTGATGGCCAAACCAGGTGATGCTGTGAGCTTCTGGCTGCAGAGCGAGCGCTGTGCAGAGCCCTGCAGCCTCCCAGCTCTCCTAGTCCAGTGGGGAGGTCTGCTCTGCCTTGCTGCCCGCAGGCTGGCGTGCCACTGATGGGAAATTGTCCCCAGCTGGGCTTAGTGGTGCCAAATTGTAGCTCTTACTGGTTCAAGGAGCCTTTTTTCCTGACACAAACTGCTCGGTGGAAATCGTGGCCAATTTGCTGCAAGGAGGTTTGTGTGTAACATCTGCTGTCAGGGAAGAGGAAGGATGGCTGGGAAGGGAAAGGTCTCTCTCCCTGTGAGGTGCCAGAATCCCCTGTTCATAGTGAGGAAGCTGTTAATGCTCTCCCATGTTTGAGGCTCAGGACCATGTAGATATTTCAGGTGTGCTGAGACCATCCCATTACAAGGTTTCCTGGGTTCTGTGCCTGCTGCTCCATGAATCTGGGCTGGCAGTGCCAGGGTAGGGCAGCCCAGCACAGTCTGGGCATCTGACAAGCCCACAGCCTTTGCTGGGATAATGGGGGAATCCACAGGAGTTTTGCAGCCTGTCCCCATTGGGATCATCAATCCCATACACAGAGAGCATTCCAAAAGGCTGGATGCACCATGCCCCAGGCAGGCAGGGTCTCTCCCAAAACTGTCTAGTGCAGGCAGGGGTGGCAGCTTGAGTTGGTGTTATCCAGGGAAACATTGGGATTTTGTAGGTAGATGGAACTGCAGGGTGGGACTCTGTGAATGCCCCCACTCTGCCAGTGCCATAAGGACCTAAACATTCTGCATTGGGTTAGCAGGTGTTAATGCAGGTCCTGTATGGCCAGGTGTAGGGGGTTATATCCTGCTAAAACTGTTCCTGATGATCCCAATGAGATGGGGCCCTTGCTTATAGCATTAGTGTAAATAGCTCTTTTTCTGCAAAGTTTTGGGTCTAAGGCCAAAGGACATCCTGGTACCATTTTGGGGGCACAGGTCCATATGCAGATAGCTCAGGTGAAGATGTGTCTGCTCTGGAGGAGAGCCAGAGGCTGTATCTAATTGCTGCTTACGTAGGTGGGATGCAGAATGAAAAGGCTCTTGTGGGAGCATCTGAATAAGGAAAAAACCCCTGGTCTGGAAGTGGTGGAAGGTCTCAGGGGCCTTGCAGTTGCTACCAAGAAGTTATTCTTCTCCTGGGATTGTTTTACCTGGTAATTTGTGTTTCGGGAGATGGGTCTGAGTGAAGCCGTGACCAGGGGCTGAGGGACTGGCTCAGTGGTGTCTGCGCTGGTTCCACTTGGGATAAAAAATCAATGCTGCAAGTGCCAGGAGGGAGACTTCTCACGAGGCTGAAAAAGCCCACACGGATCTTGCATTTGCTGTTCTCAAGGCTGGGATCACCTGGAAAGCAAGGGCAAACTGCAGCTGACACGGGGCAATAGCAAGTCAAATGCTGGTGCCCTGGGGACTGAGCCTGTCCTGTAGGACACCGTGTCCCTTCCTCCCCGGGCAGGTCCCCACTCCCCCAGCGGTGCAGGGCAGGCTTTGTGCCTGAAGATGGCACTGCTGCATTGAAGGATTGCTGGAAAATTGCAGTCATGGAGCTGGGTGGAAAAGCAGGAGAGCAGAGCTGCTGAGGGGAGCCCAGGTGTGGGTGCAGTGGTGGGCTCTGGTTGGGGCTTGAAGGACCCTGTTTCCCACGGACAGGCCACCCCCAAACAAGGCTCACTCTGTACCTGTTTGCGACATCATCCTGAGTTTTTCCTTAGCTTTTGGCCCCAGAGTGTGTCCAAATCTTGCTCGTTTGGTGTAAATGCTCTCCTCTGCTCTTTTAAGAAGCTGTATGGTGTGTGTTGGTTGCTGTGCTCTGCAGAGGTCTGGTGTGAGCAGGACAAAACACAAGGAGCTGCTCCAACTTATTTACAAGGGACAATCCCCTTCTTGCTCTGGTGGTAAGAAGATGGATGGGAGTGTGACCCAGGCTCTGCCCAGGTGCTCACATCAAGTAAAACAGCAGCGGCCAGAGCCAAAAGGTGCGAATGAAGCTGTCTTTTCTGGGGCTCTGCTCCTCCTCTCCTTCACTTCTTGAAGGACCTGAAGAAGCAGCAAATGAATCCCTACACCATGCAGGTAAGAATTAGGCTCTGCAGTGAGGGAATGATGACACTCCCTGGCCCCTGGATGACCAAGCTGTCCCAGGTCTGTTGTCTGACCATCAATATTGTCTCTGTTTCATTGCAAATATGGTGGGAGACTGCAGTCAGGGTGAAGTGGCAGTGATGCCTTCTAGGGGTCATAACAGAGCATGAAGTAGCCCAAAGGCAGTGTCCAACCTGAGCTTGGGGCATTACCTGAATGCCAAGAGATCCAGCAGGTAGGATGTGAGGGTGCCCTGAGGTACAGTCTGTGTCTGGTTTGAAGGGCTCCTAGGCAGAAGGACACCATCCCAGGTCAGACATGGATGCAATTGCTCCTCTGAAAGCTTTGTGTGGCTCAGATTTTGTCAGTTCTGTCTGTCCTCAGCCCCTGAGCCATGGACCTTGTGGGATGGATCCCATTCACCCACTTGGAGCTGGGTCTGGATTTACAGTTTTCTGTGCATTGGCACCCTCAAAGGCCACCAAGAGAGAGAAGAATTCCTTGCCCATGATGTTAACTCTGTCCCTATGCACACGCAATAAAAACGCATATCTGTGTGTGTCTTTCTCTTCACCACTGGAGGGCTGCATCTACCTGCAGACTCTGTTTAGGTTACACTAAACCCAGAGCACCTGTCACCTTGAGAGATGTGTTGTGCCAGAGTAATTGGGAGAGGCTGAAAAGCAGAAACTGTTTTCTTTTGGGAAAAATCTGGCTGTAAACTTCATCGGTTTGCAGTGAAAGCGCTTTTTTTCCCTGTTGGAAGCTTTGTGGTTAGTTCTAATAAAGGCAGTAGGTTGGGAGGGAAAGGGGAAAATTTTTTCAGGCTATCAGGGCTGTGAAAATAGGAGCTTTGGTTTGTTTTGAGCTGTGTTCCCTCTTTCATAAATTAAATACTAGGACCACTGGAGATTAAGAGGTCCTTGATCTCCTGAATTTACTCCCAGCTATCTATTTCTGTGTTGTGCCTGTGCTGGACAGCGGCTCCCTGAGGCTCAGCCGCCCTGGTCTCCAAACCCGAGCCCTTCTGGTCCCCTTAGGATCAGGTTTCTGCAGCGTCTGACCAATGGGCTGAGCTCATTTTCCTGCTTAACTCACAGGAGTGGAAGGTGCAGCTGGGCAGCAGGGGTTTGGCAAGTGAAATGTTTTATCTGCAGATGTGTTACAGTGTGCTGGAGAGTTGTGCCTCTCCGAGGCTCTCTGCCCAGACTGTCGTGGGGGTTTTTTTTCAGCTTCACACAGACTTTGCAGATTTCTATTCTAGCTTTGAATTCCTATAGCTTGGAGACACAGCAGAGCTGATAGGAGCAGCAAGACAGGTATTGCCTTCAGCCATGCCTGTCCCCTTTTTAACTGCAGGGTGAAGTTTGATTGACTCTCAGGCAGTGCTTCCTTGGGAATGGGGAACCCTTGGGATGACTGCCCCGATGAAGACTCACACTTGGCAGAGTGACTTTGTTGCTTGTCCATTTGGACCCATCACCTTTTTCTCACACCACCTTGGGTTCACACTTCCAAGGGTTGCTGGAGAAATTCAGCTAAAAGCAGTAGTGTTCCTGCCGTGGATTGAATAAAGCTCTGCTTGGGCTACAGAGGGCAGCAAATCGTTCAGAATACAAAAGGCTTCATCCCATGCTAATTTCAGCAGCTGCAGCTCAGTTGGAGAAGTTCCCTGCAGCCGAGAAGAGGAATGGGGCCCCACTGCAGGGACCAAGTGACAGCAGGGCCACCTTCCTTGCTGAGGGTGTCTGCTGTAACCTGTGGCTCTTCTCCACAAACTCCTGAGGAAATGTTTGCCGGTAGAAGCTACCTGGGGTGGAAAACTGTGCTTTGTGTTTTCCAGACTACGGTGTGATATTTAAAGTTGGTTTTTTCCCCCCCATGTAGGTTTGTGCTCTCACCTGAAAAGTCACAGGAGCAAGCAAGGAAGGGCTGCCAGGTTAAAACCACAGGAAAGTGCTCTGTGGATAAAGTCTTCTGCTTTGCTTGCAGGTGTTGCATGGGCACACAAACCCCTCTGCACCTTGGTGTTTGTGCTTCTTGCTAGGAGTTGGGCAGGGAAGTGTATAACTGCTTCCACGAAAGCTTTTGGGGATTTCTTAAAGAAATCTTTCATGGAACTTGAAATTTTGAAAAGGCCTTTCTAGATGAGAGCTCTTTGTGCTGCATCTTTCTGTGTCTCTCTCCCTCCCCTCCCCTCCCAGATGACCGGGTTCCTTTTAAACTCCTTTGAAATTAACAGCTTTGATAAATAAATCAAACAGCATTGTGCTTCAGAATCACTAAGGGGATCTAACACTGGTCAGCTACCAAACTGCTCCCTTTGAAACCCTTGCAGAAAGGGAACCAATTGTATTAAATATCCTGTGTCCTCCTGTCATTCACATTTGGAGTTTTTTGCCCAGTTGCCTGCCCAGGTTTCCCGGAGAAGATGTGTATGTCCCATCCCTGGAAGTGTTCAAGGCCAGGCTGGATGGGGATCTGAGCAACCTGGTCTGGTGGAAGGTGTCCCTGCCCATGGCAGGGGGGTTGGAACTAGGTGGTCTTTAAATTCCCTTACAGCTGAAATAATTCTGTGATTCTTTGAGACATTTCATTTCCCTGGGAACCCATGGGATAATTTTCTTTTCAGCATACAGAAGGAACGTGCCAGGAGAAAGAGCCACGCAGTAACGCTGCCGAGAGCGTGGCTATGGCGAGATAGCCNTGTGCCAGGAGAAAGAGCCATGCAGCTCTGTTGGCTCCTGCTGAACCCCTTCTGGGTTACACAGAGATTTTATAGACCTGTGAGTGGTGGCAGCATCTCTCTCTACACTGAGTAATTCTGGATGCTGGTATGAGGAATGTCAGCAGTGCTCACTACTGAACAGAAGGAATGAGTGGTGAAGGGTCTGGAGCACAAGTCCTATGAGGAGCAGCTGAGAGAACTGGGGGTGTTCAGCGTGGAGGAAAGGAGGCTGAGAAGAGACCTCATCACTCCCTCCAACTTCCTGAAATGAGGTTGTAGCCAGGGTGGGGGTCAATCTCTACTCCTGGGTAGCAAGCGACAGGACAAGAGGAAACGGCCTCAAGTTGTGCCAGGGCAGATTTAGATTGGATAGTAGCAAAAATTTCTTCACTGAAAGGCTAGTCAGGCATTGGAACAGGCTGTTCAAGGAATCAGCATCCCTGGAAGTGTTCAAAATATGTGTGTATATGGTGCTCAGGGTCAAGGTTTAGTGGTGGACACGTCAGTGTTAGGTTGATGGATGGACTCAATGATCTTAGAGGTCTTTTCCAAGCTTAGCAATTCTGGGATTCTATGAAAGTGCATAAAAGGAGTGAAACACAAGTCTGTCCACTGTGCATGTATTTAGTCAACCCCCTTTTTGCCCTTCCTGCTTATGGGATGGTGGGAGCAGCACAGAATTGCAGCAGGCTGGAAATGTATTTTTCTTACAAAAGGCAGCTTCTTTTCCAGTCCAAACATACACCGAAAGGGACGAGAGCAGACAAGAACTAGCTGGGATAAGGTATTAACACAGAGAAACAGGTATTGGACTGGCTGTTTTGGGTGATCTCTTCACTTCAAAGACAGTTTTGATAGAGGCAAAAATGCTGCTAAAGCCCAGGTTAATGCGGACCAAAATAGCACTGCACTGTCATTGTTAGTAAGGAATGTTTATTTTTTTTTAATTGAGCTATTCTGGGGGCTTAGATAAGCTCAGAAGGATCTGGCAGGTGAAATTTTGGTAAATTCTAGCTGGCTTTCCCATTTGGGCTCCTTAAGGGGTGACAGAAGGGCAACTGCCAAAAAGTATCCAGTCTTGGTTTGGAGACTCGTCCTTCCCAAGTAGACTGTCCCAGTGGTCACAACCACTTAAAAAGGTGACTCTTTTTCTTTTTAATTCCCTTTTTCAAGTGTCTCCTTCCTAATTGGAACTGGTCTGGATGCAGCTTCTAGCCAGGAGCATTTTGTTAAGCTGCTCTCCTAGATTAAGAATCCCTTTTAAGTGCCTGTTTTCTTCTCCATGTGAAGACAGCATAATCAAGTTGCCTCCCACTCTCTCCCTTTTGAGACTAAACAGATTGATCTCCCTGTCTGTGGCTAAAAGGCCTTTTCTAAACCTTCCATCAGAGCTTCACTTGGGTATCTGGGCCTGAAATGGGGCTCTAATCACTGCGTGAGTCTTGGGCTAAAGTGATTTTCTAAAGTATAACACGAAGCATTAAGGATTTCTTGGCCTATACAGAGTGTAGCCTCTTTTAATCCGGTTTCTTGACTCCTGCCTTTTTGTGTTTGTTTCAGTGGTTTGGACTCTGTGTTGCAAAATTGATTCTGGATATATCACCCTACAGTGCCAGGAGACAGGCTGTTGGCTTGGGGTGCAGATCCCTTTTGTCAAACCCAGAATATTTCCTGTTCTCATTAATTCCAGGTCATTCTGGAGAGAGAAGGTGAAAGGACACACACCTGCTGGAAGGGGACAGGGAGACAGAGAGTGCAGCTTTGAACTGAGGGAAGCCTCATGCTCCTTCTGGCTGCTGCCAGTGCCACTGTGATGGCTACAGGGCAGGAGGTACTAAGGTTATATTGGTCCATCACTGGGGTTCATAACAGCTCCTCATTGCCCTACATGATGTTTTCCTAGCATAGAATTTCTGACACGAAATTCTTCACAGGTAAGAGCTCTGTTTTTCCCTCTACTACAAAGGTATTTTTAAAAAAATGCTGCATATTAAAAGAAGAAGGAAAAAAATTGTTACAAAAACATGGGCAACACAGGAAAAAAAAAGAGGCAGGTGAAATAATTTGTGTTGTCCCCTTGGGTGTTGCTCAAGCTGTTGTCTGTAATCCATGAGTGCTGGAGCTCAGGGGATCATGCAAGTCCCAAAAACCTCATCCTCACCGTCAGTGCAGAGCTCTCTGAGAGCACCCAGGTGTTACAGAGCAGTGTTAATCAGGAATCCCAAGCCTGGGAAATCAAACTCTGTCCCTGTAACACGAACTTCAGAAACCCTTGGGTGGTTCTGTAGTCAATGCTAGGAGCTGCTACTGCAGATCAAGAACAGGAGAAATTCCTGTTAAATCAACATTAGATTAATATTTATAGTGCTGTGACTGATGAGTAGATAATCTGCCTTCACACTGATGCTAAAAATTTATCCTGATTCCTGCTTCAGGAGCTGGTTCTGCTTCCCCTGGAATGCCCTTTATTGCACTAATGCTGTCCAGAACGTGCCTGCATTGAAAACCTGCTGTGTGTAAAACTCAGATGACTTCAAGTAGCTGTCAAGGTGTGCTGGATCCTTTTAGTGAAGCAAACTTCCACTGATGCAGTGCAGACTTACAGTGCAAGTGGTGGGATGGGGACTGGGATGTGTAGTGGGACTGCAGGAGCAAGGGGAAGGCCAGAAACCATTTTGGTGGTGATTTATCACATGGATGAGTTTGAGCAGATGGGTTTGCTGCTGGCTGATTCACTCCTGGGGATGAAGGAGAAATGCAGGGAGGAACAAAAAGCAAAATGTTAATGCTCTGTCCAGTAAGAATTATGGTGGCACACAACACAGATACAGATGTGGTGTGTGTCTAGTTGTGCTCTAGAGAGTACCTAAGGGCACAAGGAAGGATATCATATTCCCTCTTAGAACCAGTAGGGTTCTTTTCATTCCTGATCGTTAGTGGTTTATGTTCCTGCTTATCTTTTGTCAAATATAGTAAGAATAAAGCTCCAAGATTTTTAATAGCTGTATAAAAAACATAACAGGCAAAGCCCTTTTTTTTTTCCCTAGTAACTCCTCTGCCTTCCACTGAAAAAAAAAAAAAAAGAAGATAAACTCTCCAAACTTGTGTAGGAGAGAAAAGCCATCAAACAATCTGTGGCTGCCAAAGTCCAAATTAAGGAGAGGTCAAAGACTGAATAACAAAACTCAGAAATATGAAAATGAAGCCAAAGGCAGAGCTGTGGTCCTGGCCACTGTGATTGCTTTTTTGAGAGGAAAGGAAACATGTATGGTTGTATATTTGTTAGTAGAAAGCCAGGCACACTTCCCCTCTCTGAAAGAATAAGATAGAGAGATTTCTTTCTGGATACTATGGAAATAATAGAAATTATGAGATGAAAGTGAATAGTTCAGAAATAAATGGATAAATACCACTTTACACTACTAAATTGTCTCTCTTGATGAGTTGTAATAATTAGCAAGCTTTCATTTCCTAGCAACAGTCCTTCTAATGAGAACACCTTCTATCTTTCTGGTGAGCAGCTGAAGCCAAAAATCTGTAACAAGTGAATGAGTTGGCTGTGACATGTCAGGGTTACCACGTGGCCATGAATGTTTTGCAAAACACAATGTCCCATTACAACTCATTAAGTATTGTTTTTCTTTCTGTTTCATATACTCTCATTAATTTGTCAGCTCAAGGTGTTTCTTTTTTTTCCCTTTAATGCTATGTTCTTGCTCTCTCTGAAAATCTTTTAAGCACCTGTTCAATTTGAGCTCGTAGTAAAAGAAATTGCATGAAATCTTCCTGCAACAACAAAAAGATGTGCTGATGACCCTGCTGTTCATATCCCAGCTGAGATAAACTTCCAGGTGTGAAAGTTTGTGTAATCCTGATGATGCCAAATGTTCCTTGTACTTTCTGCTCTGATTTCACACAGAAATTACCATGGCAGTGCTGTGGAGCTGCTAAATGGGACTGTCCAGGAGACAACAGTATCCAGAATACGAGGTAAAAACTACTCATCTAAAAACTGAAACCTTCATTCTCTTTGGAGCAGACAGGAAAAAACATGGATGGACTATATTCAGGAAAGACTGGCTCCTTGGAAAGATGGTCACCTTTCATTCGTGGGAGTAAGTTCTACTCTGAGGTGACTCGTGTGACAGTGAACAGGGTAACCCTCATCTTAATATGTAATATTACAAGTTTGAGATTATTTTTTTAAATTGATCTAATATTTGCCTATTTTTTAAACACTTTAGGGCTTGACACTTCAGTTTCTCAGTGCTGCTGTCAGACCCAGGATAATTAATTCCACAGATAACTTCATCTCGGGGCCAAGGGAACTTCATGGGAAAAAATTAAACGAACCAGAGAATCAAATGGTGGAAACATACATGGTCTGTTATTATACTTTTGGTGAAGGAATTGAGTACCTAAAAGTGCTCCTTGCTTTGTGTGTGTGTCTAGTGCTGTGTTATACACAGGAGCCTCAGAGCTGCAATTTGTCATTTGCTCGTGGTTTGTGCATGGTCCGGTTTTAATCCTCCTGGTCCTGCAGCCTGTAATGAATTCCAGCTGGGTCCAGGTCCACATATGAACAACCTCATGGCCTCCCAGTAAGCTGGCTGTGCAAATGACCTAGATGCATGCACTGCACCTGGGTAGGAGAGGTCACCCCTGTTGGATAAATTGAGGGTTGTTGATAATGTCTGATTGTGGAATGAAGAGATTATATAGCAGTCCGTGCTTAAAGGAGAGTGTGAGAAGTGAAAATTGTTACTTCTGCTCTTCACTCCTCCTTTTCCTCCCTCTCCCTCCCCAGGCAGCGATGTGCAGGTGGGTTTGTGTTTGCACGCTGTGCTCTGGTTCGTGTGGTCTGGGTTTAGGGTGCTGTGTTGTCCCATATCCCTGCACCAGCCCCACCCCTCTGACGGGCTCTTGGTCCCTCGGTACAGCAGGGACTGAGCCATCCCCTGCCCAGTGGCAGGATGTGGATTGCGCAAGGGATGTTTCAGCGCCTGACAGCAGAACGAGCCATCAATCTGAAACAACAACCCACAGGCGTGCATGAAAATGTGATGCTTTCTGCCACGGGAGAGAAACGACTTCCACAAAACGACTGTGGAACAGCATTAAACTCGAGTAAAGAGCCGAATTAATCACAGGCTCCACCAGAGCTCTGGGGAGGGTGGCACAGAAGGAAAATGAGCCACTGCTGAGAGCTGAGCCAGCAGCCAGCTGATGAGGTGCTCTCCTCGCTTCCAAGGGACTCAGCAAAAAGATTTTTCTCCCCCTTGGAAGTGAGGTGGCTTTTCAAATGTGGGGAGGAAGATGACAGTAAACATATGTTCTGCTTCCTGTTAGCTGCTGTCTGAGATTTTTCTCCTCCTGTTTATGACTGATTCTTGATTTGTTTCCACACTTCTTTTGCTGTGCCCAAAAGCAGGAACAAAAGGGCAGAGGAGCTGCAGAAATGTGAAGACCCAGAACAGCATTCACCACCCACAGGCCTTACTTTTGTGTATTTTTTGTAATATTTTTTGTGTCAGGGAGGGCTGCATGTGAAGAGAGGATTTATGGCTCTAATTCCTTGTTCCTGCATAGTCACCACATCCTTTGGTCTCCTGCTTCTCCGAAACATCTCACAAGCTTATTCCAGCCATCAGCTGCAACTTCTCAGTTTCAGTGTCTGAAGTATTTCTGCCCATGCTCCCTGATAACTCCCACAGGATTTATTTGTTAAACGAGGTATTTCTGGACCAGACACTGCATTGCTTTCAGAACTTTGGTGCAACACAGCCTCCTGAATTCCTTTCTTTTTGTGTCTACAACTGGCCCACACAGGAGGTAGGTGGTGGTTTAGCTAATTCCTGGGCACTCAGAGGGGTGATTAAACCCCTTCTCTTGAATGGCAAACAAGGTGCAGTGTAGCCCAAAGATGGGCTGATGAACTGCTGGTCCACTAAAAAATGGTACCAACTACGATGAAGTCTTGGAAGTTTGTAAAGCCTTGAGAATCATGGATTTCTCATGGCCAGACCAGGACTTGGGGCTCCTGTTTTAAATAATGTCTCTGGGAGGCACAAGGGGAGAGAAAGCAGAGACCTTGTTTTATAATCCTCTCTCTACAGGTCTCAGCCACAGTCTTTGTGAGGCTTTAGTCCGACTTAGAGATAGGAGTAATCTCAGTGGGATGTAAAAGCACTTACGCAGGACAGTAGACCCTCTGAAATGTGGCTCTGGGCTCTAGAGTTCTGAAGCTGGGGTTGTAATCAGCCCCTTATCGCTGTGCTGGGCAAAGGGAGCGGCCCATTTAACACATTTACACTCTCTGCCAGCTCCTCCATCACGTGCACTGGCCAGAATATTTTCCTTGGTGGATACCAAGGCTGTGCCTACCCTGATATACACTCATTCTATGGGTCACATAGCTCTTGCCTTCAGTTTTGTCCTGGCCTAGGCAGTGCTGGATCAATGCTGATGCTGCTTCATGTGTCTCTTGGGCGTCTCTCTCCTTCAGACCCCCTCCTGCAGCTTCTGTTTGGATCAGACAAACAGTGTCACTGCGTGTCACTTCTGGGAGCAGCGGCAGAACCCAAGGCCTCTTTGGCAGAAATGTCACGTACCTTCTTTCATCTTCTTCTTGGAAAACCATCCAGTTTGCCTCCTTGCCTAATGCTTTAACTTTTTCGGACTGCTTTTCCCACTCATCATGTGCTCCTCGGTGGTGTCTGTGCACCAGAGCTCCAGGGCTGCCATATATAGAAATATTGGTGTGCTGGAGCAAGGCTGAACATGAGAGCAGTCAGATTTATTTATTTTCTCTGAATGTAACTTTTGCCTTCTGGGCAAGCACTGGGGACCTGCTATGTAAGCAGTTACCAGTCGAGCTCAAAAGCCAAAGTTCTGCAGTTGGAGTTATAAACAGCCTCTTATCTCTGTGCTGGACACAGACACTGACCTATTTAACACATTTACCACCGTATCTTAAAATAGTTTTAAAAATTGCAAGTGCATGATGGAAAGCTGTGCAGAAACAGTTCAAACAAATTTTTGTTCAACAGCTTTTGCTAAAATCAGTCTTTCCCCCCACTCCCCACCTCTCACGCCCCCCCCAGAAAAAGTTGTCTTGGCTTGTCACTCGCCTGCATGGTTAGTGCCAGATGGAGCTTAATAGCAGGTACATAATATCCTGCTGTTTAAGGGTTTAAACCTTTTTTTAAAAACAAAAAAATTCTCTTCCTTTTCTCACTTTTTAGAAGGGTCACGTCTATGAATAGGCAAAAGCTTGAATTGTGCTATGCTCTGCTCATTTGTGGTGTTTAAAAATGGCCTTGCCATTTTCTCAGATGCTGGGTTTTTTTTGCTTGAACTTAATTTTTCTTTGAAATAACAGAAGTGAAAGTCACAAATATCCCTGAGAATTTTAGCTACTTTCTTGCTTTTGTGGCTAAGTCAGCAAAGTTGCAAGTGTAGAGGATGACCAAAAATCATCCTGGTACTGAAGGGCAACCACCACAATCACCCTGCTCAGCAGGAACACAACTAAAAAATACATTAGAAATTAATTTGAGAGAAAAACATGAATAATAAAAATCTTGTCATAAATTCTCTACTTCTAAGCATCTTTTTCATAGGCAACTGTATGTTAATTCAGCATTTACGGAGTGTGTGTGTTTGTTGAGGGGATTGATGACAAGAAGAGATGGGAAAGATTTCAGGATACAAAGGAAGAATGTCCCAGCCTCCCATCCCTGATGAAATTAGAAGTTATTCCACGGCTGAGGAAGGCTGCAGGTCTTTGCCTAATTTTTTACTAATTAAGGCTTGAGGAAAGCTTGTGTCTGCTACCTGCAGGACCACCTTATGGAAAACCAGAGAATGACTCTTCCCCTTAAGTGAGGAACTGCCCTCAGGACAGGAGCGCCCAAAAGCTCAATACCTTACAGGTAAAGTGAGTTTTGTGCTCAGGTTTGTGCTCAGGTTTCCTGCCTGGCCTCTCCAAGGCAGAATCATTGTGTTAATGACAAGTAACTCAATGATGGGCTTCACCTCAACGCCTTTGCCTGTAAAGCTTCCTTTGCAGAGACACCAGACCAGTTTATCTCACAGATGCAGTGATCAAAGGCGCAATACAAAGACTCAGTGTTGCTGTGTGCTGCAGAGGAAGGCTGGAAATAATTTGGGTCAACTAAAGTTAGAAACTGTCCTCACCTCACGAGACAGATGTGAGCTTTGAAGTCGGGGAGATGATCAGCAAGACAGTTTAGGAAAGACACTTTTCCCCAGTTCAGTTTCTAATTTGTGGGCTTGAGGGGTGTGCAGGACTTGATGCCTGTTTCTTGGGTGAGGGCATTCTGCCCAGCCCTGTGACCTGCCCTCAACAGAGGCTGAAAAACGGTGTGAGGAAATGTAAAGGACTTGAGTGAGTAATGCTGCAACATTTTATATATTTATATCTATCTATCTATCTATCTATCTATATCTATATCTATCTATATATCTATATATATAGATATATATAGATATAGATATATATATATATATATTTCTGGGAAACAGTCCTTCCTCACCAAAGGGATTTGTGGACAATTTAGACTGAAGAGCAAAGCAAGAGCAAGGACACTCAGATCCTTGTATTTGCCTGCTGTACCTGATGTGAACCATATGGCTCTAGCATCTTCTATTTAATAATTTCAGTATTTTGTCTCATGCCTTCTGGGGCTGGTGGGAGGATGTAGACCCAATATGACTGTCTTGTACAGCAGAAAGAATCCTGTTCACAGACTACATGGTCTTCTACAGGAAGACCTTTACTTCTGCCTTGCACCAGCAGTGGACAGTGACTTATTCGGGAATAAGGACAGATCTGACTCCTGGATGTTCTCCCCTTGCCTCCCTTAGCTCTGCAGACATGGATTCTGTGGTTAAAGAGTGCAAGTGGAGGCTTGGTGAAATCCAAGTCCCCCAGAAACTGGAAAGAGCAGCTTTGATGAAGCCCCAGTTTTGTACCTGTGTGTGCTCACTGCCTCCTTCTCACTTTTTTCCTGCCTGGGAGAAGAAGCCAGCTTGGTCCCTTTGTGCTGTTTTGATGAGTAACCCTATTATTAGGGAAATCCCTGATGTTTATTTCTGGCTTTCCAGACTTCTCCCTGCTGCAAACTCCTAACTCCTAAGGGATGAAGAACTGCCTCACAGGCTGTAATCCAGGCCAGCTCTGCTCAGCTCTTTGTTCTAGAGATGCTTTTACCTTTCCCAATAGTCTCATGGCAACTTTCACTTACAAGTTCCAACCCAATGGATTGCTGTAGCAGGATCCTCCCTCTGCAAGTATTTTATGGTCCAGCTGGTGGACTGAAGCCAAGCACAGGCTGAAACAGAAACTACTGGGCCATGAACCCATTCTGTTACAAATGAGCAAATGCCTTGATCCTGTTCCTGATGTACCGACCCAATTAAGGCTAGTCAGGGAGCTAAACTCCCTCAGAAATGTTCCCATGAAGGCTCTTCAAGTGGTTTATACACCAGAAGATAACTCATGCAGAGAAGATTTACTGCTCCAAGCCATCTCTCTGTGTTGTTTCCATGTCTGTGTGACACCAGGTGCCATCAACCTGGTGAGTTACCTTGGCCTTCAGAGGTAACTGTACCTCCTTTCCTGGCACACCGTGCAGGCAGAAGGAAAACACTGATGCAGGTCGTTGATTGAGAGGTCCATCACTCCCATCCAAACCAGGAACTGCCCACAGTGATGTCCACTTGGAGTGGCAGGGAAAGTGCCATCTTCCATGGGAGCTGAGAACAGGGTCTTTTGGTATTTTAGGAGTTGAAATACCAAAAATAACGAATGTGGATCTTGATGAGGTGAAGGAAAGAACAGGCTCTTGGTGTCTCTTAGCCCCTTTCTATTTGCTGACATCCCACAGCATGAGTGTGCTCTAAGTTCTAAAACAAAAGCCTAAAAATCTCTTCCTCTTCCCTAGGTCTGGCATCAGGGACCAAGCCAACATCTTTACATTATTTTCTTGTTTTAATCTTTTTTTTTCTCCTTGGAAGCCACTAAGCTGGTTGACTTTAAACATTCTCCAAAAGTGCTCCTTGAAGCAACAACATAAACCCTTCAGCACAAACACTTACTGTTAAACTGAAAAATAGAAAGAGTTGGGCAAGCTTAATACCAAACAGTGTTGTAAATCAGGCCTATAATCTGAGCAGATCTGGCACATAATTAATCTTTGGGGAGTCTCTGGGTAGCAACTTGCAGGTCGTTAGTCAGTAAACTCCCACAGGTCTCCCTGGGTTTGGGATTAAGCTCTGTGTGTGAATAATCATCTAATTAATCACCTCATGCAGGGGTTTTAGAGACCTTCTCTGCTCTTGGAAGAGGTGTAGATTTTAGCACAGTTGTGCCACAGCATGCTAACAGGAGTCAAGAGAAATTCAGAGAGGAGGTAGTTTTCATCTCAGGTGGTGCAGGAGGGTTTGAAGTTCTCATTTATTACAGAGGCAAACACTTCTCAACCATGAAATGAACCCAGGCACGTTTGCCTTGAGATGACTTCTGAAAATCATAAAACATTAGACACTTTTTTGAGGTGAGCTTATATTAAACTTTGTGACAAAGGCTGTCCCAGGCCGCCTGCTGTCTCACAGATATCTATAACTCTTTCTGATTCAAATGATCTATATTTGAGAACACTTTTGCCAGAATTAATGTTGCCTTGTCAGGACCAGGTACTGTGAGCTGAACATGTGCTTCAGCCCCATTTTTGAGCATCTTGATGAGGAGAAGCAGCCTGTGGGAGGAGGATGGAAAGGCCACAGGAGGGTTTTCTGCAGAACCTGGGCTGTGAATTGCCACCCAGAGTTGTGGCTCTTCAACTTGAGATACAGCTCCTCTTCTCAAGGGGTGCTTCACCCTCGCCCACCTGAGAGCTCTCCTGCTCACCACACCTTGGTGAGGACCTGGGCTCTGCAATGGCTGGAATCACTGCCATATGGAAAAAGTCAGTTTCTCCTCCTTTGCTATGGAAAAGTCTCCATTAACAATGCTCACCTGGAGCATAGTTTACCCTCTGGATGTGCTGCATTCTGCAGAGCACTCAGGGAAATCCGTGTTTTCTTGGTAAATATTAAAGAGATAGCTGGAGTTAAGGCTATGGAGACCTTTCTGCTTTGAATTTTTAACTGTTGGCACAAGAAACTTGAAAAATGTTGGGATGCAATTCCTTAAATACAAGTTTTCCAGGCAAAGTGTCTAAAATACAATTATGAAACTCTTTGGAATTTTGAGATCTTTTGAAACCTTAGAAAAGGGTCTTCTAAAATTGTTGCCTGGGAGGAAACTCGGGCACAGTTTCTGCCCTTTCACTCTGCTGCAGCTTGGTATAGCATTTTTAATGCCCTTTTCCTATGATTTAAGTAAGAAGAAAATTAGCATTGATATGCACAATAGACTCAAATGTCTGTTTTAAAGGTACCATTCTCCACAGCAAGGCCATGGATTTAATAGGCTTTTACTGTATTATCGATGGTACAATGCTGTGGCATTGAACCACAACTATAGGGAACAATCCAATTATCGTTCAATTGAGCCAAAGCAATTAGTCGGCTTAGGCCAGGGGATAAAGCAATCAGCTGAAAATGTTCAACAATCAGATTTGCAGAAAGCTGAAACCCACATTTTCTTTCTTTCTTTCTCAGCTGACTCAGAGACGTCCTCCTAACTAATGAACACTGGCAAACAACAGCTCGAAATATGGTGGAAACTTCAAAAGGTCTGTGGCCAAGGTAATGAAGGCTTTTAAACAGGCAGGTTATCTTTGAGATGCACAAACTCATGGTCCTCTCTGTACTTTGTCCTCCTATAGCACTGCAAAAAATACTTTCAAACTAATCTTCAGACTCTGACACTTATTTTCCTTATTTAAATCCTTGAAAAAGGAAAAGCAATTATGAAAGGTTATTGTTAGATCTGAGATATCAGGATATAAGGACCAAAGTTGTTGTCTAAGTGGAAGTGTAAATTTGGGATATTTGGGACTGGCTAAACAAAAAATTATTTAATCAAAGCTTTTCCTATACAATGTATATATTTACGGTAAGGTCACTAACATTTTCTGGAAAGGTTTTTCTCAAAACTATTTGTTTTTTTGGACATGGCACTGCATTTTGGTAAATATGTTGCCTATGTTAAGTAAGAGATTAAAAGACTCGAGCTCCAGCATTATGTGAGTACCCTGTGTTCCTCCCTGTAGCTTAAGGATCTTTTGAAGATGGAATTAACATAACCAAAGCATTAAACACTCAGACACAAATGAGCAATTGGTACATTATGGGCCTGACTGCTGTTCCACAAGTACTGTGCTCCCTTGGACTTCTTTTGGGATTGCTGCTACTCAGACTAATGGTATATGGGATCCAAATGATCTTGTTTCTGGTTGAAAGAATTGGGAGAGTGCACTTCATAACTGTACAGAGTGTTGCTTTTGCCAACAAAACCTGAATACAGAGCAACCCTTCCTATCTGAGGATAATCTGCTTAAACATAGTTTTTGTTAACCTGCCTTGTTATCCTGCAATATGAAAAGTGCTCCTGTGTTTTGTTATGCAGAAGAGCTGCCATGGTGCCGCTGCACAAGAATTGACAAAACACAATTTGAATGGTTTGATTCTGGAGACCCTGATCTGACACGAGTGGTCTTCAGGCGTGGTCTGCTGAAAATCTCCCGGGCTTGATTCCATTACTCTGAGAAAAGTTAGAAGAGAATTTCTTGATTTTTTCCCAAGGGTGAGTGTAATCTGGGTTTGAGTAGAACAGGAACAGAAGAGTTTGTAGTGTTATAGGCATGATTCCTTCTGCACTCAGCCAAAGGAAAGGCTCCCCAAAAGCCAATGTCTTTTGAACTCAGACCACCACTTAATTGGGAGATTATATTGTAGTAACCCAAAACTGTCTTGGCCTCTAAGCTGGGGTTAGACATGAAGAGTTGGATTTCTCTGAATCAAATAAAAATGTAGAAATAATGCACACATTGGGGTCTCTTGAAAGTTGACATGAAACTAGGTCATGGCAGCTCTTCTGGAATCAGTCTTTTGCCTGCATTTTTGTGTGAGGTGTTGTCTGGAGCACACACTGGGCACTGCTTGTGAGGTAGACAGGAAGCCTCCCTTGGAGCTGCCTTTTGTACAACTCTTTAAAGTTAGCTCAGAAATCTGTCAAAGTGAGAGCTTGTCTGGATAAAGGAGAGTAGTTAGGGTTTTTCCTCTCTAGTTAATAGATTGAAGGCACTGATGTGGAAGGGAAGAGTTCAGGCTAAATTCCAGTCTAACATAGTGCTGGATGTGAAAATACTTCTGCATTTATAACAAAATGATGGGATTTACAGACTCTCATTTGCCTCTAGTGTTGATTAAAAAAGCCTAATAAGCCCTTATCTTGTGCCTTCACATCTGAATGGATTTATAAGATGGGGATGGGGGAGTGGAAAAGAGACCTCGAGGTGTCTCCCCCTGAACACCAGAGTGCAACATCAGCTGGTTTGGATTATAGCATCTCTGCAGATGGATCTGGCCCTTGTGTGCTGTTGAAGGGGAAAAAACATTATTATCCTTGGAAATTCTGAGTGAATGCAAAGTCTTTAAGTGTGAAAAAGGATTTTTCTTGCTACTTAGTTTATCTTGAGGCTGTTTCTGAGTTCTGCCCATTTGCCTTCAAGCATTCGAAAGAATTTGTCTCCGGAGTTGAAAGCAACTGTTGTAATGCTAAGTTAGAAATATTTGGGGAAGACATTAAAATAGAATTCTAAAGGGTTTATGACATGCTGTGCCATTATCTACCACTGTATGAAAGTTGAATAAAAAAATCAACCAAATGAGTTGCACTATTCATATAAAGCTTGCTAACCTATGAATAGTGTGATCATCCCAGATACAGCATTGTAAAGGTTTTATCAGCATCATTAGAGCATTTTTATCCATATTTGCATGTCTTAACAGGAGGAAGTAAAGGTACTAAAGTTGTAGAATCAACCTTTCAGCGCTAAAGAACTTGGCTCTGGGTTCTGCTTTTTTGCCTTTTTTTATTCGAAGTTGGTTGCCTGTGGTATGAAATGCTGTTTTCCTTTACTGAGAAAGCAAAGAGATCTGCTAACATCACACTGAGTCCATATCTGTCTTCCTGCATTGCATGGAGTCATCAAACACACGTAGCACCATGGAAGGGACTTGCATCTGCTCCAGGCAGTGCCCACCTGCCCAGACACCCCTCTCCTTTCCATTGTGCTGTGTGTTTCTTAAAGCCATTCTGCTCGTCATAATGAGAGGAAGAGGAGGATTTTATGGCTTAGCTGGAGGGTGCCTTGATGGCACAAACTTTCCATCTGCCTGGTGAGCTCCTCTCTGATGCTGTGCAAACTCAGCTCTTCCCGAGTAGCCACCAGCTGTCCTCAGCTTTCAGGACCACTGAGAGGACTGCAGTGTGGGAGGGTGTGTGGCAGCTTTATCTTTTAAAGACAGAAAACTCTGCTGCTTTCCCTGCTCACCCTGGTTATGCTGCTCAGCTCTTGAGTTACAGTAGAAGGGAGTGTGGAGAGAGCTGGAGAGGGACTTATGATATGGGCATGTGTTGAGAGGCAGGGGGTAATGGCTTTAAACTGAAGGTGGGTAGATTTATGTGAGATATTAAGTAGAAATTCTTGATTGTGAGGGTGGTGAGGCACTGGCACATGTTGACCAGAGAAGCTGTGGATGCCTCATCCCTGGAAATCCTCAAGCCCAGTCTTAATGTGGCCTGGGCAACCTGGCCTGGTGAAAAGACACTTTGTCCATGGCAGGGGACTTGAGAATAGATGGTGTTTAAGGTCCATCCTAACCCAAACAGTCCTATCATTCTATAACAGGATTGAACATAGAGGGGTTGGAGAAAGAACAGACTTTGTCTCCAGAAAAGATGGTAAAAATTGCTGTATTGAATTAAAATTGTATTTTGTTGCCTTTTCCCACTAGATCCAAGTCTCCATTCAGGTAGAATTTGCACAGTTCCTTTCCTGTGATCTTCTGAAGCGTGTCTGGAGTCAGACAACTGTTGCAATAGGGGCTTGGCAACAGTAAAGTTATGTGGAGTGTGTGAAAACCTCTCCCTCTGCTGCTCTTTGATCTCCACCCTTCAGATAAGACACTGTGTGATACAGTCGGCTTACACTCAGCAGGGCTCATTTAACTAAGTGGAGAGAAGCAGGGCCATGGATCATATTGAGGTGTAGCTGAGTTTGTTACTCAGCCTCTGGACTAAACTGCTGCTGCTTATTCACCTTTGTGATTGATCACTACTGTGTTGTGTTCTTTCATGGTGTGAGTCACTTACGAGACAGGACAGCCCTTCTCAGGCTACTAAACATTGCGCAGAGGTTGCCAATTGAGTGACTCACTTCAGTGTGCCACTTCTAATGCCAGCACTCTTTTGGTCATTTATCCAGGTTTCACTCTGGTTGGGGTTATTGGTGCAGTGGGCAGCTTGAGCATTTGGTTAAGGTGAAAAGCTCCCTAAAGGCATGACTCACCAAAGTGGTCTGGTAACCAAACCATGGACATTTCTAACAGGAGAAAGGATTCCTCCTCTTAATCCTGAGGGCTGTGTTGTGTTCTGTTAGGTTGCCTCCTGCTTTGTCACACCTGCCCAGGTGTGTTATGTTATAACCTGAGCTGTGCTGGTGCTGTGACCTCTCCAGGATGGGCAGAGCTTTGCAGACCTTGGAGCACTGGAGCCAGCCCAGCTCTGCTGTCCAGCAGGTGACCTGCTTGTCTCATGTCCTGGGGCTTTTTGTGCCCATGTGCATGGAGGTATGAGAAGGTGGCTTTTAGAAAAGGGGCAGAAAACATCTTTTAAATGTAACATGTTCTTTGATGTAGTCCAGCTGGGCCCAGAAAGCTGTTTTCTTCCATGGCTATGATCCTGCTATCTGATCTTGTGCTTGAGAGGTACTTCATGACAGCTGCTGGAGGTGTCTCAGCCCTTGGAGCAGCCCAGTGTGCAGAGCCCAGAGGAGTTCAGAGACAGCTGTACATCTGTTGCAGAGCTCAGAGCTAAGCAAGGGAACAACTGAGGCCTGGGGGCAGCAGAATTCAGGGCATTTCACTGCTTCTGCTAATATAATCCTGCTGGTGCATCTACATGCTGACACAAAGCAGCATCTCTCACCCCATGTGGTAGAGAGAGGCCTTTGGTGTCTCAGTGATCTCTCTTCAAGTGTAGGAAATGCTGTTTATTCCTCTCTTCCTCATCCCTCAAATAAGTGATTCCTTAGAGATGCTCATGTCCCAAACATTATGTGGAGGAAAGTTGAGAGCTGTATGGAAATGGATTGTGAGGACACAGAAATAAGATCTTCTCTGCAGTGTCTGTGCTGTCACTGCATCTCCTGGGGATTCCCTTTCCCATCCACGGTTCACTAAATTTATGCCATCTGCTCAGGGATGTTCTTGGGAAGTGTTTAGTGCCCAAGGCTGTTCCGTGCTCCCCCAGCACGGTGGGAGTCAGTATCTTCAGTTGCATTGCTTGGGTGAGAAATTGCTGAAGGCAAGAATCTGCACCAATTACGAGCAATAAATGCTGAGCAGTGAAGACTGGGGAGGATGTCAGATTGCTTAAGTCTCTTCCAACACAGTTGTGTTGGACGTGCATTTCTTGACATCTCCAAAACCCTGGTCAGCATTTCTGAGGTGATTGACAGTTCTTTGCTGCCCTGGCTTTGGCATGACATGAGACAGCGAAAAAGAGCTCTTCTGGGCCTTTCTCCATGGCCTGGCGTTTTGACTCCTAGGCACCCTGAACTCCAGAGGACTCCTGTGCTCAGAGATCAGGTCTGAGCAAAGAAACTACTCTGGGCTTGAAGATGAGGAGGCCTCTTGCACACACTTGAAATAGGAAGGATGGAAAGCTCAGATGAGTGCCAGATTTTTAGTGGATTATAGATATTTTTAGTGGATTCCAGAGAGGGCCTTTTAGACCTGAACTATAAGAGGTGAACTCTTGATGTGAGAGAAGGAAAAACCGTCTTACTCTTCCTCCCAGTTCAGTTCAGTTTGTGGTCCTTTGTTATGATGAGTCTGGCAAAACAACAACCTGTTCATGATTCTGCTGGTTCAGTCACCACACCACAGGAGCTCCCACAGAAAAAGTTATGAGAGCTTCTGGCAAACCTGGTTTAAGCAGCCCAGGGACCCCTGGGTAGGCTTTGACTCTGCAGAGGAATTATCTGCCGCATGGATAGGGAATACAGCTCTCTCTATGTATCCTCAGCAATTTGTAGATACTGCTTGCATCTTCTGTTTTTTCCTTACTGGCCAATAGCAATGGCTGATTTATTTAAAGTCTCCATGATGCACAATTAAAAGTCAGCAAAGTTGAGATCCTCTAGAACACAGTCAGTAGCTGTCTGGAGGAATAAACAAACGAGCTGGAAATCGAAATATAATTTAACCACAGCACAGATGCCTCTATATCAGCCAGGAATTTTTCATTTTCCTCTATTACGTTTTGTTATGAGCTTTATTCATATTTGAGTCACATGCAGAAGAAGTTTCAGATCTTTCATGTCAGACTATAAAGAAATGTAGAAGCAATAACTTCTTCCAAATATTGTGTTCTAACCTTAGATGGATTGCCTGCAATTATCCCACTGATGAGAAATAGTAATTCTCCCCAATGTATTTCCATGACACATCCTTTGAACTCACAGTGATCTGTAAGCATTTTAGCTCCTCACAGAAAGAGTCTTTCACTTGCTGCCTTGTAAACAAATTGAAGAATTAATGGTAAACTGAGAGAAAAGGGATGGTATTTTTTTTTTTCTTTTACAACCAATAATGTGGAATCATTTTGGGTGCAGGAAGGGATAAGACACCCAACAGAAATGTCTCCCCACCTCAGTACTTGGCTCAGGAGTGTGTCTTCATTTTTAATTAGCCATGATTGTTTTCAAGTCCAGGTTTGCCAGTCTTCTAAATTTGAGACTTGTGTGAGTGCCAGAATCTGGCTCTGTGTGTGTGTTTTCAAGCACAGTGGCACTGGCCAGAACTCTTTTTTATGTGGTTTCTGACAACCAGGTTTGGCTGGAGCCAACTGAGCTCCAGCCCAGCTCCAGCTGCAGAAATGCTGAATTTTCCTGAGCACAGAGAATCCAGAGATGAAACGAGACCTTCATGTGGAAGTCCACCAGCACACACGGGAGTGGAGGGAGAAGGCTGTCTTTCTTCTAGGACAGTCCAGACACATTGCAAGTCTCAAAATAGTCCCATCTTCTGAAATTTCCAGCCTGATTTGGAGGCTGACACCTCCCCAGTGTAGTGGCAGTGACAGTCACAAGCAACTGTGTGCTTGGGTGTCCTCTCACATCAAGCACAACAACCAGAGCGTGTTTTGGCAGGAACTCTTCCATAGCACTGAGATAGGCAGCGATGACAGCACTTCCCCAGGCTGTCAGGGCTGCTGCTGTATTCCCAGCTGCAGGATATTCCCAGAGCAAGCCATCTATTTCCTCTTGTACCATAATTGTTTTTCAAGTTCTGTTACGGGACTCTCAACAGACCTACGGCCTCTGTGCACCCTGTTGCAGGACTGATCTTTATTTGAGGGGGGAGGAAGGTTTCAGCCAGCTCTGCTCCATACCACAGGGCCTGCAAGGCATCTCCTTGGTAAATGAGGTGATATTTTTTAAAGGTGAAGCCAAAAGCAGTGCTTGGCATCTGCTCAGGTCAACATGCCGAGGACATGTAGGCTGTACACCGAGGGCAGTTCCTGTCCTATGGAGGTATTGCCTTGCCTTCTCTGTTCTGTGCATCTTCCAAGATGAGCCAAGAGACTTGTGTCCATCTCAGATGGTTTCCTGAAGGCTGACTGTGCTTACCTGGATTTCTGATGTCCGGAAGGTAGAGAACAGCTCTAAGGCTTTAAGCAAGAATAAAGCAAATTTATGATTACTTTGAAACCCCTTAAGGAGGAGGAGATGAGGGGAAGGAACAGTGATTAAAGTAGATTTGCAGTTTCATTTAATGAGTTATGACTGGGCTGGAGAAAAGCTGGCAGAAGAACATTGCTGAAACCTTTTAAACCAAAACAGTCTGAGCTTGATGGGAAAATCTTTGGGCCTTCCAGGAATAACTCATATGCTAATGAGGAGGCTATATTTTGTTTCCTTCCAGTAACATCTATGGGTGAATCAAGAAGAGGGCTCACTGTGCTATGTGTTCCATAGACTGTGTATTGGGCTTCAAAATGTTTCTGAAGAAGTTCTGAAGAGAGAAGGATGTAGAAGACAAGTAGGAAGAAGACTAGACTGGATAATTCTAGAAAGAAAGCTAAAGTCAGCTGAAGGAGATTTCTGAGTTGCCATAATCTGCCTTATCTATATATTCTGGACTTACAAATGTTCTTGTTGAAAACCAATCCATTTCAAATGCTATGAGTCCTCTTATTTTCTGTAACTGGAAAGCTTTGAATGTTTCTCAGCTTCATGTTTTTGAAGATCCTCAGACAAGAGGATTCTCATCCTATATAAATCATAAATTATTGGTAAATACACACTTATCTCATTGCTTATGTAGCTCTCTTCATCAGCATCCTCTTCTCAAAGGGTGCTTTATCCTATCTGACAGCAAATGGCATCCAGAGAAGCAAGGCATTTTCAGGAAGATAGTTTGCCTGTGGCATGGATCAAGTTCTCTCCAGTGCCTGGTCCCTTAAGGGTACATATTTTCAGAAAGGATGATGGTGGGGTGGGTTGTGATGGCTATCAAGGAAACCACTTTTCCATCTGGTGGCAGAGAATCTGTGCCAGCATAAAATGATAGAACAATTTGTGTTGAAAGGACCTTTAAAGATCATTTAGCCCAACCCCACTGCAATAAGCAGGGACATCTCCCACTGGATGAATATTTTTGGGGATGGAAGCATTTTACTGGTATTTCTTGCCAAAGGAACCTGCACCACAAAGCTGCCTGCGAATAAAAGAAATGGGAATATTCTCGCAATGTGGCCCTTCTGCTTCCAGGAACATGACAGCAAATGTGTAAAAAGGGTTTGAGTGGCACAGAATTTAAACAGCTTTTTAAAAATCCACCTCTATTTAAAATTAAAAGATTATCCAGTATTGCATAAGCTCGAAAAAGTTGGGCAGATATGAATTTAGCGAAGTAGTTCCCGTGCCAGGCTGTATCTCTCTGGGAATGGGCCAGTAGGAAATATGTAGCAGAGAAGGGACTGTCAGAATTTTCAGAGGATGACGGTGCACAGGCAGATTCCTTTGCAGGGCCAGCTCCTGGTTCCACTGCAGGACTCCCTCCACTTGGAGAGGTTTGTGTAGCACAGCCTGGGTGGGACCCTCTGCAGTAGGGTTGCTTGCTGGGTTTCATCACTGGGGCTTTCTAGCCTGAAAAGTTTCAGCCTCTGCATTTCCTACAAAAATGTGGGAGCACTTGGGGAGTTACTGAGTCTAGTACAATTGTGTGGCCTCACTTGTCTTGAAATGGGAATTGTTCTATGACTAATGAAATCTCTTAAATTCCTGTAAATAAAAGATGGGAACAGATTTGCTGGTGGAAAGTGTCCTAGCTCAGCAGTTTCTCTCAGCCCCAGACAAGTGCCATTTGCTTGCATTACCTTCATAGATGTGTAAATATTGCAAAACACAAGGAGTTTAAATTTTCATGCTTTAATGTGAGGCTGTGGCTGCACTACAGCGGGGGATTGGGCTGGGAGCTTGCTCACCAACCTGGGTGATTGATAAAAGCATACAGGAGGGATAGGGTAGGAGGCTTCCCAGGGTGTAATTTGAGTTCATCATCTGTGTGGATGGAAATGTCATTTCCAGGTAGAAACAGAAGCCTCTTGACTTCAATATTGGAGTGAAGATTTCTGTTTGAGCAGAGCAATGAGAGATGATGGTGGTGGTCTAAGCTTTTCTTGCTCCATCAAAAAAAAAAAAAAAGGCTAATCTGTCATATTTGTTTTTCTTTTCCTGTTTATGTGATTTCTTACTATTAGGAAACACTTTGGTTACAAATCTCAGACTATCTTGGGGTGACAGAAATATCCTTTATGTGTTCTGGCTAAGCCTCTCTCAGGAATGGAGCGCTAAGCCCCCACATAGTTCAGGTGGTCTTTTCCTGTATTAAATGAGCCTAAAGCTGCCCATTGCTGGTTTTGCTGGGCTGGCCAGCCCTAAGCCCATCCACATGCATTCATTTAAGCAACTTAGAAAAATCCCCAGGCTTGTAAGAGAGCCCCTATGGATTTCATGGCTTGCTGGGATGGTATAAGCCCTCACAATTTGAGGTACGGGTGCTTGCTCGATGAGAACAATTGCTGTGGTCAGAATATTTCAGCAGCTGTGAGCACCTGGCTCTTTCAGTACATGGTGTCTGATCATATGATTGGCCCTTTGTGAGCTAAGAAATAATTTCCCCATTGATTATCTTTTTTTAACATAGTTTTCTTTCCTAAACTGCTCACATAGTGCATATAAATCACACAGCCAAACTGCATGTTGCTTTTGGGTTTGTGAAGATATGAAATATGTAGCTTGCATTTTGCAATCATAGCAGTCCAAAAGAAAGTGTACATGCTTTTTGGAAAGCATGTTGAAGGTATTTTTCAGCATCTTCATTTTTAGGTGTCTGGATTGAGGGATTTTTGGAGAATTTCTGCTCTGAAAAATTTATTTGAGTAAGCAACAGGTTATGAATACATTCAAGCAACTGCAGTCAGTAGTGAGTTCAGCAATTCAGAGTCCAGAGGCAAGGAGAGCTGCCAGACCTGATGTGTGGAGAAGGACTGACACACTGAAAGCAGTTATAAGTGGACCCTGCTACATTAATTTCTTCACCACTATTTGAGATCTGAGAGGTTCAAGACCACCCTGCTCTAAGGTGGATTTATCACCCTTAAACCAATCACCAGGACCTGTCTTGCTCTCCTTGGCAGTCGTGGCTGTGTCAGATGTAGGCATTCCCTGGCTGTAGGGGTTGCACTTGTACCTCCTGCATGGACAAAAATGATGGTTTTTCCCCGTGTATGCAGTAGTAGAAGGTGAACTTCTCTAAAACCATTTTTTTTCGCTTTGGTGAGGATGGGTGGCACTGTCACACAGAAATGGTGTTAACTGAGAGCAAACCTACATCAGGGTGGCAGTAGATGATGCAGAGTCCCCTGCCAATGCAGGTACCACTCTTTCAGGCCTCTTAAAGAGCAATACACGTGGGGATACCTCTTGGTTTGCTGCAGTTGTGCTCAGTGATGTGTCAAAACCCTGTGGGATCAGTGCTGGCTCTCTACACCCATCTGTGAAGATTTTGGCATGGCAGTTGCTCCAGGGTTTGGCCTGTTATTAACAATTCTAAAATGATGATTGCCCACAGATCCTTTTTAATACATACGGCGACTTAATGTGTGTTTAATCTAAACCCTGTTTGCTTGGGGTTTAGCCAGCTGGGATGAATTGCACCCAAAAAATGGTTTGGCATACAAAAAATGGTGCTCTCTGGTCCTGGTAGTATTGCATTGAAGATCCACAGTGTTTGGCAGGCTGAGAGCTGTGTTTAATTTGTACCAGTACAGTGAGCACAGCTCTCGGGGGCCAAGATTGCTTTGCCATGACCATTATGACACTGCATACCTGAGTATGCAAAAAATCCCCTGAAAACCGCACTGCCTGTCATGTCCTATTGCTTAATGATGTAGCCAGAGGCAGACCTGACATTAAGGCCATTCTTCCCTCCCAGTGGGGAACGCATCTTTAATCCCATCAGAGCAGATGCATTTGGAAACTGCAAAGGGAGCCTGCTCAAAGCTGTCACTTCGCTCCCTTAATGAGTCCATTCTTCAGTCAAGGTAGTTTCTTCTCTGGGAGCTCAATGATAATGTTTGAGTATGGGATATTTATAGTGTTAGTGCCAGGCTCTTAACAGCCTAATGGCTGAAGCCAGGCATCTCTGCTTCCAAAAGCTGGGTCCTCTGGGGAGGGGGAGAGCTGGGCACGACGGAGGGCTTTGGCTGAGCTCGGAAATTTAGATTTCCTCAAAACAGTACTCTGGAAAACCTGACACCTTATTAATTCCCTTTCTTTCTGGACGGGGCACTGCTTAACAAATCATGCCAGGCGAGGAGAAGGGAAGGAAAATAAAAAGTGTGAAAATTAGTGCAAGCTGAGCGCTTGGTCCTGCAGCAAGGGCTGCAGCACAGCATTGCGCTGACAGTGCTGGGACTCACCTGCCTCTGTCAGCAGCTCTGCCAGCTCCATTTGCTTTGCTTAGCCTGGCTTTGCTTGTCCTGATTTGCCTGGACTATTCCTCTCAAGTAATGGGACTTGGACGTGGCAGAAGCACTGGACTGGTGGCATGTTGTGCTTGGGGAAAAGTCACTTTTCTATTACAGCACCTTTTTTCCCCCCACACTTCTCCTATTACTTCAGCTCCTCGGTTTTCAGGAATTATTTAGGACTAGACAGCCTAGCAAGTGGGTGTGTGCTAATACTGCATTTTGAGCCTGAATTGGAGCCGTCGTGTCAAGTTTTCATGCATTTTCTGTCAAAACTCTCAGGATGTGAAACTGTATGATAGATACCCAAACTCAGGCCCTGCTAATTATGGATTTTTCTCAGGTCAACAGGGAGATGGAAGAGTTTTCTTAAATCTGTAAGCTGTGAAAATGCACTTGACCTGTCCATAGGGTTTCCATAGCCTCCTCCTGAGGCTGCTTGGATTTTCAGGGTAATAAAGGGCATTGCCCACAAGCTCTCTGCAAGTCTTGGCACTCAGCCCATCTTGCACACTCACCTCCTATTTTGCAAGCTGTCAAATGCCTGCTTGCATGCTAAGAAGAGCTTGCTGTACAACTTTCAGATAAAATATTTATGAGTGGCTGAAAATTATCAGTAAAAGCATCCAACCATGGCTATGCAAAGAGGAGAGTCAGAGTTTTACCAACACCCAGCCTTTCTCAGCAAGGAAAAGCTCTGCCAGTTTTCCTTCCTGCCACCAGCACTTGGAAACCAGAGTCCAGACCTGCATAAGAGGTAGCTTTGAGGATCCTGCCCTCATCTTGGTTTTAGTTATCCCACTGTCATACTGCAGATAACTCTGGTTTTGGAGGAAGGTCATTGCATCAGGAACAATTTCCCCTCTGGAGCTCTGACAAACTTGCAAGTGCATGGGAGAGCTTTTGTGTGTGTTTTATCTTAGTGCACTTACTGTTTCTTCCATGGAAGTGCTTGGGTATGATTTTTTTAAAAATACATTTTCTTAGGCCTCATCATCTTAAAAAATAATTGTGTTCAACAAAGCAGCATCATATCAAAATTGCCTTTGCTCCACAGCCTCACACTTCAGTTCTGCTCCTCTTCCTGCTTTTAGAAAGCTTTGCTGTTCCTTACGCTGCAAATATATGACTGAGAGGAAAAAAACCATCATAAACCCAAATCAAACCAATATTTTTCTCATAAATGAAACAAGGCTGTGTGGAAGCTTGGCATCACCACTGATATTGCAAACAAATCTTGTTTATAATAATCAAATAAGCTGTGGTTGTTTCTGTGCCAATAAAGGAGGCACTTGGGAGGACAGGGCACAGCAAGCACCACCTGCGCCTGCTCCTACCTGAGATGGGCTGTTTGGGAGTCTAAATCAGTGTCTTGCACACTGCAGCTGAAGCTCTGGATTTCAGTTCTCAAAGTGTTTATACACAGTAGTCCTGTGAGTGATGTTCTTCATACTGTGGAGATCTGGACAGACTCTGCACTGGGGCTGTGCAGATCAGGCTCAAACACTATTTATTCCAGGGCTGCCGTTCTCCTTCCACGGGGGAATTCAGACCAAGGCTGCTGAGGAAGGCTTGGACAAGAGTGAGTGCTCATTCCTCGGGACATATTGCTCTCTGCAGCTCTGTGTGGGAGAAAATTCTGGTGACACTGAAATTTCTGTAGAGCCAATGGGAATTTTCCTTCCCTTCCTAGTTTTCTCTCTTCCAGGCTTAAATCACCACAGTTTTTGCTTGGTAGAACAAACCTGAAATCCCTTGAGATCACACCCTTGCTTAGGGCCCTCACAGTCTAAGCACTAGTGCTCCCAGATTTTGTGGCTCCTGGTGCCAGATGCATTAAGCAGAAGGTCAGATGGGATGACCAATGTAGCCATAAAGCAATGAAGTAATAAAGTTATAAAGTAATGCTTTATAAGTCAGTGAGTACTGAGGCAGTCAAAACACTGAACAGGAGCTTCTTTTTAGTCCCTGAAAAGTTAATGATTGTGTCGTGTAAAAGACCACGCATTTCAAGGCCTGACATGCGAGTTGCCCTTTGCTAATTAGAGCCAAAGGATGAGAAACCATTGCACCAGAAGTTTAAGTCCAAGTCTTTATGCATTTATTTACTATTGTTCCACTGGCTGTTAAACTTTTTGCTAGTACTCATCCCAAATTCATGAAGCACTATAAATACTCGCAGAGAAAAACTTCATTATTTTTTCATAAAGGACAAGAAATACAGTTGGGAAGTTCAGTTTAGTAGTCATGCTCATGAACAAGTGAGGGCTTGCTGGGTTCCCATTAAAAGCTTGTCAGGTGGTGCCTATGTTCCAAGCCCTGGGTGGCCTATTCCAAGTGTAAGATGGAAAAGTCAAACATTTTTAATTAGACATATTCCCATATGTGAGAGAGACAACCACCCTCTGATGGAGTACTTCATAAATTCTCTAAATACGGTGGAAAATCGTCACTACCCATTACCACCTGCCAAGCTGCATGTTTGATTTTTAACCCCAGGTCCTCTTTTAGGTCCCTTTATGCTGCCAAATAAAATTATTTTGGTATGAGTAGGAATGGAATTCTGCCCATTTGTTAAGAAATCATTTTGGTGGACTCAAGCTCTGAAACTCAGTGCTTATGTATCCTTAAATGTGACAATCTCTCGTTCAGATCATAACAAACCTGGGCTGATGGAAAATAGGTGCTTTTGTTCCTTGCTTGTGGTGTCTTGGCACAAGGCCTGTTGTGGTGATGGGGGGCACTGCTGCTACCCTTAATAGATTTTACCTCAGACATAATCTGACTCAGGTTTTCAAATTATTATTACTGTACTCATTATACCCACTTAAGTGATATTTTAAACTTTGCTCTGAGTCACCAAGTAGGTGTTCTCCCCTCCCACTCATTCGTAATATTTTCTAGATATTCGCCCAGGTTAATGCTCATTAATTTAGGTTCCAAAATTAATAATCCCCTGATAAAATACTCCAGTTTAAATAACTCCTTAGGCTTAAGGCAGATGTCATGTGTGAGTCATAATGTATTCCCACCACTTTGAGAAGAATATTGTTCACAGTGTCATATCCAGGAACATCAAATTATCTGCTGAATATTTAGAAATGAGTGTATATTTAGTAACTAGAAAGAAGAGATATAAATGCGTGTTCCAAAATGCTATTATTGTAGTGATACTTATTAGGTGTTTTTATTTGTTGGCTGCAATATAATAGTTTAAACATATCTGACTTATTTTCAAAAGTCGAATGGATAAGACACTCCTAAGGGAATGCTTGTAAGCATTTGCTAAACTAATTATCTTGCAGGCTGGAAGAACACTGATATATCCCTCAGCCATCCCTTTTACAGCTTGGTCTGCACTAAGCTTGGCTTCAAAATTAGTCAGTCTGGGAGAGCAGAGGTAAATGTGTTGCTCTGTCCCTGTCCCATTACCAGTTTTCAGGATAGGTCTCAATGCCTTGGCTTTCCTAGGTGAGGTTTAACCCTAACTGGCAACTAAATACCACACAACTGCTGCTGACTCCCACCTGCCCTGGTGGGATGGGGAGAAAAATCAGGAGAAATAGTTAAAAAAACCCCAAACTCATGGATTGAGATAAAAACAGTTTAATAATTGAAACAGAGTAAAAGATAATAATACTAATGATAATAATAGCAATAATAATAGTTGTAATGAAAAAAAGAAAATAAATTAAACCCATGACAGACCAGTGATGCACAATGCAGTTGCTCACCACCCGCTGACCAATGCCCAGTCTGTCCCCAGCCACTAACCAACACCTCCTGGCCAACTGCCCCCAGTTTACATACTGGGCATGACGCTCTGTGGTTTGGTCAGTTCAGGTCAGCTGTCCTGGCTGTGTCCCCTCCTGCCTTCCTGTGCATCTCCTCACTGGCACAGCATGGGAAACCGAGGAGTCCTTGACTCAGGGAAAGCACTGCTCAACAACAACTAAAGCATCAATGTGCTGTCAGCATCACTGCCATACTAAATCCAGATTCCAGCTACTGGGAAGAAAGTGAATTCCATCCTGGCTGAAACCAGGACACTTGGGTTTAGTAGCTGGAGTGGTGAAGCAACAGGCTAGAATGAGTCTGGGAACTAGGGTGCAATCTTGGTGGCTGCTTGTCTATGGCCCCAATAAATGTATGCCACATTTCCTCCCTTGGAGAAGAGGGAACAAGGGATGGCTGGGATGTGCCCAGACCCTCC